>JAGFNQ010003488.1:0-347744 GCA_024364735.1 Boesenbergia rotunda
CTCAATTTTGGAAAATTTTCAATTATGGAAACTTTCCAATTATGGTAAATTTTCGATTTAGGAATTTCAAAGTTTGGAAATCCTCATGAAATTTCGCAAACTTTTGAAATATCTCTGTTTCTGAAATTTTATGATAATTGTGAAAACTTTCCATTTTTGGAAACTTTCCAATTTTGGAAATTTTCCAATTTTGGAAAAACGTAAGTTTTCTTTGTACCAGAAACTTACAATTATTCTGAAAACCTTTTATTTTTGGAAACTTTCCATTTATGGAAAGCTCGCAATTTTGGGCACTTTCTTTCAAGAAAGTCTAGACAAATTATGGGAATATTAATTGGCATTTAAATTTATAATTGGAAATTAAATTATTTACAAAATTCTTTATTTTGGATTGAGCCTCGGGGAGCCGTCCAATTTAAAGTTAGTTGTTATAATTAAATTTCCTAAATTGAATTTAAACTGTCAAATGTTTAATTTGGATTGAGCCTCGGGGAGCCGTCCAAATTAAGTTATTGATATTAATTTTCCATAAATAAAATATGTGATCAAATCTTGGAAATTTTTGAGGTGATTCTCAAACGATAATTTCCTTATTTGATTTATGAGGTGATGCTCTTACATATTATTGTCTCCAAAATTAATTAGGAAAATTTTTCCTATAGAGTATATTTCCTTAAATAAGATTTTCATGAAAATAATATGTGGTTGAATTAAGGGAATCTGTCTCTTAATTTAATAAGATTTGATTTAGAGAAATCAAAGTCTTAAACATATTATTTCCGAAATTGATTATGATAATTCAGGAAATTGTTTCCCAAAACAATTCCTTGAATAAAGTATGAAATTAGAATTAGGAAATCCGGTTCCTAATTCAATTAATGAGACTTGATAAATTAAGTCACATACATACTTTATTAAGGAAATCGTTAGAACATGACATAATTATATGTCATGAATGTGCATAAAAAAAAGGATGAGACCCAAAACCCCTTACAAAATATTAAGGCCAACACCTTCCATTAATATGGTTAGAACCGGAGTTTTGTTTCTCGTTTGGGTTGATGGACACATCCATGCCCGGCTTGAACCTCAACATGTTCAAACCATGGAATTAGTTTATGATTAATATAGTTGGAGTCAGAGGTCAATCCTTAGTTTTGGTTGTTGGACACATCCAAGCCTGACTAAACGGTTGAATGAGCTCCAACCATATTAAAACTATTTCTTGATTAATGGGTCAGCCTTAAGCTTGGAGCATCGATTTGTTGTGCCACAGCCAAGGTCGATGTAAAGAGAGGTGCAGTTGGGTGCTATGTATATTGTTGCATACTTGTTAATGAGTTAACAACCCAATGATTTATGCAAACATTCAATTAGTTGATAGCATAATGTGATAGTTACATATGTATAATATGTAATCGGTATAATTACCTACCTTCATAGCTAAGAATAACTTGATGGACTCTAGCCATGGTTGTTCTTATCTATGGTTGGATATCAACCTATTTGGAGATGTTCCTACGATCTCCCGAATTGATAAAAAGGGTTATTCAATTCGAAAAATAAATAGGATTTAATTAATGTATATTGATGCATTCTTTATCATTCTCATCACATAACCTCAATTTGTATTTCTAGGATAATCACCTGATCATGTCTTCTCTGAATTTGCGTTCCATTTTGGACACCAATAAGCTGACTGGGCCAAACTTCATGGACTGGCTTCGAAACCTGAGGATAGTCCTCAAGGCAGAAAAGCTTGCTTATGTCCTTGAAGAACAACTTCCCAACCATCCTCCTGAAGATGCAACTCCAGACCAGTTAGTGGCCTATCAGAAACATGTGGCCGATTCTGAACTTGCGAGTTGCATCATGCTGGCCGCTATGGTACCTGAGCTACAAAAGCAGCATGAGCATATGGATGCTCATACCATCGTCTTCCATCTTCATGAGCTGTTTGACGAGCAGGCGAGATCCGAAAGGTTTGAGGTCTCCAGACTCCTCTTCACCTCTAAGATGCAGGAAGGCACTTCTGTTTCACAGTTTGTGTTGAAGATGTTGGGGTACATTGAGCGACTAGGCACACTCGGATTTGCAATGGATCACGAACTAAGTATTGACTTAATTCTGCATTGTTTGCCCAAGAGTTACTCACAGTTTGTGATGAACTATCGGATGAACAAACTGGAGACTACCATTCCTGAGTTGCTTAACCTGCTGAAGACTGTAGAGCCTTCTGTAAAGCAGGATCAGAAGACGGTACTGTTAGTTGGTTCCTCAAAGAAAGGCTCTAAGAGGAAGCCCAAAGAACAAAATAAGGGAAGGAAGAAAAAGGTCAAAAAGATTGAAAAGGCACCAAAAGGCACTTGCCATCACTGCGGTAAGGAGGGCCACTGGCGAAGAAACTACAAGGTTTATCTTGAGTCCTTGAAGAAGAAGGCATCCGATGCCCCATCCTCTTCAGTATCTTCGTTATTGAATGTCACTCTATTTCCTCGGACACCTGAGTACTTGATACTGGGTGTAGCTCACATATATGTAATGACATACAAGGGCTAAGGAATAGAAGAAATACTCGTCAAGGGAGAAGCCGAATATGCGAGTTGGAAATGGAGCAAAGATTGCTGCTGTTGCCATCAGAACATATTTGCTAAAGCTCCCTACTGGACTTGTCTTTAGAATTGGATAATTGTTATTTTGTTCCTTTGTTAATAAAGAACATTGTATCTATTTCATGCTTGAATGAAAAGGGTTATCATTTAACTTTTAGTAACAATTGCTGTTACATAACTTTAAATGGTGTTCTTTATGGGACCGGAACTTTATGCAATGGTATCTACACGTTAGATTTATCCGGTGACATTTTCAATATTGAAGTTAGCAAAAACGTGCTCGAATAGATAATCAAATAGACTCTATATGTGGCCATTGTCGTCTTGGCCATGTAAGTAAGAAATGCATGACCAAATTACACCGATGTGGAATTTTGGAATCATTTGAACCCGGTTCATTTGATACATGCGAATCATGCTTAAAAGGCAAGATGACCAAATTACCCTTTTTCGGAAAAGGTAAACCAGTGGGAGAATTGCTTGGTCTAATACATACTGATGTATGTGGACCAATGTCAACTCTTGCACAAGGAAGCTATAGCTACTTCATTACCTTTATCGATGATCACTTACGATTCGGGTATGTGTTCTTAATGAAACACAAATCTGAAGCTTTTGAGAAATTTAAAGAGTTTAGAAGTGAAGTAGAGAAACAGCTTGGCAAAAGTATTAAGATACTTCGATCCGATCGAGGTGGTGAATACTTAAGTCAAGAGTTTCAAGATTATCTTAGGGACAATGGGATATTGTCTCAATGGACTCCACCATATACACCACAGCATAATGGTGTATCTGAGTGGTGTAACCGAACCTTGATGGACATGGTTAGATCTAATGATGAATCATGCAACTCTTCCAAAATCCTTTTGGGGCTATGCGCTTAAGACAGCTGTTATTACTAAACAGAGTCCCGACTAAGGTAGTCTCTACTACTCCATATGAGACGTGGAATAGTAAGAACCTCATTTATCTCACCTAAAGAAATGGGGTTGTCCTGCTTATGTAAAGCGGATTGTATCAGACAAATTGGATGCTAAGTCTGATAAATGTCTATTTATTGGATACCCTAAGGAAACAAAGGTTACCAATTCTATCATCCCTTGGAACAAAAGGTGTTTGTTTCAAGGCGTGCTGTATTTCTAGAAAAAGAATTTCTTTTACAAGAAAACAGTGGGAGTAGCATTGAACTTGAAGAAGTTAAAGAAACTCCAATAGACATTACAGAGACACCTAGTCTAGATCCACAACCAATAACTCATAATGATGAGCTATCAGTTGAACCTAAAACAACACCACTTCTTCGTAGGTCTGATAGGACACGCAATATTGTAGAGAGATACGGATTTCTCATAATTGACTCGAACGACGTGTTACTCATTAACGATGACGAATCTATCAGTTATGAAGATGTTCTGAAAAATTCAGAAAGGGATAAATGGCTTGAAGCCATGAAGTCGGAAATGGATTCCATGTACAATAATCAAGTATGGGACTTGGTTAACCCACCTGAAGGGATTAAGCCCATAGGGTGCAAGTGGGTTTTCAAGAAGAAAACCGACATGGAAGGTAATGTTGTTACCTTTAAGGCTAGATTAGTGGCAAAAAGATATCGTCAGGAACAAGGAATTGATTATGATGAAACCTATTCGCCAGTAGCTATGCATGCTCCTGGCCATAGCAGCTCATTATGATTTTGAGATATGGCAAATGGATGTGAAAACAGCTTTCCTTAATGGAAACCTGCTTGAGGATGTATACATGATACAACCTGAAGGTTTCACATCAGTTAATAAAACTAAAGTATGCAAGCTTCGACGATCCATATATGCACTAAAGCAAGCATCCAGGAGCTGGAACATCTGTTTTGATGAGACAATCAAAGAGTTTGATTTCTCACAAAATCCTGACGAACCTTGTGTGTACAAGAAGGTTAGTGGGAGTGCAGTCGTATTCCTAGTGTTATATGTCGATAACATATTACTTATAGGAAACGATATATCAGTCTTACAGTCAGTTAAAATTTGGTTGTCTAAAACTTTCTCCATGAAAGACCTGGGAGAAGCAACCAATATCCTTGGGATTAGAATCTATAGAGATAGATCAAAATGGTTGCTTGGTCTTTTGCAGTCTACATATATAGACCGAGTGCTAGAAAGGTTTAGCATGTCGGAATCCAAGAAAGGTTACCTTCCCATCAGGCATGGGATCAACCTTTCGAAGTCTATGTGTCCGCGCATAGAAGGCGAGAGGATTTGCATGAATAAGATTCCTTATGCATCCGCGATAGGATCTATCATGTATGCTATGTTATGTACTAGGCTCGATGTATCGTATGCTCTGAGCGTCACATGCAGATACCAGTCTGATCCAGGAATGGATCATTAGGTGGCTGTCAAGACAATCCTCAAGTACTTAAGAAAGACTAAGGATGTGTTCCTAATATATGGAGAAGGTGATATGGTAATACGTGGTTATACAGATGTCAGTTTCCAAACAGATAAGGATGACTCCAAATCTCAGTCCGGATACATATTTATTTTGAATGGAGACGCAATAAGTTGGAAGAGTTCCAAGCAAGACATCGTAGCGGATTCTACCATGGAAGCAGAATAAATTGCAGCTTCGGAAGCAGCAAAGGAAGCAGTCTGGATCAAAAAGTTTATCTCAAAACTTGGTGTGGTTCCAACCATTGATAAAGCAATACCGGTTTACTGCGACAACAATGGAGCTATTGCACAAGCAAAGGAACCAAGGTCTCATCCGCGATCCAAACATGTGCTTCGCCGCTATTATCTGATTAGAGAGATTATAAGTAGGAATGATATACAAATTGAGAAAATTCCCACTGAAAGGAATTTAGCGGATCCTTTAACTAAGGCCTTGCCTCAAAGCAAGTTTGAGAGTCATGTTAGAGCCTGTGGTATTGGGTACAGTAGCGATTGGCATTAGGCCAAGTGGGAGTTTGTTAGTGATATGAGAGAAGTGTCCTAAGGCAATCGCCTTACGATTGTAATCATTTATTCTAATAAATGAATATTCACTATTTGAGTATACATGTTTGTGTATTTAATTAAGATCTTAAACTCATTTACTGAATGTCCGCAATACAATTCACAGCATGAGAGAATTTGTGATGAAATCACAACTAGTGATTATCTCTACATGTGCAATTGTGAAGTATTGAAATTGTCCCTAGTGATGAATTGATAAATACGGACACTATCAATTCTGTTGAGATTAGCATGGGTTATTCTCTAATCAGCTGATTCTCACTGGCTGGTGACATTGAGATGTCCGGAGATAAACATGAATGCTAGTTAAGGGAACTAGTTCATTGGAGTGACTAGCTGTAAAACTTCATATGGTAGTCTGCATATAGATATGTCAATGAAGTTCTTACTACAGCTTAAGTGCGATGTTCCTTTGACTTGCGGTGTTCAAGTCATCTTGGTCATCGAGACTTATACTTTGACATCTTAAGCAAGCATCTCCAAGGAGGTGTGGACCCAGGATGATTGGGTATAAGCCGAAGTGCCTGAAGATGTTTAAACAGCCTACAAAGGATTCACCACTCCTTGCGAGGAGATGTATACCCGAGGCCTATCGTCGGATTGTTACTCGAAGCCTCTGGCCAGAGCATGACATATTCAGAGTATGAATCTCTTAAATACATGAGAGTAATTAGAATCCGTAGGACGAGAAAACATTACTTGGGCTAGGTGTGACGTAGTCAGCCTAGTGGGGACTGACACACATAGACCATGTCCTGAACCAAGTGGGTATAAGATGGTGAAGGGAATGGGGCACGATTCATTATAACTGCTAAAGGGTTTCAGAATTATTTTTGAGGTCAACCGTTGATCATTCGATTAATTGGGGATCATGATGTACTACTAGGTGCCACTGATGATCGATCTATAATTGATTAATTTTAGACGACCAACATAAATCGAAAGCCTATTTAGTCACACGCACTACGATAATCTGAGGGATTTAAAATGAGTTAAAAATTAGATTTTTCAATCAAGAGAGATTAGGTTTGGTTAAGCCAAACAATAATTCGAATCTGAATTTTTCAGAGACGCATCGGAAGCGTAAAATAGCTAAGTCTTTTGAAGAATTAATAGATGAATTAAATATGTTTAATTCATTAGGGCTTGGCTTGGATGGGCCGGCCAAAGAGGGTCTCCATCCTCTTTGCTTGGCTGGCCACAACAAAGGGAGAGAACCAAGTTTTTGGTTCAATTTATAAAATAAACCAAGTGTGGTTTGTTTTATAAAATTATGGATGATATAAATTTTTATATAATAAACCAAGGTTTGATTTATTTTTCATGGAAATTAAAATGAACCATGGATTGGTTTATTTTATAAAATCAATCATGGATTGATTTACCATGATAAGGAAATTTATTCCATAGGAGAGAAGATTTTTATCATGAATTAAAATATGATTTTAACCATGATATAAAATCAAACTTGGCATGATGGAATAAGTTATTCCATATTTGAGAGGCTTGATGGTTGAGAGGCCACTATATAAAGGACCCAAGGTAAGGTTTGGGGGTAAATCGTAGAGATGAAGGCATAGGCTCTCTCCCTCTCTTTCTCTCCTTCTCTTCTCCCCTTCTTGCCGTGCGCCAACCAGCCTCTTCTTTTGCTTCGTCGGAATTTTGATTCTGGCCATCCTTTTGTGGTTATAGTCTCCCGACATCTCTCTTGGTTTTTCTTGTCGCGTTCTCGGAGAATCTAGTAGTTCTCGAGAACACGAAACTCGTGGTTTTGCAAAGTCATCCAGAAGATACTCGGCGTGGACGCGAATAGAGGCGGAGCTTCCAAGGGACGCTTACGGTTGGATCTCGTCCCTTCCTTCGAGTTACGCGAGGTAATATGTAAATTAGTTTACGTTTCTGCAAAATTTTAAATATATGATCATGTCTACACAAGATAAACTTGCATGCTTAGATGTGTGGTTAAATGATTTAGAGAAATTATTTATGCTAAACCTTCCGCTGCACGAAATTAATTTTGAAATTACGAACACGCATCCATGTTAACATGCACCCGGTCCCAACACCTTAACCTTGGTTTTAGCCAAGATTGTAACTTTGATTAATTAACACGATGACGAGACAGTCGTTAGAGGGATGAGACTCTATTCGGATTAAATTTTTAATACGTAGACATATAGAGATCACTCAGGTACGACCCCGTGGTTGTGTTGGAAACCACCAAGCCATACCTCCATAGCAACCCTACAATTGGTATCAGAATTGTGTTTCCGATTTTGTGTGTTTAGGATTCGATTATTTTTTTGCACATTATCATGTACATTATTTTTACTGGATAATTTTTGGATGTGCGTAGGCTAACATTTTGTTGCAGGCACTAGATTCCAACTATTATGGCATTAATGTGATATGTATGTGATTGATTGTGTTTGATGTGTATTAATTGAATCCTTGGGGTTGACGAGGCTAGATAAGTTATTTAATATTTGTAATTAAATATTACACTTGTTTAGCCAAGCTTTATATTTACTTTTGATCTAGATGACATGTAAACTCCTTTGTGGAGTATAGGATCAATGGATATAAATAATTAAGCTATTCATCTCGGCTCGGGGAGTCCTTCATGGTGGCTTGTGCATGGATAGGATGGAGTGGACGAGGTGACGACATGATTGGAGGAGCATTGAAGACCAAGGTCATAATAGTTGAAAAAATCTAGGATTTTTCTATAGCACTATTATTATTGGTTTATGTGCTTGTTGTGTGTGTGCATGTGGAAAACCTCAAACGTAAATAACTAAGTGGGAGAGGGACCCTAAGGGTCCCATGGCCTCCATTACAATCTGGTAAGTGATACGAACAAGTCTGTGCGTCGACTCTGAGTGCCTTTCTCCCCATCGGATGGGCTTGTTCTGTGGATCACTAGATCATAAAAGACTATAGAAAATTATTGAAGAGCGTGTGTACTTCCCCATCGGAAGACACATAATTGGAAATAATTTTCTTAGTGTCGTGTAATGGTAAACACTTAGATACAAATAATAGTATCCTCCTCATCAGAATCACTGCTATTATTTGTAGGGCCGAAGAGGACCAACTATTAATTTTACTTGTCAGAAAGTTAGGATGACAAGATAGTAAAATTAATGGGTAAAACCTCCTCTCACAAATGTAGAATTCGTATACGTCCACACCATCATGGCATGCGAATTCTTGGTGTTCTGAGGTGTTGGTTGTTTTTGAAATTTATTGTTTTGAGGAGTCAATTTATTTTCAAAAACTAAAGCATGTGATTGTTATGATTTTCAAGTGTTTTAAAATGGATCTAGACCCACTTGACTTAATTCAAAGAGAAAACCAACTTAATGCCCCTAACAATATGGATTGGGAATTAAACATGGATTTTGTCTCTACTGCCGAGGAACCCAAAAGTGATCTTGTCCTGTTCTGTGCTGAAAAAGTTAGCGAGGTTAACACTAAAGAGGAGTTTGAATATTTTAGGAAATGACTAGAATTAGACGAGACGACTGAGTGTCATCAAAATCAGGCTTCTTCCATTACCAGTAATAAAATATCCGAACCCGACGAACTCTTCAGGCAGAGTAATCGAGCCGCTAGGCATAAGGTCTTGAAGAACTTGATGACAACTGTCTTCGTTGAGGGTATGCTCATAAGGGAACATGTTCTCAAAATGATGGCTTGGCTGAAGGACATGGAAATCCTTGGAGCAAAAATCGATGGGGAAACCCAGATCAATTTTATCCTCCTATCTCTACCAAATAGTTTTGAGGAGTTTCGCCTAAAATACAATATGGACGATCGTGTATATTTGTGGGCAGAGCTTCTAACAGAACTCGAGGTGGCAGAGGGGTTTTCTCCTAAGAGATCACAGACTTTCGTTGCTCAAGAGGTTTCTACTTCTAAACCGAAAGGAAAGAAGAAGAAGAAACAAGCTGGAGCAAAGAAAGAAATACAGGGACCTCAGGGATGCATAAAGAAGCCAAAAGGCAAGTGCTTTGCGTGCAAGCAATCTGGACATTGGAAGACAGATTGTCCCCTCCGTTAGAGTAGTGATACAGGTATATTTTCTTCTTGTGTCGTTGTAACATGTTTAGCAGTGATATCTACCGGTACCTGATATGTAGATACGGATGCTCTAATCATGTCTACATTTTTCTACAGGGGTTCCAGGAAACCCGATGGCTAGCTGAGGAGGATATTACTAACTACATGGAGAGCTATGGAGATGACTTTTGCAGTGGGAGTTTATCTATTTCATTTATACCTTTAGCATAGGATGTTATAGTTTTGGCTTTATAGAGATTGCCTTTATGTACTTAGTTTTTTGGAAAAAATATTTGTTCAGTTTCTGGAATAAGATATTTTCTATTACTTTTATTTGTTAAAAGTGGAATAGAACGATTATCTGTTAAAGTATATAGATAGACAATTAGTACATAAAACCAAAAACTCCCATGTTACAATTAATAGCTTATCATCTTAACTAAAGTAAGAGAAAGGTTCCTTCCAAGTAGAACCAAACATATATTTTGGCTCTAAGGTTGGTCTTGTTAACCTCTAGTGAGATTCAAAGGTTGGTCAACCAATAAGCCCTTGGGTTCATTGGTAATAGAAGACTTGTCTTCCATAAGATCTTTGACTCTTACTAGGGAGGTAACAAAACCAAATAGGATTGTTTTAAGACTAGGGGCATAGAGCCAATGATATGTAAGAATTGGTTCATTCTGATAAATGTAGGTCCTTAGTCTATCCAGAATAGAGGTACCCTTGGATACTTTGTTTATTTTATAAACAATTATTCAAAGGTCAAAGTACATTTACTTGATGTACTGCAAGACTAAATGCTTTGATCAAAGAGTTCAAGTCTAATGCAGAAGAAATATCAGAGTAAAAGTATTGAGACATTATGATTAGATCATAGTGGCAAGTACCTCTATGAATAGTTGTAAGACTTACTTATCAGAGATTGGGATTCGATCCCAACTCGTTACACCTAGTATGCCCCAACAAAATGGTGCAACATATGGAAGGAAGAAGGTCTCTTAAGCTAATAGTTAAGGAGATGATAAGCCACTCTGAGATTAGCCAGATTTGTTCAAAGGGATATGTCCTGGATACGACAGTATATATGCTTGATTCTATTTAGGTCAGTAGTCTCTTAAAACCATAGAGATGTGGACTAAGTGAAGGCTTAGTCTAAGGCATGATCAGATTATGAGTTGATCATCACATGTGCTGAAGAGAGACACTAATAAGTTGGAATCTAGTGCATATGTGTAACGACCCGACCCATTTGGCGACCCCCTCATTTTTCTATGGGTCGTCGGTCGTCGACCATGCCGTTACTCACTAGGTCTTCCCACCCCTGGCCAGTGATTTTTTATCTTCCCCAGGATTTGAACCCTAGACCTCCAAGCTTAAGTACTAGAGTTTATGAATCCTGATAACCAATTGAGCCAGGCTCAATTGGTTACCAGGATTCATAAACTCTACACTTAAGCTTGGAGGTCTAGGGTTCGAATCCAGGGGATAATCTGTAATGACCCTCTCTTGCTACTTTGACCTTATAAGGTTGTTACATTGACTTTACTGCTGGGCCAGCCAAAATAAAAAAAAACTTTAATTTTATTGGCTTTGCCAGGATTTGACTCCTAGACCTCTTAGTTGCAAGACTGAAGCACAAACCATCAGCCCTACAACACTTTTTATTTTACATTGGCACCATTCGACTGATATCCTGCCAATCGACTGGTGCAGTTGACTGCACCTGGGATTCATTCTCCCGAATGTTTCTGTTCCCTCGACCAGTCGACTGATACCTGCATCAGTCGACTGATACGCCTGGAACTGCAGTTTCCAAGTTTCAGAAACACCGTTCAAGTATATATATACATTCTACTTCAACTACACAACCAGATTATAGACTCAAACATAATAACCATAATCATACTCCATTTGTATGCATTTCAAACTCCAAATTAACTACTCAAACTTTAAGTCTTTGCGGAAGTAAACTACTAACATAAACTCAAAAGAAAATACTCATAAAGTTCTATTGTTTAGAGTTTAAACGCTAAACAAAACTCATCCCGAAGGATCCTACTCTACGGTTACGCCGCCACTGACATGAATCATCCATCCTTGAGCCTCCTTGCCTTACATCTTCCCTTTACCTTTATCTGCAGTAAAAGGATGCAACTATAAGCAAATAGCTTAGTAAGTATATACCTATCTCACAAAAACATGCAATCGATATCAAACATGCTCTTGGTCAAGATTGCTTGCTTTTAAACATATGTACTGAAAATGCTATGCTTAAAATGAATAAGCTCATGAATACACTTGTAACAAATGTTTGCATTTGAAAACATTGCTTGAAATGAAAAATGTGTAACATGCTTGAAATGATTTCTTACTTTTGAAAAACTTGAAACTTATACTTCTTATACTTCAAAATAATAAACATCCTCCTTTGGGCCCGGCATAGTACCAATGCGCGCATCCCTAATAGGTTCGGGGTAGCTAGCCACCAAATCCTAATAGGACGTCTTACTAGCTCACCTAGATCTCATGGGCCTCGGCCCGGTACATGCCAAAAAGACCTCGGTCTTTCAAAGTAATATACTTAACTTGTACTCATGCTTGTATTTAAAATGCATAACTTAACACTTAAAAAGGTAATGTTCCCAAAACTTGTTTTAGGACACAACAAGACCTCGGTCTTGTTTCTTATCTCATTTTTTAGTCCTAGAACTCATTCTAAGGCTTAGAAAGACCTTGGTCTTACTCAGAACATCGGTATCGAACACCTTGCGTGTCGAAATCCCAAAACCTCGCGTTTGGGCAAATCAAGACCTTGGTCTTGCTATACTAGGATCTCAACATACAAAAGACTTGAAAATCATGTTTAAAACTCATTAGAGAACTACTTTTACTGCAGGTGAGAGATCTACTTACATCCTTACGCTTAGAACTCACTATATCGATGTAGGATCTATCATGGTACTCCTCGTCCACTTCCTTCACACGATCTGGATCATGGGCATAAGAAAAGAAAAGGAGAAACCCTAGTTCTTTTCTTGTTTTCGGCAAAGAAGAAGAAGAATAAGAAAACTCTTGGTTTTCTCTTCTTCCATTCGTTTATATACTAAGTGGAAGTTGAAACATCACTCATAAAAGATGCTTACTATTACTTATCTAATATCGATTTCATGTTCTAACGAAAAGATCACTACCATGACTGGTGACGGACCCAAAATAGACTGTCACGAATGTGGGTCTCAAATTTAAATATGAATAATGCTGGAAACCCTTTTGCAATCAAAATATGAAAACGTAGTAAAGGGGCCACAGGTCGTATTTTTCCTCGGGACTAGTTAATATAGTTTGATTCTAACTTGGTTTATGTGTCGTTTGTATTTTTGGGTTTCAAATAAGTAATTGGGGTTGTTGGCAATTTAGAAATGGAAGAGCAATAAAAATAAAGGAACTAAACTAATGAGTTAAACAAGCAATAGCAAGTGATGGAAACCGAATCAACCCAAAGAACTTAACTAAGATTGGAAAAGCAAATTTAAATTCAAATTGCAAAATAAATGCTGATGCAAAGAAATAAAGACAGTGATGGAATTTTTTGGAAAGCAAATCAAGCTTAAAACAATTGCTAACTATGCAATTCGGAAATTTAACAAGCAACAAACATTAACACCAACTAGCTACAAGTTTTGGAAGCTAACCAATGCAAACAAAATTCAGAAATGGATGAATGCAAACTTATTGATTTCAAACACAATCATATGCCACAAAAACAGGTAAAATTCGGATGCAAATAGGTCCAAAACAGTTGGCACACAGGCTAAACTCTTTGTGCCAAAAACTAACACCAAATTTAAGAAATCAGTAAACTTTCAACTCCAATTTTTAAGCTGATTGGTTCAATTGGGAAACAAGGCTATTAGGAAAGAACTAAGCAAGACTAAATAAAGGAATTGAGAGCTGAAATCAGAACTTGAGGAACACACAAATGCAGAAATGGGATATGCAGAAATTCGGAATTAATGTGCAGACATTCAGCAGATGATTTGGGCGCAAAACACAAACAAACTAAGATTGATACACTGATCGAAAGGCCAGAAAAACTAAGCTGAAAAATCTAATGTTTACTTAGCAAGAATTCAGAAAATCGCAACTGGAAATTGCAGAATCAAAATGAGTTTTGGAGAAATAAAATGGCACGCAAGCTGAAATCGGCACGCCAGAAATTAACAGAGAAATAAGCTGGAATAAAATTCAATTGATCACTAACAAGCTTCCTTACTACTTTACTTGAAGATTTAAAACCTAATTAAACTAAACAATTGAGGGAAAACGAAACTGAGTATTCTGATACCGAGACAGAAACGAAACAATTGCAGTAATAGAAATTTACAGCTAAAACAACTGAAAATTAGCTAGCCTAACTACTCCTCAACCCTTCCCCAGCTCAAGAGCTCCTTGTTCGTCACACAAGGGAGAACCTCGGACCCGCAAGCTCAGCAAATCAATGGAAGAACCGTCTCTGCTACCGAATCAATTCAGACCCTGCTCAAGCTGAAATCTGCTTCCAACTTCTTCAACCTCGCTGTGGTGGATTGCGATTGGGATTTGGGAATGATCCAAGCCTTCCAGGGAACCCCTCTGGATAGCTTGGATGAAATGGCGATGGTGCACAGCTGAGCTTGTTGAAATCGGATAACAGAACTGCTGAAACCTCACGCAGCCCTGTTATTGAGCAAAATCCAATCTGAAAACCTCACAGAGAACTCTCTCCACTGACCTAGACCTTGCTCTAGTGAAGGATTGAGTGATCACGCCTTCGATTGGATGAAAAGCTTGAAGAACACGAAGAAAAACGAAGGAAGCTACTGTTGCGGCGAAGACGCGATGAAGGGAAGAGCTGCGCAGGTTTTTGATTAAATACTTAGCATTGGACGATTTAGATTGATTTGAGGAAATCCAACGGCTGATCTTGCTCTGATCTGACCCAAACTTTCCAGATGTTGATCAATGGTCAGGATCTACCTCGTGGTAGCTCGGATCCTCCAGATGTACAACGGATGGTCCAGATCAACCTAATCTTTGAATGGACGATCTAGAGCCCTCCGAGCTTGATCCAACGGTTTATTGTGCTCTGATTGGAATGAAACCTTCAGATCTTGATCAAAGTGCTTGATCAACCCTAACCCTAGCTCGGATTGCTTCAGATGGTCCCGGATGGCTCAGATCTAACCGCTTTTGAATCGGACGGCCTAGATTACTCCAAGCTTGATAACTCGATCCGGGTCCACTTTCGACTCAAGTTTGACCTAGTATGCCCTAGGTCCATGAACCTTTCATGCCTACAAAAAATAGATCAAAAATTTAGTGGCCGAATAATCCAAATATGTGTAAATTTGCAATTAAGTCCAAAATAAAGGTAAGTTCTAAAACCTAGGGTAAAATCACAATTAAGCAATCAAAACATGGGTCAAACATGGATTTTAACAACTAAAATAATCAACAAAATGGTATTTATCAACTCCCCCACACTTAAGCTTGAGCGTCTCGCGAAACCACTAAGTATGTATCCCCTAGATTTTTTTAAGCATAATTAGAAGCAAATGAAAAGAAATTACCTAAGGTTGTCAATTCTCAAAAATCTAAGCTCTATGGATTAGTATCTTGTCCTTAAATCAACAACTTAGCCTTTTCATCCATCATGAGTCATTGAGATGAATTTAACTTACTAGCCTTTCAAGGAAAATTTTGGTGGCTCTCTCCTTAAGTTCTAAGTTGATGATGGAAGTGGAGCTCACTCAAACACATATGCTTCTTGCACTACCATAGACTTGCTTATTATCTACTCATCACCATCATTCATGATTAGGATCAACATCTACAAAAATAAATGAAAACATAGAAAAAGGTAAAGAGTGGAATAAAAGTCAAGGAAATAGAAAATTGATGGAGTGGAAGACTTGATTGCTCAAGAATGTTTCCAATGTGCTTTGCCCCATCTTTACAGTCCTTGTAATGAAATAAGAAGTGTGGTGAAGCCAGACTTGAATAATGCCCTTAATTTGGATGAAGAAACCTCTATTGATCTCAATGTGCCAACTTCCACCTTTGTGTGCCAGTTGCTTCCTTCTCTTCTTCTCTTTTTTTTTTTTCAAACTCTTCTCTCTCTTTTGTTTTTTTTTCTTTTCAGATCAGATTTGTATCAAAGAGCATATAAAACCAAGTGAAATATGTCACGCCCCGAGACCCAGGAGCCGCTGATCCAATAGAAAATCGGACAGCACCTCCCCTATCCGGCGGACAATTTACACATACTCAAATCACGACCACGTAGTTTAATTGGCCTCAGGCCTCAAAATAGATATAAACACAACAAATAAATACCAGACAACTAGGTAAATCATACCTGACTGCGGACCGGTCCAACTTAGGACAGAACAACCAATACAACAACTCCTTAGGGCACACGACACACTCGTAATACATATACAAATCGCTAAGGACCTATGAAACAAATACACTGTCTAGTACAAACACATAACCCTGTCGTCACGATGGGTAGGGACTGGCTGCTGGGCTCTTCTGGCGACTCCAAGTATCTCAACCTGAAATAAAAATATATGGCAACGGTGTGAGTCCATAAACTCAGCGAATACCCAATAGATGTGCATAGAAGGTTATACCAACAATAAGAGTTCAGCTAATACAGACGCATATCAACAGTAGGGAAAGACTAGTACTGAACATACTGAGGTAGATACATACCTGAATCCATCTAACCTGTACAGAGGGTAAGAAATACCAGTGAAATCCCAATAGACATATAATCACAGATAACAGGTCTCCAGAATATGCAATGTCAAACAAGTGCAGCAAACAATGCACAATGCAAAATATGCACATGGTGCAATGACATGTGTCACCCCCTAGTCCCAGTCAGGATCGTCCACAACGTCCGCGTGGGTAGAGCTGTGACAACCTGTACCCAGTCAGGACATGGTCCACAACGTCCGCGTGGGTCGGCATGCAACAATGCAAGGATGGTGCATGCCCCAAACATATAAAGCACCCTGATGCAATGACATGTGTCACCCCTAGTCCCAGTCAGGATTGTCCATAACGTCCGCGTGGGTAGAGCTGTGACTACCTGTACCCAGTCAGGACATCGTCCACAACGTCCGCGTGGGTCAGCATGCAATAATGCAGAGATGGTGTATGATAGATACACATACCTCCCTCACCAAGTCCTCAGTATACTAAGTCTCAGCCTGAATTCCTATAACAGGAAATACTGGTGACCTACAAGGTATACTGGCCGAAATCTACCGATCCCTCATGTCAAATGCAAGAGATACATCCCGATATCTAAGCATACATATAGATATGACAATACCTGAGACTGTATGAAACTAACAGCATAATAACTCAGGGATAAACAACAAGTATCCAGAACAAGCATAATAACTCAGGGATAACTAACAAGTATCCAGGACATGCATAATAACCCAGGGATAACTAACAAGTATCCAGAACTGGCATAATAAACAGGTATAAACAACAATATCCAGAACAGACATAGTAACCAGGGATAGCGTAGAATCTTACTGCTATCTATAACATTCTATGCATAACAAAATGACAATATCAAGATAGATAAGTCAAAGGGTACCCGCCTCAAAGTAGCAGTAGTCCGTATCAAATAAGAACCTCCCGTCCGATACTCCGCAATCACAAGTCCAAATCAGTGCCCTGTATCAAAGGACATTTTAAATAGCTATTACAAAGATAGTAATTAGCTAACAAGTCTCTAATTGAATAATAACCTCTCAATTAAACCTGGGTTTAAACAAACCGTAAACCTGATCATCCCATCATTCATATCAATCTTGATTACCACTTTAATCATCACCCTAACTCCTCCAGGTTAACTAAAATCAAACCATCATCAAGTTGATCCAACACAAACCTTAAACAGATCCCAAAATAATACAAACTGAACACATTGATCCCAAGGAAACAAAACATCACTACAATACCAATTCGACACCAAATCACAGTCCAACAATAGCATCACATCATTAAATAGACAACACACTGAAATAAACCAAGTCTTACCCCAAATACATCAATGATCTGATCCAAAACTTAGATCTAACCAACACCCAGATAGAGATTCACCCTTACCATTACCTTGATGGTTTGTCCCAGTAGGAGCAGGGAATTAGCTACACAACACCAAACTGCCATAATTCCTCAACGTGAAGCCAACCTATAATCCATACAGATCCGAAAACATATGGCTAAGAGCAAGAAATAGAGAAAATTCATCTCAACTCAACTCCTCAACCAAGAACATGAGACGCTATTAACTATAGCATAATCTTGATCCACACCCTAACTTCCAATAGAAAACATTTCTAAATGAGGTACGCCAATTAAGAACTAAACTTAACATGTTGGCTAAACATTCATCCTTCTAATATTAGGTTTGCTGTTCAACTACCGATCCAAACAGAGTAAGGAAACCCAAAGGAAACCCAATTTGAAGAACTAAATAAACCATCAGTTTATTATGAACAACACAATTTGATTTCAAATTTACTACCAACACAACAATTTAATTAGCACACCTTTCATCCTAATCCAAGGACCCAATAGCTACAAGACCTAAGTTGTATAAGGCTAAACAGAATAAACCTATTCCTCCATAAAATCCCAAATAAAACACTGCTTCCCATTTAAAGGTGGAGAATTAAAAGATCAAGGAATCAACTGACCTTAACTCCAAAACCAAACTCCAACATAGATCTACAAACAAACTATAACTGCATGATCAATTCAATTGCAAATCTATTCGCCCAAAGAGATCTAATATAGAATATCATCAAATCCATCTAAATACAAACCCTACCCAATGCAATCTCACCTGAATTGGCTCTAGCACAGCCCCTTCGCTTCGAATCTGACGATCCTGTGTCCTCACCCGAATTAACGCTTCTCCGATTGCAGTCTAACCTTGTCCTTCGTCCGCGTGTGTCAGGTCAGCAGAAGTAGCCGTCGGATGGAGATAGGCTGTGGCTAGGGTTCGCGCGGAGAAGAAAGGAAGAGGATGAAGAGGAGAGGTTGACGCCTGCGGCTAGGGTTCGTGAGGGGAGGAAGAAGGGAAGGAGTCGGCGCTCTTGCGGCTGGCTTCCCGTGCGAGGTCGGCGCTTGCTTCTTTGGCGGCTAGGTCGCGCGAGAGGGGAGGAAGGAGAAAGGAAGCGGGCGGCTGCGGGTTTAGGGCTCGGGAAGGAAATGTAATAAAAGGGGGGGGAGTCTTTTGCAAAAAGACCCCTCAACTTTCTAGATTTTAACATTTAACTCCCCTAGTTTGCTTTACTAGCCCTTAAGCCCTCAAAATGTATAATTTTTATTCCATCTAACTCCCCGAAACTTCGCCTAAGGGGTCGGAAACCCTAGACTCAATCCGGAAAAATCTCGAAAAATTTTCTGGTCCGGATTTTAGAATCGTCGTATTTTACTAAGGGTTTGATGGATAGAGAATTATAAACCCTAAGGATGAGATTGCGATTAGACTAAAATTGCTTGGACCAAAGTGCAAAACACTCACAAATAAAAATCTTTCATTTCCTCCATAGCCGCAACACCCTTTCCGCCGCGTGCCCTAGCCCAAAGCCACCCACGCCCGGTCGCCTCCCTCTTCCTCTCGGTTTCTCCGTCAATCGGCGCCTTCCGCCTAACAACCAGAGCCGGCAACCCTTCTCCTCCACACAGAGCCGACGAGCCTTAGCCGGAACCGCTGCTTAGGGTCGACCCGGTGAGACTCTCTCCTCTTGCTGCCGACCGCAACTTGGCGCACGCGAGTCTCAGCTTGGGTTTCTCTTCACCATTTGAAGGCGACGCCGAGGGTGATTGTGCCCTATGGTTAGACCGGGAGATCTGAAAGCCACAGTAGAAAACTTCTGGCAATTTGCGATTTGGAGCCTGAGGTAGGAATGTAATCGATTTGTGTGTTGATTGATCTGTCCTCTTATTGGAATAGAAGAGGTAGTTGTTAGGGATGGTTGTGTACCAGTTCATGCCATTGGAATTTCGATTCTTCTGCTGTTCTGAATCGATTTTGTTTAGGATTGGGTCTGTTTGAAGTTTGCCGTGAGCTGAGGGATAGATGCTGTGATCCCAACTATTGATCTCGTGTGTTCTGCCTAGATCAGATACATGGAGGAAGATTGGGGGAATTATCATCTACTGACCTAGCTGAATTCCTGTGGTGGAGCTGTGGGAGACCCCTGCCATGAACAGGGTAAGGTGAGTCCTAACCCACTGCTTAGTTTTCTCATTTGTAATGTAATAGTTATAGAATTTGAGATATGGAAACGATATGGGTTACAAGAACACTAGAGTTGATCAGCTTAGATTTTTGTAATGGGTTTGTGGAAATTGAAATCAAACCTAATCATATATGCGCAGCGTATCTATTTAATCTACTGGGACTAGGTTGTTAACTTAATATTTAGATCTTGTGATACTTGGAGTTGGGTTAAGATTAGGTCTAATTTGAGATTAAATCTCATAATCTAGACGTGATAAAGATGATGGAAATCTAACCTAAAATAAACCCAATTCCAACTACTTGGGGGTAATTAGGAACCCTCCATTTAATTAAAGGTAATTAAATGGAAAGGGAAATAATTAGGTTAACCCTAGAACGGATTAGGGATTAATTAGCTAGTTACTAATTTTGTAATAGCTAATTAAAATGTATCCTTTACACAGGGACTTGACGGGATCTATTATTACTTATTTTGACGGGTGGTTCTGTCTCGATTGATACGGACTACACTCTTGGAGGCGGGTACCCTTTGACTTATCTATCTTGATATTGTCATCTTGTTATGCATAGAATGTTATAGATAGCAGTAAGATCCTACGCTATCCCTGGTTATTATGTTTGATCTAGATATTGTGGTTTACCCCTGTTTATTATGTCAGTCCTGGATACTTGTTAGTTATCCCTGAGTTATTATGCCTGTTCTGGATACTTGTTAGTTACCCCTGAGTTATTATGCCTGTTCCGGATACTTGTTAGTTATCCCTGAGTTATTATGCATGCCCTGGATACTTGTTAGTTATCCCTGAGTTATTATGCCTGTTCCGGATACTTGTTAGTTATCCCTGAGTTATTATGCATGCCCTGGATACTTGTTAGTTATCCCTGAGTTATTATGCCTGTTCTGGATATTTGTTGTTCATCCCTGAGTTATTCTGCTGTTAGTTCCATACAGTCTCAGGTATTGTCATATCCATTTGTATGCTAGAGATCGTGGTATTGTCTCCTGCATTTGACCTTGAGGGGTTGGTAGTTTTCCGGTCAGTATACTTTGTAGGTTACCAGTATTTCCTGTTATAGGATTTCAGACTGAGACTTAGTATACTGAGGACTTGGGAGGGAGGTATGTGTATCTATCATACACCATCCTTGCACTGTTGCATGCCGGCGATCAGCGACTCCCTTGTGGTTGAGCCTAATCGTCTTCCGGTACATGACGGGCACACACGGCCACTCATGGGTTAGTGGATACCGTAGATGTGTGCATTTGCCCTGTATTGCTCCGTTCGGCCACTATTGGAGGGTGAGCGCGGGCGTGGTAGCAAGCAGGGATCCCTTCTCGTACTGAGCCACGAGGAGATGAGAGCGGAGCTCCCCCATTACTTGGGGTAGAGGGGTGGTCCTTCGTCAGCATCCTGTCCACTCGGTCACTCAGGAGCAGTGATGGCAGGGTGTACAGTTGTCAGAGCCCTACCTTTTCAGACGTCCCTATGACAGGTGTACGATGATTCTGTCTGGTGTCAGGGGTGACACATGTCATTGCACCATGTGCATACTTTGCATCGTGCATTGTTTGCTGCACTTATTTGCTGCACTTGTTTGACATCGCATATACTGGAGACTTGTTATCTGTGCTTATCTGTCTACTAGTATTCCACCGGTATTTCTTACCCTCTGTACAGGTTAGATGGATTCAGGTATGTATCTATCCCAGTTTGTTCAGTGCTAGTCTTTCCCCTTCTGTTGATATGAGTCTGTACTAGCTGAACTCTTATTGTTGGTATAACCTTCTATGCATATCTGTTTGGGTATCCGCTGAGCTATGGACTCACCCCGTTGCCATATATGTTTATTTTCAGGTTGATGTCTGCGAGGAGATCCCGAGCCGCCAGTCCCCAGCTCCCGAGGAGCCCTTTTTGGTTTTCCTTGTTTTGTTATGGACCCTGTAGCATTCCTATGCTTCCGCTGTATGTTTTGAATATGTATGCACGTTCTGTTTGAAGGTATTGTACTTTTGAGTCCTATGTTGGACTTCGTTCGGTTTTGGCTTTGTTCCTGCCCCCTGGCAGCTCAGGTGAGTCCGGATTTGGTTTTCGATAGATATAATCATATAATTATTGTTTCTGCATATATTTGAGGCCTGAGGCCCTTTAAACTGCGTGGTTGTGTTATATTATCTGTGTGTATGTGTAAATTGTCCGCCGGACAGGGGAGGTGCTGTCCGATTTTCTATTGGATCAGCGGCTCTTGGGTCTCGGGGCGTGACAATTTATTTTGGTTGAAGAAACCTCTATTGATCTCAATGTGCCAACTTCCACCTTTGTGTGCCAATTGCTTCCTTCTCTTCTTCTCTTTTTTTTTCAAACTCTTCTCTCTCTTTTGTTTTTTTTTCTTTTCAGATCAGATTTGTATCAAAGAGCATATAAAACCAAGTGAAATAGCTACTCAACATAAAATTTCCACTCAACAACCCTTGTAACTCACTCTTGATACACTTCACCTTTGTTGGCACCCTACTTCCACTTCTTCTTCTTTTTTTTTTAGATCCCATCTCACAACACTAATTCAAAATCAAGAATTACTACTTTCTTCACCTTGCCATTCTTTGATTTTCCGAGGCAGTTATATCCCTAGAAGTGGAAAATTTGATCCAACTATTTTTGGATTCCAACTTCACTGCTCTCACAACTTCTTTTTCTTTTAAAAAAAACCAATCAGCCCCATTTTCCTTTGTCTAGATCAGCAATGAATGCTCTCAACACTTTTTGACATGTTCATATGCTTCATTCCTTGATTCACAGCCTCAAAAACTCAAATTCGGTTGCAAGTTGGTACCAAACTGCCTTCATAGCATTTCTATTGATTTTTCTTCTTTCATAACTGCATTTTCAGCTTAAGTATCAACTTGCTGCTCTCCAGAACCTCTGATAGCTATCGAGTGGTTGCCTTAAATTCAGTTTTTGATGATTGCAATCGGTTGAAAATTCTGGCTTCCACACTGCACAGATTTTCACTGCTACCTTCAGATTTCCAATCTGCTGCAACAGATTTCCAATCTGCCTTCAGCTGGAAATTCTTTCCAGCTGCATTCTCAAACAATCACTTTGCAGCTTTCATGGAATCAGCTTGTATCATCTCAGCAGCTATCCTTGCAATTCAGCTCAGAACTTCCGGCTTATGACTTTTCAGTTTTAGCTCAGCTCTACAATTGCTAATCCACTCAGAATCTCCCTTTTCTTCCTCTGTTTTTGGCACAGATTTGCTGCCAGGTTTCAGATTTTTCTGCCTGTATTTAGCTTCTAGAGAATCTGCTTTACAGCTTGTATGGGCACAACTTTGATATGGTAAACAATTTCTACACTTGAACTTGGCAAAGACTTTCCTGCATTTGTGAAATGGCACAGATTTTTCTTATTGGTGTGCCATTTTCTTTTCAGATTTTTCCATTACCGGCCACTTGTTCCCTTGTTCTGTTCTGCTATTTTTTTTCTTTTGGTTTCAGTTATGTTGTGGCCAACTCCATATCAGAATCAACTTAATCCCTTCCTAGTGCCGTGAGCTTCAAAGGATTTGCATACTTCCTGTTTTACTCTGCATTTTGTTGGCTATTGCAGTCAATTTGTTTCTGAAATTCCAACTCCATGCAGTGCCACTTCCATAGCTTACAATTCCTTGATTCCTTAACAACAGTTAGCATCATGCATAAGGTTCATAAAACTGATACTATATTTGATACCTTGGGCACCAATTCTCACTTATGTGCCACTTCCATTTTGGCACAAACTTTTCTCTCTTATTTTTTTTTTAGATCTACCCAGCTGCAGTTTAGAATCACACTTCTTGCATCAAATAGTAGTGGATAATGCTCTACTTCCTTGGGAGTTTACTAATCCACAGCCATTTGCCTTGATAGCAATTTAATCCCACTTTTGATACTCCTCTCAATCTCCATCGACTGATCTGCCTAGCTGCATCCTTGACTGATTTCATCAGTAGCTTAAAATCTTTTCAGCAACTCCAAGTCAACCCTCGGCAAATTACAAGCTCAGATTTTTCAATACTGCTGCAATGCAGTTCAGATTTGGGCAGTTTTAGATTCAAGTTTAGCTCAGCTTCTTCTCAGCTTTAATTCCAATTTCATCAGCCTTCAATTCAGCTTTTCTTCAGATTATCTTCAGATTCCAGCACTCGGTAGCAACAAATGCAATGCAGTTCAGACCAGCTTGTATTCTGCCTTGCGTGCCAACTGACCACTTCAATTGTTTTGACACAAACAGCTTTGACACAAACAGCATGCAATTGTTCCAGATTTTCCCAGTTCCAATTCAGCATTTATCAAGATGTTTCGGATTTCTTAAGCAAAGACAAACTGCAAGCAAAGAAAAACTGCAATTCCCAAACATTTCTGCCCTTAAATAGTTTCATTGCAAAAATTTTACTTCACTTTAGCACAAACAATTTTTCTCACTGCTTTTTTTTCTGTTTTTGTGTCATCTGTTTTCCTTTCAACTTCCAGCCGAATTCAACTTGAGGTTCACTTCCTTGGATCTTCAAATGATGATCAAGAATCTTCAATTGTTTTCAATCCTTGCTCACTTCTTCTCACTTGATCTTGATACAAAACTTAACTTTTTCCAAATGCTTCCTTGATACAAAATTTTTTTTTCTTTTGGATCCAAATGCTTCCTTGATACAAAACTTTTTCCAAAACACTAATCACTCCCCCACACTTAAATCTTTGTCCATCTCGGGCAAAATAGCATCAAGAAAACATCCCAAGCAAACAAATCCATAGAAAAATGGGGTTAATAGTAGGAGAATAGAAAGGAAAATTGAAAAGATATTGTATCAAGTATGATCATTGCTAAGAATAATATGGAAAAGGGAAACAATTTGATTAGCCTCCATAGATGTGATCCAATCATTGAAATATGGTTTTGAAAGAACCTAAGCAAGTTCTAGAGTACAATAACATATGTGTGTCACAAACATAAGGCTAATTCTCACTAGGTAAAATAATTCATCTCAAGTCATCAATTAAGAATCTAAGGTAAAATAGTACTCAAGCATCCAAGATTTCATCCATGAACTCAAACCCTAAGTTTTGACAACCAAATTTAATTTATTTTCAAAAGACTCTAAAATGACATGGAGATAACCTAGAGGGATACATTTATTTACTAAGAGCAAAAGTGCTAAAAGACATAACATGATATTTACAAAGTCTATTTACTCATGCTATGTTGCCTAAGAATTTATTATCAACTACTTACTTTAAAAAGAGAAAAAAAATTTATTCCTAAAACCATGAAAATGATATGTACAATGAAATGTAAATGTAGAGAAAGTGAACCCCCCTTAAGTTGGGTAGATAGCGTCCTCGATGTACACATCATCCACCTTTAGCTCCTTTAGTTCTTCAAAATACTTTTGGAGCCGGTGGCCATTGAATTTCCACACAAATTCATTAGCTTCGTCCCTAATTTCAACAACTCCATAGGGAAAAATGTCAGTTACAATAAATGGACCTTCCCACCTTGACCTCATCTTACCTCTTATCAATTTGAGCCTTGATTTATACAATAAAACCGTATCGCCAATTTGGAAGTCCTTTTTCACAATATGTTTGTCATGGAAATTCTTGGTCTTTTCTTTGTAAATCCTTGAATTTTTAAATGCCTCTAGACGAATTTCTTCAAGTTCTTGAAGTTGCAATTTTCTTTCTTCTCCCGCCTTGGTAGCATCGAAATTACAAGCTTTCACCGCCCAATATGCCTTGTGCTCTATTTCCACGGGGAGGTGACAAGCCTTACCATAAACCAAGTGGTAGGGTGACATGCCAATCAGTGTCTTATATGCTGTTCTGTAGGCCCAGAGTGCGTCATCTAACCTCTTGCTCCAATCTTTTCTAGTGGGCCCAACTGTCTTCTCTAGAATGGATTTTATCTCTCTGTTGGAAATCTCAGCCTGTCCATTTGTTTGGGGATGATAGGATGTAGAGATTTTATGTACCACCCCATATTTGCTAAGCATCGCCTTCATGTGTTTGTTGCAAAAATGAGATCCTTGGTCACTGATTATTGCTCTTGGAATTCCAAACCTGCAGAAAATGTGTGACCTAACAAAACTACAAACAACAGAAGAATCATCAGTCCTGGAGGGAATGACCTCTACCCATTTTGAAACATAATCCACAGAAAGTAAAATATACAGATAACCATAAGATGCAGGAAAAGGTCCCATAAAATCTATCCCCCAAACATCAAAAATCTCACAATAAAGTATAGCATGTTGGGGCATCTCATGTCTCGCTCCTATGTTCCCAGTTCACTGACATCTATCACAATTCTTATAAAAAACATATGAATCATGAAAAAGGGTGGGCCAGTATAATCCACACTCTAGTACTTTCCTGGCAGTCCTCTGGGGTTCAAAATGCCCCCCACAAGCTGATGAATGACAAAAAGTAAGGACAGATGAAAACTCATGATCTGGTACGCATCTCCTAATTATTTGGTCATTACAAAATTTCCATAAATAAGGATCATCCCATACATAAAACTTTGCATCACTTTTTAATTTATCTTTTTGAGCCTTAGAAAATTAAGTGGGAAATACATGTGCAACAAGAATGTTAACTAGGTCTGCATACCACGGGGTCTCACCATGTACTGCAATCAAGTGCTCATCTCTGAAATCATCATCAATGGTGGTAGGAGATCCATCTCCTTCAAGTCTGCTCAAATGATCTGCAACTAAGTTCTCTTTTCCACTTCTATCCTTGATTTCCAGGTCGAATTCTTGGAGTAGGAGCATCCATCTGATCAATCTAGGTTTTGCATCAGGCTTCTTCAACAAGTATTTGAGAGCTGCATGATCAGAAAAAATAATAACATGTGAGTACAATAAATAAGATCTGAATCTATCTAAAGCAAAGACAATGGCAAGAAGCTCCTTTTCAGTCGTGGTGTAGTTGGCTTGGGCGGCATCTAGGGTTTTGGAGGCGTAGCAAATGACATGCGGTGCTCAATCAACCCTCTGTGCTAGAACAACTCCCACTGTAAAATTAGAAGCATCACACATTAATTCAAATTGTAGAGTCCAGTCAGGTGATGTAATAATAGGAGCTGAGGTAAGAGCCTCCCTGAGTCTATGAAAAGCTTCCTTGCAATTTTCATCAAAATGAAACTCAACATCTTTCTACAGAAGTCATGTCAAGGGTCGAGCAATCAAGCTGAAGTCTCTAATAAATTTGCAGTAAAATCCTGCATGTCCAAGAAAAGCACGAACATCCCGTACGCATACGGGGTAAGATAAAGAAGAAATAACACTGATTTTAGCAGGATCTACCTCAATACCTTTCCAAGAGACTATGTGCCCAAGTACTATTCCATGCTCTACCATAAAGTGGCATTTCTCAAAATTAAGAACAAGGTTAGTTTCAATGCAGCGATGTAAAACCCTAGACAAATTATTTAAGCATGAATCAAAAGACGTGCCATAAACTGAAAAATCATCCATGAATACCTCCATACAGTCCTCTAGCAACTCACCGAATATACTTACCATGCATCTCTGAAATGTACCGGGTGCGTTGCAGAGTCCGAAGGGCATACGTCTGTAGGCAAAAGTGCCAAAGGGGCAAGTGAAGGTAGTCTTCTCCTGGTCCTCTGGATCTATGCAAATCTGAAAATAGCCTGAAAATCCATCCAAGAAACAATAGTGCGACTTCCCTGCCAGTCTCTCAAGCATCTGATCAATGAAGGGTAAAGGGAAGTGATCTTTCCTTGTGACCTTGTTGAGCTTCCTATAATCAATGCAGACTCTCCAGGAATTCTTAACTCGGGTGGGCACTAGTTCATTGCTTTCATCCGCCACCACGGTCACTCCAGATTTCTTGGGCACCACGTGAATAGGACTAACCCACTGACTGTCAGAAATAGGGTAAATAATACCTGCCTGTAGAAGTCGAGTCACCTCTTTCTTTACAACATCCAAAATAAGTGGGTTGAGTCTCCTTTGTGGTTGCCTCACAGGTTTGACATTGTCTTCCAAAAATATCCTATGCATGCAGATAGCTGGGCTAATACCTGGTATATCTGATAAAGTCCACCCAATTGCCTTCTTGTAGTGCCTCAGGACTTGCAATAATTTTTCTTCTTGTTCTGACTCCAAATGCTATGCAATAATCACGAGAAAAGTCTACTCCTCTCCTAGGTACGCATACTTCAAATGGCCTGGTAATGGCTTCAGTTCACTCTGGTCTTCTTCAGTAGAAATAAGTGATCCTTGGGGCTCTGTGCAATCCCCTACACCTATAAAAACCTCTCCAGCTGGAAATGTGTCTGAAATGTCTTCTGAAAAATCCTCAGTCTCAGCAGTAAACACTCTCTCAGCCTCCTCTGAATCAATAGCTCCTCTAGAAAAATCAGATAAAAATCCCTCAGCCTCATACTCTGTCTGCTCCAGCTCCTCAAGAATATTCATGCTCATGATGGAGTGGTCCTCTCTCGGATGCTTCATAGCATTGAAAAGGCTAAACTGAACCACCGTGTCTCCGATCTCCATGGAAAGTGTACCAGCATATACATCAATTTTGGTTCTATCAGTCTTTAGAAATGGTCTTCCTAAAATAAGCGGAGAACGGTGTGCCAAATAATCTCCCTCCATATCCAAAATATAAAAGTCTGCAGGAAATATTAGCTCCTTTACCTTCACCAAAACATCTTCAATCATACCTGCTGGGTGGGTCTGGCTCCTGTCTGCTAGCTGTATCACCACACCAGTGGGCTGTAAAGGGCCTATGCCGAGCAGCTGAAATACTGACCTGGGCATCACATTTATGGAAGCTCCTAAATCACGCATAGCATCATGGAATGTAGTGCTCCCTATCTCACAAGAAACAGTAAATACCCCTGGGTCTTCACACTTCTGAGGTATAGAGTGGATAAGTGCTGAAATATTCTTACCAAAGTTGACCAACTCATTTTCCTTAAGTTTCTTTTTGTGAACATAAAGATCTTTCAAAAACTTAGCATACTTTGGAATTTGTTTGATCATGGTCAACAAAGGTACATTGATCTCTACTTTACTAAAAAGTTCCACTAGTTCATTGAATTCCTTAGCCTTCTCCTCCTTCACTTGTTTTTTGGCTAGTGTTTTCCGCTGTGGAAAGGGTAAAGGAACCCTAAAGTCATCCTCTTTGGCCGGAAGTGGAGAGGCTGAAATTTTGGTTGCTGTCCCCTGCGAAGTGGCTGCTGTACCTTGCGTCTCGGTACTGATTTCTTCTCCGTTTTCCACCAAATTTGGAGGATTACTTGAGGAAGGGGTTGGGCACAGGCTAGGGGTGGAATTAGCTGAATTTGAAATCATTTCATGGCTGTTTTGAGCTGGAATTGAAGGTGCTGTCCAGTTTTTTGAAATTTCAGCTCTCGGACAATTTTGAGATGATGTAACCTTCCCACTCCTCAATGTAATAGCACTCACGTTTCCTTTAGGATTAGGAACAGTTTGGGAAGGGAGTTGACTTGATCCTTGAGCTTGACTTTGGTTAATCCCACTAGCCAATTGACCCATTTGCCTCTGAATGTTGTGATTATGTTGTTGTTGTTGTTGGAACATTTGTTGAAACATTTCCATCATTTGTTGTTGTTGAGCATTTCCTCCACTTGAGCTCCCATAGCCTCCTTGGTTAGCATAGCTCCTTGACTGACCTTGAAATAATGAAGTAGTCGGCTGAAATGGTTGAGCTTGCTGAGATCCTTGAAAACATGGCTGTTGGGGCTGATAGGAGGATGGAAATTGCTGTTGGTAGGGCTGATTAGCGGGCTGATATGCTTGGAAACCTTGCTGGGAGTTGTAGCCTTGAAAGTTCTGATTTTGAAGTGGAAAATTCGGTGATGAGGACTGAAAATTATGATTTTGAAACCCTTGATTATAGGGCTGTGAAATCTGATTATAGGGCTAGGAAGGCTGGAAATTTTGTTGGTTTTGAGTTTGGAAAGCTGGAAATGATTGAAAACCTTGCTGCCCTTGATGATATGGCTGGAATTGAGGCTGAAATTGCTGAAATAGGGGCTGCGGTTGCTGAAATGTAGGTTGAAAATTCGAATCCGAAGGCTGAAATTGCTGTGGCTGCTGGAATTGTGGCTGTGCTTGCTGGAAATTCTGTGGAGGCTGCTGCAATTGCTGTGTTTGAGGGTTTTGTTGGCAGAAAGAGTTCCCATATTTTAGATTTGGGTGATCCCTCCAACCAGGATTGTAAGTAGAGGAGTAAGGATTGTTTCTTGCTTGAAATTATTCTCTTACCAATGCTGCTACTGTCTCGTCTTGTTGGAGGGTGGGACATGAATCTGAAGTGTGATCTTGACTAGAGCAAATGCCACATACACTCATCACTTGATTAGCTTGTGGAGGAGCCGAAATATTTGAACCTTGATTTGAATTATTAACCTTCAATTGCTTAATAAGTGATGTGATCTCTGCCAATGAATTCCTTATCTCTTTCTGATCAGAAGGTACTACCTGAACTTCACCAACTCCTCTAGTGGTCAATGCTCTACTCCCAAATTGTTGTGAGTTTTCAGCCATATTAGAAATGAGCTCCCTAGCTTGATCTGGCGTTTTATTCACTAGGGCTCCTCCAGCTGCAGCATCTATCATAATTCTGTCAATCTGCAGCAATCCCTCATAAAAGTACTGAATCAAAAGTTGCTCGCTGATCTGGTGTTGTGGACAACTTGAACATAATTTATTGAATCTTTCCCAGTAATCATAGAGTGTTTCATCCACCACTTGCTGAATTCCACAGATGCTTTTTCTGATTATTGCTGTTCTGGAGGCTGGAAAATATTTTTCCAAAAATGCTTTCTTCATAGAGATCCAACTAGACACATGCCCTGTAGGTAGACTATAAAACCAATCTTTTGCTGCTCCTGTCATTGTAAAGGGGAAAGCTCTCAGCTTGATATTGTTGATGCAGTCTGGCCCGATTGTTATTTTGGTGTTGACAATGATTTAAGTTTAGTTGAATGGATTTGGATTAAGTCCAGGTGGATCAGGAGATCGCACGCTGGCATGAGAAAAAGTCCTAGCTTAGAGGGCTAGGTATGAAAAGTCCTAACCTGGAGGGTTAGGTGTGAGAAAATCCTAACCTGGAGGGTTAGGTGTGGAAAAATCCTAGTTTGGAGGGCTAGGTATGGAAAAGTCCTAATTCGGAAGGGTTGGGTGAAAAGTCCTAGCTTGGAGGGCTAGGTGAAAAGTCCTAGCTTGGAGGGCTAGGTGAAAAGTCCTAACTTGGAGGGTTAGGTGAAAAGTCCCAACTTGGAGAATTAGGTGAAAAGTCCTGGCTTGGAGGGTCAGGTGCCTAGCTTGGAGGGCTAGGTTGGATGAAGGTCTAACTCGGAGGGGTTGGGTGAAAAGTCCTAGCTTAGAGGGCTAGGTGAAAAGTCCTAGCTTGGAGGGCTAGGTGAAAAGTCCTAACTTGGAGGGTTAGGTGCAAATTCCCAACTTAGAGAGTTAGATTGAAAAATCCTTAGCTTGGAGGGCTAAGGTGAATGAAATCCTAGCTTGGAAGGCTAGGTCTGCGTCGCTGGATCGGTCTGGTGACCGATCAGGGAGTTGGCACACTGCTCCTACGTGGATCGGTCTGGTGACCGATCCAGCGATGTCTGAACTGTCTGGTGACCGATCAGGGAGTGTGTGTTTCACTCACTGCACAGCTCCTGATCGGTCTGGTGACCGATCAGGGAGTGAACAGTGAGTTGAGTTCCCTTGCTAATCAGGTCCAGAACGGTCCGGTGACCGATCAGAGACTTAGGATTTGATTAAAGAATCAGTGTTCACTCAAGCCTGATTGGTCTGGTGACCGATCATGCAGGAGCCTGATTGGTCTGGGGACCAATCAGGAGTGTGCAGAAGACTGCTGGATCGGTCTAGTGACCGATCAGGCTCCTTCCTGATCGGTCTGGGGACCGATCAGGAGCAGAACTTTAATTCAAATATGCTGTCAGAAGTCTGTTTTCACTATCGATTCTCTGCTACTTGCTGATTTCTTTTTGATATGCATTGCTAAGCCTCTGTTGGAGTGTGCAGGTGATAGCAGGTGATTCAAACACTCAAGGAGGGTCAATGGGAGGCTTTCCTTGGAGCAGGTTTAAATCTATTGTGTTTTCAGGTCTCAACGGCGTCTGGCGCAACTGGCAACTGACGAAGGCGCGGCTGGCAACTGACGGAGGCTCAGCTGGAGGAGTGTCCAGTGGACTGAGTGCTCAGAGAGGTCAGTGGGTTAGGGTGTGAGTCAGTGGTGCTGATGGAGCTGGCGACGTTGAGCCGGAGCTTAAGAGACAATGCTGGATGCAGAGGAGCAGAAGCGAACAAGATAGAAACTTGGGAAGTTTGGCTGGGCTGTGTTCGTGCTCTCTGTTGCTTTGTGCTTGAGCGATCTTGTTGCATTCCTGTGAGAGCTTTGTGAGTGTTCCTTCTTGTGTGATCTCCTGTACTGAAGTTCCATCATCCGTGAGATCTGTGGAGAGGTTTCTCCACCGAGAAGGAGGCTCTATCTTATCCGGTGTTCACCGGGGCTTGATCTGCCGACGATCAAGGGATCACCCTCCTTACGGGCACGCCAAGGAGTAGGGGCAAGTTATCCCCGAACCTTGTATATCGAGGTGTTAGCGTCGGTTTGCTTTCCTTTGCTTTGGTTTGTTGTTTTTAGTTTTCTGTTTCTGCATTTGCTTCCGCTGCCTAACTCTGAAGTGCAGAATAGTTTTGAAAAACTCAAAAGTTTTGTGTCCGACTAGATTCACCCCCCCCTCTCTAGCCAACCAAGTTCCAACAGATATCTTCTTCAAAAATGCCCTGAGGCTTCATAGTAGAGCATACAACATGGAATTCGTGCAGGTGTCTGTTTGGATCCTCTCCAGATAATCCCTGAAACTTTGGCAGTAAATTGATGAGTCCAGATCTGAGCTCAAAATCTCCCGCCAGCTCTGGATAAGCAATGCTGGTGTACTGAAATGAAGCATCTGGTGCTGCGAGCTCCTTTATAGTTCTCTGGTGGTCTGCCATGATACTGCCTGAGTGAGTGAAAATAGTCTGAATAGGAGGGATATCTGTAGTCTCAGAAAGGATGCCCTGGCTCCTCCTGGCTCTGAAAGTCCTCTCAATCTCAGAGTCGAATTCTTCTAGATCACCACCTGTAGACCTGGTCATAAAACAAAACAAATCGCAGTAAAAGTAGATAAAGAGATAAAACAAATAAAATCAAATCACCAGATATAACAATAAGCACAAAAATAAATCAAGAAAGATATGAAATAAGTGCACAAGCAAAAATCAAACAAATCAACTAGTTGTTTCCCCGGCAACGGCGCCAAAAATTTGACGAACCCAAAATAGACTGTCACGAATGTAGGTCTCAAATTTAAATATGAATAATACTGGAAACCCTTTTGTAATCAAAATATGAAAACGTAGTAAAGGGACCATAGGTCGTATTTTTCCTCGGGACTAGTTGATATAGTTTGATTCTAATTTGGTTTATGTTTCGTTTGTGTTTTTGGGTTTCAAATAAGTAAATGGGGTTGTTGGCAATTTAGAAATGGAAGAGCAATAAAAATAAAGGAACTAAACTAATGAGTTAAACAAGCAATAGCAAGTGATGGAAACCGAATCAACCCAAAGAACTTAACTAAGATTGGAAAAGCAAATTTAAATTCAAATTGCAAAATAAATGCTGATGCAAAGAAATAAAGACAGTGATGGAATTTTTTGGAAAGCAAATCAAGCTTAAAACAATTGCTAACTATGCAATTCGGAAATTTAACAAGCAACAAACATTAACACCAACTAGCTACAAGTTTTGGAAGCTAACCAATGCAAACAAAATTCAGAAATGGATGAATGCAAACTTATTGATTTCAAACACAATCATATGCCACAAAAACATGTAAAATTCGGATGCAAATAGGTCCAAAACAGTTGGCACGCAGGCTAAACTCTTTGTGCCAAAAACTAACACCAAATTTAAGAAATCAGTAACCTTTCAACTCCAATTTTTAAGCTGATTGGTTCAATTGGGAAACAAGGCTATTAGGAAAGAACTAAGCAAGACTAAATAAAGGAATTGAGAGCTGAAATCAGAACTTGAGAAACACACAAATGCAGAAATGGGATATGCAGAAATTCAGAATTAATGTGCAGACATTCAGTAGATGATTTGGGCGCAAAACACAAATAAACTAAGATTGATACACTGATCGAAAGGCCAGAAAAACTAAGCTGAAAAATCTAATGTTTACTTAGCAAGAATTCAGAAAATCGCAGCTGGAAATTGCAGAATTAGAATGAGTTTTGGAGAAATAAAATGGCACGCAAGCTGAAATCGGCACGCCAGAAATTAACAGAGAAATAAGCTGGAATAAAATTCAATTGATCACTAACAAGCTTCCTTACTACTTTACTTGAAGATTTAAAACCTAATTAAACTAAACAATTGAGGGAAAACGAAACTGAGTATTCTGATACCGAGACAGAAACGAAACAATTGCAGTAATAGAAATTTATAGCTAAAACAACTGAAAATTAGCTAGCCTAACTACTCCTTAACCCTTCCCCAGCTCAAGAGCTCCTTGTTCGTCACACAAGGGAGAACCTCGGACCCGCAAGCTCAGCAAATCAGTGGAAGAACCGTCTCTGCTACCGAATCAATTCAGACCCTGCTCAAGCTGAAATCTGCTTCCAACTTCTTCAACCTCGCTGTGGTGGATTGCGATTGGGATTTGGGAATGATCCAAGCCTTCCAGGGAACCCCTCTGGATAGCTTGGATGAAATGGCGATGGTGCACAGCTGAGCTTGTTGAAATCGGATAACAGAACTGCTGAAACCTCACGCAGCCCTGTTATTGAGCAAAATCCAATCTGAAAACCTCACGGAGAACTCTCTCCACTGACCTAGCCCTTGCTCTAGTGAAGGATTGAGTGATCACGCCTTCGATTGGATGAAAAGCTTGAAGAACACGAAGAAAAACGAAGGAAGCTACTGTTGCGGCGAAGACGCGATGAAGGGAAGAGCTGCGCAGGTTTTTGATTAAATACTTAGCATTGGACGGTTCAGATTGATTTGAGGAAATCCAACGGCTGATCTTGCTCTGATCTGACCCAAACATTCCGGATGTTGATCAATGGTCAGGATCTGCCTCGTGGTAGCTCGGATCCTCCAGATGTACAACGGATGGTCCAGATCAACCTAATCTTTGAATGGACGATTTAGAGCCCTCCGAGCTTGATCCAACGGTTGATTGAGCTCTGATTGGAATGAAACCTTCGGATCTTGATCAGAGTGCTTGATCAACCCTAACCCTAGCTTGGATTGCTTCAGATGGTCCCGGATGGCTTAGATCTAGCCGCTTTTGAATCGGACGACCCAGATTACTCCAAAGCTTGATAACTCGATCCGGGTCCACTTCCGACTCAAGTTTGACCCAGTATGCCCTAGGTCCATGAACCTTTCATGCCTACAAAAAATAGATCAAAAATTTAGTGGCTGAATAATTCAAATATGTGTAAATTTGCAATTAAATCCAAAATAAAGGTAAGTTCTAAAACCTAGGGTAAAATCACAATTAAGCAATCAAAACATGGGTCAAACATGGATTTTAACAACTAAAATAATCAACAAAATGGTACTTATCAACTGGTAACTTGAAATTAACCCTAACTCGTGGGTTACAGGTTCGATCCCGACCATTTAATATATATATATATATATTTGTTTATTTTGAAAATTTTTGAAAAATTCGGGTGTTACAATATGTTCGTAGGCTATCCTAAGGGAACAATAAGGTGTTTAATAGTCCTATGGATCAAAGGATATTCGTTGAGACAAATGTCTGATTCTTAGAAAAAGGACTATGAAATAAATCATATGTCGATGAGTAGAACTATTCTGAGGTACATTCCGATCTTAGTGCCAACTGTATAAGAGGAAATACCACAAGGTACTGCACCTCCTGTCACTGAAGATATACAAAGGGTACCTTGTCACAGTGGGAGGGTTGTTACTCAACCTAAAGGTTTCGTGTTCATGGAGAGTCTATGGACTGGTCCTAAGTGAACATGAATCAGATCCCTAGACCTATAACAAGGATCATCCGCTTTGAAGAGATAAATCTGGTGATATGGATTTGTTCACCACAAGGTACTGCACCTCGCGTCACTGAAGATATACAAAGGGTACCTTGTCATAGTGGGAGGGTTGTTACTCAACCTAAAGGTTTCATGTTCTTGGAGAGTCTATGGACTGGTCCATTTCAATCATAGTACCAACTGTATAAGAGGAAATACCATAAGGTACTGCACCTCGTGTCACTGAAGATATACAAAGGGTACCTTGTCACAGTGGGAGGGTTGTTACTCAACCTAAAGGTTTCATGTTCTTGGAGAGTCTATGGACTGGTCCTAAGTGAACATGAATCAGATCCCTAGACCTATAACAAGGATTATCCGCTTTGAAGAGATAAATCTGGTGATATGGATTTGTTCACCACAAGGTACTGCACCTCGTGTCACTGAAGATATACAAAGGGTGCCTTGTCATAGTGGGAGGTTTGTTACTCAACCTAAAGGTTTCATGTTCTTGGAGAGTGTATGGACTGGTCCTAAGTGAACATGAATCAGATCCCTAGACCTATAACAAGGATCATCCGCTTTGAAGAGATAAATTTGGTGATATGGATTTGTTCAAAGGACAGATGATGTTGTGTATAGCAAATAAGACAAAAACGAAGTGGTATTCTTGTACTATACGTAGATAATATTTTGTTGGTTGGCAACAATGATGGAATATTGTCAGATGTAAGGGTATGGTTGTCCACACAATTATGAAGGACTTAGGGAGAAGTAAGACACATCCTTGGGTATCAAAGATCTAAGGGATCTCCAGATAAGGATGATGTGCTAATCGCAAGTTTTACATAAAAACATTGTCCTAGCTCGTTCTACCATGGATACCTCCAAGGAAAGTTTTGTACTTTTCAGTTTTGGAGCTACTCTATCTAAGAGATATGTTTGGATTATCAAAGGTGATAGTGTAGGTAATGGCGGTTCCTCTGCATCGGCTAAAGGAAGTCTCATGTATGCTAGAAACGAGCCCAGATATCTGTTGTGCCGTAGGCATAGGTAATGGATATTGGAGTAACCCAGGTTAAGGAAATTGGAATGCAGTAAAAGCATGTATTAGTGCCTGAGAAGGACTAAGGACTATATGCTGGTTTACCGGGCAGACCAATCTCCTATGGGATATTTGGATACATAATTCCAATCTAGATAGCGGCAAATATAAGTATTCCTCGGGTTTTGTATTTACTTTTAGGAGGTAGAACTATTGTATAGCATAGTGTTGCACAGTGTCTGCGTGATGGACCCTACTATGGAGGCTAGATATTTTGACAACCTGCGGGGCAGCCAAAATAGCTACATGGTTCAGGAACCTCAAGATGGACTTCAATGTGATTTCTGGTTTTCTCGGAACTATCACATTTGTTGTGATAAAATGGTGCAGTAGCAAACTCGAAGGAATCACGAGTCCATAAGGCAAGAAAACACATACAACACAAGTACCACCCAGAAGAGGAATAACTGTCGTTGCCTAGATTGCATCAGAGGATGACTTAGGTGGATCATTTCACTAAGGCCTTAGTAGAGAGAGCTTTTAGGCATGTGAAGGATCTAGAGGTCAGATGTAGGACATTTTGAAAATATCAAAGTCTTTGAGTATAAGTGGGAGATTGTTAGGATGTATACTAAAAGCCTTACTTTTGGTTAGAATATATTTACATTTTAAAGAGAATCGCAAAATCACACAATGCATGTTTATATTAGTATGTGCACAAAATGTCTGATATTTGACATTGTAGATAACATGGTGTGTGGTGTCGCACAGAAGATCATGATATCAGGTTCCTTGTCGCACAGAAGATCATGTTATCATGTCGCACAAAATGTTATCAGGTTCCTTGTCGAAGTATAACAGAAGATCATGTTATCAGGATGGTTGTAGTGTAATTAAGTGTGGTTTATCTTAAACATAGAATTACACTAGTGTACTTTATGTACATTGAGTAGGACCAAAAGAGAGGTCATCCAATTTTTGTACTGACTTCGTAAATTGGATTATACCTCAGATATATTATGGAGTACGATATCTTAATCCCGATATAATAACAAGCATGTATTATTAATCATTATTTCATTGATTTACCAATGGGTGAGATCTATTCTGTTAGATCGATAGGCCCGGTAAGTTGGGAGATAATATTAATAATATGGTGTGTCATTGATTATTGACGAAATCTGTGTCCTGGTGAGTCGGGATGATGATGCCCCCTTGGTGAGCTCAAAAGGGCTCATGTCAAATCTTGCATGTGGACTATGGTCCGACATGATGAAAAGGTTGAGTGGTACTAATCAAGCATCAAGAGGATAATTAATTTAATTATCAGTAAATTAAATTAATTAACGGGCATTTGATATCTTAAACACAGGAAGATGGATGACTCGTAATATGTGGAGCCCATATAAAAATATCGGGGTTGGTGAGGATGTACAATGGGATCCTTTAGTTGAATAGATCACCATTAATGGATCGGGTTTGGATCCATTAGCGGGCCAAGAACCAATTCCACCTCATGGTCCCTATCTTAGCCCTATAAATACCCCATAGGAGAGATGAAACAAGGATTAATGAATTAATTGAGAATTAATTCGGATTAATCAGAAAACCCACAAAATCCATATACCTAATCTCTCTCTCTCTCTCTCCTAGGTCACCTTGCACCGGCGAGAAGGAGGAGGAAGAAGAGGAGGCCTCTCTTCTTCTTTGACTCATCCTTTGGGTGTGAAGCATCGGCAGGAGAGGGTGGAGCACGCTGGTGCTCGGCTTGGAGCAGAGGCGCGGGCGGAGGGTGGTCAGCGGCCGGTTTAACCACCTTGTGGCGTCGGCTGCAAGAAGGAAGGAGAGTTCATCTATCCTCCCTTCTTCCTCCCTGTTCTCTTCTCCTTCTCTCGTAGTCGTCTCCTCCTCTACGTGCGCAAGCAAGGAGCAAGGAGGAGAAGTTTCCAGCGGCCGGAAAACAGAGGCTTGGCTTTTTGTTTGGCGCCGGCGGTGAGGGAAGGGGATTAGGGTTTTCCGGTGAGTTTTTGGGAAGAAGAAGGTGTTAGTGATATGAGAAAAGTGTCCTAAGGCAATCGTCTTATGATTGTAATCATTTATTTTAATAAATTAATATTCACTATTTGAGTATACATGTTTATGTATTTGATTGAGATCTTAAACTCATTTACTGAATGTCTGCAATACAATTCACAACATGAGAGAATTTGTGATGAATTCACAACAAGTGATTATCTCTATATGTGCAATTTTGAAGTATTTAAATTGTCCCTAGTCGATGAATTGATAAATATGGACACTATCAATTCTGTTGAGACTAGCATGGGTTATTCTCTAATCAGCTGATTCTCACTGGCTGGTGACATTGAGATGCCCGGAGATAAACATAAATGCTAGTTAAGGGAACTAGTTCATTGGAGTGACTGGCTGTAAAACTTCATATGGTAGTCTACATATAGATATGTCAATGAAGTTCTTACTGCAGCTTAAGTGCGATGTTCCTTTGACTTGCGGTGTTCAAGTCATCTTGGTCATGGAGACTTATACTTTGACATCTTAAGCAAGCATCTCCAAGGAGGTGTGGACCCAGGATGATTGGGTATAAGCCGAAGTGCCCGAAGATGTTTGAACAGCCTACAAAGGATTCACCACTGCTTGCGAGGAGATGTATACCCAAGGCCTATCGTTGGATTGTTACTCGAAGCCTCTGGCCAGAGCATGACATGTTCAGAGTATGAATCTCTTAAATACATGAGAGTAATTAGAATCCGTAGGACGAGAAAATGTTACTTGGGCTAGGTGTGACGTAGTCAGCCTAGTGGGGACTGACACACATAGACCATGTCCTGAACCAAGTGGGTATAAGATGGTGAAGGGAATGGGGCACGATTCATTATAGCTGCTGAAGGGTTTCAGAATTGTTTCTGAGGTCAACCGTTGATCTTTCGATTAATTGGGGATCATGATGTACTACTAGGTGCCACTCATGATCGTTCTATAATTGATTAATTATAGACGGCCAACATAAATCGAAAGCCTTTTTAGTCACATGCACTACGAGTAATCCGAGGGATTTAAAACGAGTTGAAAATTGGATTTTCCAATCAAGAGAGATTAGGTTCGGTTAAGCCAAATGATAAGTCGAATCTGAATTTTTCAGAGACGCATCGGAAGCGTAAAATGGCTAAGTCGTTTGAAGACTTAATAGATGAATTAAATAAGTTTAATTCATTGGGCGTGGCTTGGATGGGCCGGCCAAAGAGGGTCTCCATCCTCCTTGCTTGGCCGACCACAACAAAGGGAGCAAACCATGTTTTTGGTTCAACTTATAAAATAAACCAAGTGTGGTTTGTTTTATAAAATTATAGATGATATAAATTTTTTATATAATAAACCAAGGTTTGGTTTATTTTTCATGGAAATTAAAATGAGTCATGGATTAGTTTATTTTATTTTATAAAATCAATCATGGATTGATTTATCATGATAAGAAAATTTATTCCATAAGAAAAAAAAGGAGACTTGGTCGGTTTTTATCATGAATTAAAATATGATAAAACTTGGCATGATGGAATAGGTCATAGAAAATTTATTCCATAAGAAAAAAGAGACTTGGCGGTTGAGACGCCACTATATAAAGGACCCAAGGCAAGGCTTGGAAATCAATCGAAGTATTCTTGCCTGGGCTCTCTCCCTCTCCTCCCTTCTTCCTCTTGGCCGGCCACAAGGTTCTTCTCCCTTCTTCTTGCCGTGAGCACAAGGAGAAGCACCGAGCCGACGAAGTACTTCCGTTGGGACGATCTTCCTCTCCAGCCATTATCACCTTGGGATTGGGCGAAAGTCATCTTCCTCCTTCTCGCCGGAATTGTGATTCCGGCCAACCTTGGTAGTGAGTTTTTCCGATGTGATTACTTCTCTCTTGGTTTTTCTTGTCGTGTTCTCGAGAACTACTTGGTTTATTTTATTTTATAAAATCAATCATGGATTGATTTACCATGATAAGAAAATTTATTCCATAAGAAAAAAAGGAGACTTGGTCGGTTTTTATCATGAATTAAAATATGATAAAACTTGGCATGATGGAATAAGTCATAGAAAATTTATTCCATAAGAAAAAAGAGACTTGGCGGTTGAGAGGCCACTATATAAAGGATCCAAGGCAAGGCTTGGAAATCAATCGAAGTATTCTTGCCTGGGCTCTCTCCCTCTCCACCCTTCTTCCTCTTGGCCGACCACAATGTTCTTCTCCCTTCTTCTTGTCGTGAGCACAAGGAGAAGCACCGAGGCGACAAAGTTCTTCCATTGGGACGATCTTCCTCTCCAGCCATTATCACCTTGGGATTGGGCGCAAGTCATCTCCCTCCTTCTCGCCGGAATTGTGATTCCGGCCAACCTTGGTAGTGAGTTTTTCCGATGTGATTACTTCTCTCTTGGTTTTTCTTGTCGCGTTCTCGGAGAATCTAGTAGTTCTCAAGAACACGAAACTCGTGGCTTTGCGAAGTCATCCCGAAGATACTCAGGTGGACGCGAATAGAGGCGGAGCTTCCGAGGGACGCTTACGGTTGGATCTCGTCCCTTCCTTCGAGTTACGCGAGGTAATACGTAAATTAGTTTACATTTCTATAAAATTTTAAATATATGATCATGTCTACACAAGATAAAGTTGCATGCTTAGAAGTGTGGTTAAATAATTTGAGAAATTATTTATGCTAAACCTTCCGCTGCACGTAATTATTTATAAAAATTACGAACCTGCATCCATGTCAACATGCACCCGGTCCCAACAGAAGGAGCTTGGTCAGCTTCTTCTTCCCTTTCTTCATCTTCCTAGCTCCCTCTCAGAGCTGCCTCTTGGCCGGCCGGAGCTTGGAGCTTAAGGAGGTCGGCGGCGAGAGGAGGAGAGGCAAGGAGGAGGTTGGCCAAAACCCTAACTAGGGTTTTTGCTACCAAAGAGGAAGAGGATTGAAGAAGGTGATTTTGGCGTGCCTTGGTGACTCCATGTCTTGGTATATCATCGCCCACATGACGTCCAGGAGGGGAGGGCCATAAGGTAGATGACTGCAAGGTAAACGACGAGGTATAACTCTCCCGAGCTCCGTTTTACTTATGTTATATCTTATTGTGCCATGTTCCTTTGTCTCGTTATTTTATGTATGTTTGTTAATTATTTTGATTGTTCATCATGGATAATAATTAACTAACTGGACCCCGAAGATAAACACAAAAACTGGCGATCCAATCGTCGTCTTTTCCACGGTTAATTAATCCGGAAAGTTACAAGACCTTAACCTTGGTTTTGGTCAAAATTGTAACTTGGATTAATTAACACAACGACGAGACGGTCGTTAGAGGGACAGGTCTCTATTCGGATTTAATTTTTAATCCATAGACATAGAGAGGTCACTCAGGTACGACCTCGTGATTGTGTTGGAAACCGCCATGCAATACCTCCGTAGCAACCCTACAGTGCCTCCGTTTCTGCTTCATAGGCTGGGCTCCTAGAGTAACATGTAGGTGGTGTATGGCTAATGCTGGGTGAACCCTTTTGATTTCTTTGGTGGCCCAGGCGAAGACGTCTTTGTGGCTCCGCAGGCAGTCTATGAGATGACTTCTTAGTTCCGGTGCAAGGTCGAGGGCAATCTGTGTAACTCCCCCCCCCCCCCCCCATATTGATGGTGAATCAGCACTTCCTCACTCTCGACCTCCCTCTGTTCTTCCTTGGGTCCTTCCTCCTCTCGCGGGTTAGCCAGTTCTACTTGCAAGACTTCGCGGAGATCAAAGCCCTCCCTCGTTAGGGTAATGGGTTCTTCCACTGACTACGCCATCGGTGCTCCTTCATGTGCTTTGCTGGTTTCCCACATACAATTCCAAATTTGTTCCAGAAGGAATCAACGTCAATGGCCAGTCATCGATGTTCAGCCCACGTGGATGTTGACGGGAGGGGAGGAACTCTGTGCCCTGCGAGATCAACACGAGCGTTAGGGGAACATGCCGGAGGTTGGCCGGCGGAGACCACTCCGACGCTCAAGTCAGTGCCTCGATGGAGAGGATGAGGAGTAAGTAGGAAAAATGTATGAGTGACAAAGAATGCATAACCCCTTTACCGGAGGGGTTGAACTACCTTTTATACCTAAGGCGACAATCCACGAGCCTCCATGATCCTCGTCACGTCCCCGTGGTTATCGATTGATGGTTTCTCTTGATAATGATCGTCGAGATTCTTTAATCCAGGTCGTTGTGATGATTAAGGCCTTTATGGCCGGTAATCATGGGTAGTAATTACCTTGTCATAATGGATGAGGATTATGTCGACTATCCGTGAGAAACGGACTTCTGCTTGGATGAGGATGATGTCGACTATCCGTGAGAAATGGACTTCTGCTTGAGCGTTCTTTGGACCCCACCACCCCGAGGCGGTCTGAGGTACATTTGCTTAGAGGTCCTGGGCAGTCGACCTCCTGAGGTGCTCTCGGAGTCTCAAGCCTCATGGTGATAACTACTCGAGTTGGTGTCCGAGTCACCTTTCCCGGGAGGGACTCGGATGTCATAATAAGGGAGTCATTCATGCCTGGTAGATTTTGTTGGTGCAAGATGCATCAGTGATGTCCTCCTCGAGTGTTTCAATGCTTAACAATATGCTTAAGTTAGTGATACATTGAACAAGGAAGGGTTAGTCAAGAAAGGAGTACAAAAGTAAAGAAAAGTCCTAGTTAACCTAGGCAATAAGTCCTGGTTCGAAGAATTGGGCACTAAGTCCTGATCATGAATTGGGCAATAAGACCTAGCCGAGGGCTAGGCACCGAAGTCCTGACATAGGGTTGGGCACGAAGTCCTGGTTCGTGGAATTGGGCAGTAAGTCCTGGCCAAGGGCTGGGCATCGCAGACCTGACCAAGGGTTGGGCACGAAGTCCTGGTTGGTGGAATTGGGCAATAAGTCCTGTTAATGGACTGGGCACGAAGTCCTGGTCGTAAGATTGAGCAAAAGTCCCGGTGAGTATAGCTTGGCAAAAGTCCAACCGGATGGGCCGGGTGGCACCCGTCTCCTGAGAGGAGTAGGTGAAAGGCGCGCTCCCCCGGGATGGGAACATAGGCGTCGGTTCGACCTAGGGTTTCGCGGGAAGCCCGAAGTCAGAACCAATTCGTTAAGGTTAAGAATATATATCTGCATATTTGTCTTGTCTTTGATTGTATTGCAGGTACCTAAAGTTGAAAGCAAGGCAGAAGAGAAAACAAGGAAAAGCTGCCTGGAAGGACCTCTAGGCCGCCTGTATTGAAATAGGCGTCCCAGAGCTTTAGAGTGACTTGGACTGGGCAACCGCTCCCAGGCGCTAGTTAACACAGGCGCCTGAGGGCTCCTAGGCGCCTGTGTTGATACATGTGCTTGGGAAGAGGGTCTTATCCCTGCTGCGAGTTCGGCGCGTGGATGAGCTTTGACCAAGGGTTATGAGGCACCCCATAGCATTACAGGCACCCCAGACAAAGCTACAAAAGAGCTTTGACCCCTCAACTCAGAACACAAATTCTGAGATCATTCTGAGCTTTCCAAGTGACGACAAAGTGGTAAAGACGAAGCTCTGCAACCAAGGAGGCTCCGGGAGGAAGTGCGCGACACTTCGGAGCTCCAGATCGGCCGAGTCTTCGACCGTTTGTTTGGTTTGGTTTACTTTCCGCATTTACTTTCCATAATACTTTTTGATTGCAAATCATACATTGTAAGATGGATTTCTCCGCCTCCAGAAAGTTCGGAAAGGAGACTATTAGTGGACGGGCATTTTCCGTGCTTAGGCCTTGGATGTATTCACCCTGGGGGGTTGGGAACCAAGTAAACCTTGTGTGTACAAAGTGTCTTTCTTTTCTATTCTTTAGTATTTCCGCTGCGCACTAACTCTATATCTAGAACGATCGAAATACACGGTTTCCCCAAAAGTTTTTATGAGTCGATTTCACCCCCCTCTATCGACAGCACCGGTCCCCACAAGTGGTGTCAGAGTCTGGTAGCTCTTCACCGGACTAACAACCGACGGAGCAATGACGCCAGGAGTTGAGGGGGAGCCCAGGGGTGAATCAGGTATTTTTCTTTAATTATTGTCAATTTCAAATTTCATTTTATATGTTTCAAGTGCAGGGAGAGAGGACACTATAAAAATCAGTGTCCTACTCGTATGACTCGATCTTCACCACCGGCAGCAAACGAGGTACAAGCACCCGGAGTCCGGCGGGACAAGAGTCACATCAAATGCTCAAATGTGAAAAGTACGGACACTACAAAAATCAGTGTCTATCAAAGGTACGAAAATTTTATGTTCGTAAAGATTTTCAAATTCCTGCACTATCTTATGATAATAACTTAGATAATTTTTCTGATAAACTAGATTTGTTGCATAATCAACTTAGGGTATTGCATGATCAATTACCAAAGTAGAAAATAATAAAATATCAAAAATTAATTCTTTAATTTTCAATATCAATGCAATAATTGATAGAATTAACTCTGAAAATGTTAAGGATAATGATATTGTAACTGATAATTCTCATAATGTTGATGAGATTGAAATTAATAATTCTTTAATGTCTAAGATTTCAGATAATATTAAAAATGACAATATTCTTGAGGATAATAATGAAAATGATATTTCTGAGGATATTAAAGATAATGCTGAGGATAACTTTAAGGATATTAAAAACAAAACATCTTTAGATAATAATTTAATTATTAAGTTCTTAGATGATCTTGAAGATAGTTATAAAACACTGACTAGTAGCCCTGAAAACTACTCCACTTACTATGAAGATATAGAAGAATATGACTTTGATGATGAGGATGAGGAGGAAGATGAATTTTCTAGAATCAAGGCTATTGTTATCAAAATCTACAAAAATTCAAATAAAGCGGAATTGTTAGGAAAACTTGAAAAAATTAAATAAAGAAGAAATAGTAGATAAATCAGACATTTTTGAAATAATGAAGATGATGCAATTAAACCCACAACTATTAACTAACCTAGAAAGCTTGAAACTTAAATCAAAGTAAATCTTAACAATCATAATTTAATCCCATTTAATCCTTAATTATTTAATCCTAATTAATTTTAATTAATCCTTAATTAATTTAAGTAATTCTTAATTAATTTAATTTTAATTAATCCTTAATTAATTTCATTTTAAGTGCTTAAGTTAATTCTTAATTAATTCAACTTCAATTAATTCTTAATTAATTTAACTTCAATTAACTTGAATCCAATTAAATCTTAATAACTTAAACTCAAATTAAATAAAATCATACCCAAACTGTAACAATTAATTTAATAAAATTAAATATGTCAAAGTGGGTTGGCATATTCGCGGGTTCACACGACATGTATCAAATCAGGAATTTGATACATTATTAGAAACTTAAATAAAATATTTTGAATTGTTTGACTCATGCATAACTATCATGCTCATGCATTTGCTATTTTTTTAAAAAAAAATTATCTGTCATGTTATTCATGTTTAATTTTATGCATAATTTAGAACGGTTAGATAGGAAAAAGACTAATTGAAACTTGAACAACATAGTATTAGGTGGAGGTGAGATGATAATACGTTAGGGAAGCCCTTCTAATAAGGTCAAGTAAGGTAAGGCGCACCCTACTTGGTCTGTTTAGTCTGGTGGAACTAGCCGAAGCTACCGATCCAAAACCTAAGCTAGTTAGACCAAAATTTTTCAAGAAGTAATTTGAAAATGAACTTTCGGTAAAAGGCTTTGTCAAGGAAAGGGTTGTTGCTCCAATAAGGCTACGACCAAAGAAGGCCTCTGTGCCTCGCCAAGACCTAGAAGCCAATTATCGAAACTCAAATTCAATTTACTATTTAATAAATTTGAATCTAACTCAAGTTTTAATTAAGTCATAGATTTAACAAAAATTCAAAGAAAAATTATTCAAACATCTCACAATACACCCATAAGCAACCATGCTTGCTTGTACTGAGACATCTAAAATGGGTGAGATGTTAAGGACTAATAAATTGAAAAATACTTTTCAAAAATGTTTTCCAAAATTCCTAGGATATTTTCATAAAAATCTATTTTTAAAAATAATTTTTTTAACATAATAATATTTTTATGGACTTCATGCTTATCTGAGTGCTTATATATTATACGTTTTCAAAATTATATCTTTTTCAAAAATTTGTTTGACCTACACAATTAGACACAAGCCTTTTAAGTCAACACTAAAGTCCCTTAAGCCACTTAGATAAAGTCAAACGGTGTCGGGTACAGGGGGAATGTTTTTATTCTTTTAAAGTTATTTTTTTCAAAAATTTAAATTTTTCAAAAACCTTATGGTTTAAAAAATTATTATCATTTCAAAATATGCGTTTCGAAAATTGTCTCAAATGCTCATTTTTTATCTTTGGAAATGTTTCAAAATGCATTTTAAGAATTGTGCTTATTTCCCTTTTGCTCTTGATAAACCCTAAAGATACAGAGGAAATCTACTTTATGATCTACAGGACTCCTAGGATGTGTCAAATTTAGGGGTAGTCTAAATCAAAAGAAATTAGTTCTGATAATTATCTTTTGAAATTAGTGGATAATTCTTTTGGTCTGAACCAAACCCTAAAGACTCAAAGGAAGAGTACATGTAGTCAACAAGCTTCCAAGGACTGTCTCAAGTTTAGGGGGAGGCCAAATTAAAAGAATTATTGAACATTTCAAAATAATATGTTTTCATACACTATTTTTCAAAATCCATTTGAAAACATAAGCATTTTCCCTTTCAAACTACTACTATTTTAAATCATTTTTTTACTATCACTTTCAAAAACTTATTTTTTGAAATCACTTTTGAAAATAGTAGATACTTGAGTTTGGAGAATTTCCATGACACTTAGAGAAATGTCCTTGTAGTTAACAAGATTTCCTAGGATTGTGTCAGACTGGAAAAGAAACCAAGTCAAGTAAAATATTGTGTTTTCAAAAGTACTAATAATTTTCAAGTAAAAATATTTTTCAGAGTATAAATATTTTTCAAAGTACAAATATTTCTCAAAGTACAAATATTTTTTAGAGTATAAATATTTTTCAAAGCACAAATATTTCTCAAAGTACAAATATTTCTCAAAGTGCTAATATTTGTTAAGTGCAAAATATTTTTCATAGTACAAATTGTTTTTTTTTCAAAATACAAAGTACAATATTTTTTTTAAAAAAATATGTGTTAAGTGAATGATTTTTCAAAGAACAATTGTTTCCAATATTTTTCAAAGTACTGATATTTGAAGTGTAAAATATCTTTCAAAATACAAGTTTTGCATAATATTTTTAAAAGTGCACTATATTTGTCTAAGTGAATTTTTTTTAAAAGTGCTTTTTTTTTTAAGTGAAAATTCTAAGTAAAACTTTGAGAGCATATCATATTTTCTAAAGTACATATTTTAGGTGCAACCTAAGTACTTTGTTCTTTTTATAATGCTTTACTAGTACTTAATCTGTTTCAAAATAAAAAGGGAAGAGTTTCAAAAACTGTTTCTTTCAAAATTTATACTATTACTTTCAAAAAGAAATATTTTCTACTTATCATTGTTGGTGCAAGTTCGATTTGTCATATTTTGATGTATGACAAAGGGGGAGAGTGAGCTTAAGTTAAAAAAAAATTTCTTCTTCCCAAATGATCAAAATGAAAATCAAAATGTTTTTTTTCAAAAGGGGGAGAGTGAGCTTATGTTAGAAACTTTTTTCTTTCTCCCAAAGGATAGAGAGCTGAAGTTAGAAATTTTTTCCCAAAGGATCAAAATATGTTTTCAAAACATAGATTAATTTTTTCCATTTTATCCCAAGGATTATAACTTAGCCCTTTAATCCAATCTAACTTAAGATATTGTCAAACATCAAAAAGGGGGAGATTGTTGGTGCAAGATGCATCAGTGATGTCCTCCTCGAGTGTTTCAATGTTTAACAATATGATTAAGTTAGTGATACATTGAACAAGGAAGGGTTAGTCAAGAAAGGAGTACAAAAGTAAAGAAAAGTCCTAGTTAACCTAGGCAATAAGTCCTGGTTCGAAGAATTGGGCACTAAGTCCTGATCATGGATTGGGCAATAAGTCCTGGCCGAGGGCTGGGTACTAAAGTCCTGACATAGGGTTGGGCACAAGGTCTTAGCTCATGGAATTGGGCAATAAGTCCTGGCCGAGGGCTGGGCACCGAAGACCTGACCGAGGGTTGGGTACGAAATCCTAGTTCATGGAATTGGGCAATAAATCCTGGTCGTGGACTAGGCACAAAGTCCTGGTCATAAGATTGGGCAAAAATCCTGGTGAGTAAAGCTGGGCAAAAGTCCTGGTGAGTAAAGCTGGGCAAAAGTCCAACCGGATGGGCCGGGTGGCACCCGTCTCCTGAGAGGAGTAGGTGAAAGGCGCGTTCCCCTGGGATGGGAACATAGGCGTCGGTTCAACCTAGGGTTTCATGGGAAACCCAAAGTCAGAACCAATTCGTTAAGGTTAAGAATATAAATTTGCATATTTGTCTTGTCTTTGATTGTATTGCAGGTACCTAAAGTTCAAAGCAAGACAGAATAGAAAACAAAGAAAAGCTGCCTGGAAGGACTTCTAGGGCGCCTGTATTGAAATAGGCGCCCCAGAGCTTTAGGGAGCACCCTAGACTGGGCAACCCCTCCTAGGCGCCGGTTAACACAGGCGTTTAGGGATCCCAGGTGCTTGTGTTGATACAGGTGCTTGGGAAGAGGGTCTTATCCCTGCTGCGAGTTCGGCGCGAGGATGAGCTTTGACCAAGGGTTATGAGGCACCCCATAGCATCATAGGCACCCCAGACAAAGCTACAAAAGGGCTTCGACCCCTCAACTCAGAACACCAATTCCGAGATCATTCTGAGCTTTCCAAGTGACTATAAAGCACTAATGGCAAATCTCTGCAACCAAGGAGGCTCCGGGAGGAAGTGCGCGACACTTCGGAGCTCCAAATCGGCTGAGTCTTCGACCGTTTGTTTGGTTTGATTTACTTTACGCATTTACTTTCCATAATACTTTTTGATTGCAAATCATACACTGTAAGACAGATTTCTCTATCTCCGGAATGTCCGGAAAGGAGACCATTAGTGGACGGGTGTTTCCCATGATTAGGCCTTAGATGTACTGACCCTGGGGGGTTGGGAACCAAGTAAATCCCGTGTGTACAAAGTGTCTTTCTTTTATGTTCTTTAGTATTTCCGCTGCACACTAACTCTATATCTAGAACGATCGAAAGGCACAGTTTCCGCAAAAGTTTTTACGAGTCGATATTCACCCCCCTCTTTCGACGGCACCGGTCCCCACAGATTTGACAACACAGCTTCTTCAGCCCCTGTGTCTGCCACGGGGTATTCAACCCATCACGACCATTCAGATAATTTTGAGGATAATGATGTAATTACTTTTGATATTTCTGAAATTAATTCTAAGGATATTAATGATAATACTCTAGATAATATTGAAGATAATACTCAATATACCCTTGAATATACAAATTTAATAAAACCCTGAAAATTACTCTACCTACTATGAAGATAGAGAAGAATATAACTCTGATGATGATGATTAGGTGGAAGAAGAATTTCTTAGAATCAAACCTACATTTAATAATGTCTACAAAAATTCAAACATAGTAGAAGTATTAGATAAACTTGAAAAATTAAATGAAAAAGAAATAGTAGATAATTCAGATATTTTTGAATTAATGAAAATGATGCAACTAGACCCAAAACTATTACCAATTTAATCTTTAATTAATAACTTAACATTAATTTTTAATTAATTTAACTCTAATTAATCCTTAATTAATTTAACTATAATTAATCCTTAATTAATTTAACTCTAATTAATCCTTAATTAATTTATCTCTAATTAATCCTTAATTAATTTAACTGTTATTAATCCTTAATTAATTTAACAGTAATTAATCCTTAATTAATTTAACTCTAATTAGTTCTTAATAATTTAACTCTAATTAATTCATAAAAAATTTAACTCTAATTAATTCCTATCAATTTTTATCCTAATTAATTCTTAATAATTTTAATCCTACTTAATTCGTAATAATTTTAATCTTAATTAATTCTTAAATCTTAATTAACAATTTAATTCTTAATTCAATAAAATTCACGAACTAAATTATAAACTAATTACCTTCAGATATGAAACTAAATAAAATTCTACTCAACTAAAACCTCCAACTAAATAACAACAAATATGTCAAAGTGGGTGACATATTCGCAGGTTCATACGGTATGTATCAAATCGAGAATTTGATACATTATTAGAAACTTAATTAAAATATTTTGACTTGATTAACTCATGCATAAATGTCATGTTAATGCATTTGCTGATTTTTTCCTTATATATTTGTTATGTCATTCATGTTTAATTTTCGGCATGCTTTAGAATGGTTAGATAGGAAAAAGATTAGTTGATACTTGCCTAACCTAGTACCACAGTTGGGCAAGATGATAGTACGTTAGGAAACTAGCTGAAGCTACCTCGTTACTTCATAGACTAGTTAGACCAGAGTTTTTCAAAGAGTAAGATGAAGGTATTATTTCTTTAAAAGGCTTTGTCTATGGAAAGGGTTGATGATCCAATTAGGCTACGATCAAAGAAGATCTCTGTGCCTTACCAAGATCGGGAAGCCGATTATTGAAATCTACTTTTAAATTACTAATTGATTAAACTCGAATCTAACTCAAGGTCAACCAGTCCATAGATAAATTGAGAAAAATTATTCAAGCATATCACAATACACCCATAAGGCAACCATGCTTACTTGTACTGCGACACTTAGAATGAGTGAGATGTTAAGGTCTAATTAATTAACAAATATTTTTCAAAATGTTTTCAAAATCTTCAGGTTATGTTCTTAAAAATTTATTTTCAAAATAGTTGATTAAACATAATAATATTTTTATGAATTTCATGCTTGCCTGATTGCTTATCTATAAAATACATTTTCAAAAATCATATATCTTTTCGAAAATTATTTAACCTACACACTTAGACACAAACCTTTTAGGTCAACACTCAACACTAAAGTCCCTTAAGACACTTAGGTAAAGGTCTTGTAGTTAACAAGTGTAGCCAGACGGTGTCAGGTTCAGAGGGAGATTTTTTATGTTCGTTTAAAAAATTATTTTTTAAAATTATGCTTTTCAAAAATATTATTTCAAAAATTATTCTTTTGAAAAATTCAGATCTTTTAAAATAATTTATGCTTTGAAAATATCATCATTTCAAAATACGTTTTCGAAAAATGTATCAAAAACTTATTATATTCTTCAAAATATTTTTTTTAAATTATGTTCTTGAAAACTATAATATTATTTCAAAATTTATTTCAAATATGTGCTAATTGCTCTTTTGATTTAAGATAAACTCTAAAGACACATAGGAAATATCTTTTATGATATTCAAGGATTCCTAAGATTGTGTCAGGGTTAGGGGGAGTCCTACTCAAAAGAAATTAATTCTGTTTTCTGATCATTTGTTTGAAAAATTATTAGATAATTCTTTTCGTTTGAATCAAACCGTAAGACTCAGAGGAAGATCATTTGTAGTCAATAAGCTTCCTAGGACTGTGTCAAGTTTAGGAGGAGATCAAATTAAAAGAACTATTAAAATTTTCAAAATATTATGTTTTTATACACTATATTTTCAAAATCTTCTTGAAAACATAATATTCTCTTTTCAAAACAATATCTTTTCAAAACCCTTTTTTATAGGATTCTATATCTTCAAAAATATTTTGTAAAAATCTTTCCATCTTTTGAACAAAGTTTTTTTTTAAAAGAAAATCATCTTATCTTAAGTTTGGAACATTTTACATGACACTTAGGAAAATTTTCTTGTAGTTAACTGTTGGGTATGACTTGACGGGTTTCCTAAGCGAAGACTTGGTCGTCCTTGAGAGACCTCTTCATGTCTAGGATCAAAAATTAATCTGAAAGGAGACCCGTCTCCCAACGACCATTTTGTCGACTTATCATTCGATACGAATTACAACTCGGTCAATCACAAAGATCGTGCCTTGTAATTCTCCTAACCGAACAACCGTGGAAGAGACAATGTGTGGATCGCTGGTTCTTGTGTTTATGGTCGGGGTCTAATTAATTAATTATTAGCTATGATACAAGATCAAAATAATTAACTAATTCACATGAAATGACGAAGCTAAACAATAAGGCACCAAAAGAAGAATAGGAGCTAAGGAAGAATTATACCTTCCCTTTTACCTCATAGCCTTCTACCTTATGTCCCTCCCTTCCCGGGCATTGTGTGGGCAATGAGATACCGAGAACTGAGATCACCAAGGCGTTCCAATTAATCATTTCTTCTCAAACTGATCAAAACCCTAGCCTCTAAGGTTTACTCGCAGACGCCTCTTTCCTCTTCCCTTGCGCCGTAGGCCGCCGGAGCCACCAAAGCCTCCTCGGCCTGACTGCAGACTTCGAGAGGAAAGCAACAAAGAGGAAGAAGAAGAAGCTCCTTCCTCCTTACCCAAACTGGTCGTGCAACCCCTTCTCCCCTTTCCTTGCGCCGCCGCTGCCGCCGCAAGCTCCACCGCCGCCTCTCCTTCACCAGCAGCCACTCCTCCCTCGTCACACACCACAAAAGGAACTAGAGAGGAGTCCCTTTGTCTAGTGGTGGCCTCCTACCGAGAGGATGAAGGAGGAAGAAGAAGAGTGTAACGCCCGCCTTTTTTTTTCGCCGTTACGCTTAACATACATGAGCTTATCGAACATCTTAATGCAGCGGAACTTTTTCTACACATGCTTTTAATCATGCTACTAATACATGAAACATCTATACATGCCTAACTTGCCATTCATGAACATAATAACATTCAGACTTAGCATACGTCATCATAAGTAGCAAACAACATATCCGTGAACATCATGAGTCTTAGGTTGTTCGGTAGGTAGAACCATCGTAAACATAACATAGATTTTAAGAAGGTATTTCAAAACTCAAGCCATGCAATATGTATAAATAAAAGAAATCTTTTGCCATGTCACCACCACACACACACATACTTTTGCCCCTCCTGCTGCTTCCCTAAATAGCCTCTTGCTTGATCTGCGGTACGAGAAACATAAGACTATAAGCACATAGGCTTAGTAAGACCCTTTTTCCTACTCACTAAAACCATGCGTCACTTAACATAATCACATAAAGCGCCTTAGCATAACATAATTCAGACATAAACATAAACTTAGTCTTGGCGTAAATCATGAGCATAAACATAAACTTAAACATGAGCATAAACATAAACTTAAACATGAGCATAAACATAAACTTAAACATGAGCATAAACATAAACTTAAACATTAGCATAATGCATAACATGAATGAATGCATGAGTCAAGTGCATATATCGTAAGGATACTTAATTTTTGAAATCATACTCTCATTTTAAATACTTGAACATAAACATAACATCATTGGGGTCCCCGGCTTGTACCACATGCATACATCATAAGCACGCATCCCTAAGTAAATACGAGGTAGCTAGCCTTGACCTACTAGGGTAAGGACAGCTTCGGTAGTCCTAGAAATGGGGCGTTCTTAAGGTGCCCATCCCTGTTGGACAGCTTCGGTAGTCCCAGAACCGTGGACAACTTCGGTTGTCCAGAACCGGGGCATTCTTAAGGTGCTCATCCCTTGGACCCTTACTTCGGTCCGGTACAAGCCCATTTATAAAGTAAAATACATATGCATACTTCATCATTCATACTTGACATATCATAGGAACAGCTACGGTAGTTCCAGAACCGTGGACAGCTTAGTCGGTAGTCCAGAACCGGGGCGTTCTTAAGGTGCCCATCCCTTAGCATGACATAGACATACTTAACATTTCATCATTCATACTTAACAACATGATGCCTTAAAGGCATGAACATTCATCATCATTCTTCATTTTCATTCATAAGATATGTCATGCTTACATCATTTTGTCTTAGGCCATGGTTATCATTTTCGTTCATCATCTTCATTCTTAAACCTAGCAAACATACATATCATTCATAAAGCATGGCATACATACATAGCATTCATGAGACATGACTTACATACATATTGTTCGTAAAATATAGCATACATACATGTCATTCCTAAAGCATGACATACATACATAACATTCATGAAACATGCATGGTTAGGGTACATAGCATACATACATGTCATTCCTAAAGCATGACATACATACATAACATTCATAAAACATGCATGGTTAGGGTACATAGCATACATACATGTCATTCCTAAAGCATGGCATACATACATAACATTCATAAAACATGCATGGTTAGGGTACATAGCATACATACATGTCATTCTTGAGAACTTAACCCAAACCAAGCCCTAGATTAGGGACTTGGCCGAAAACGCTAGAGGGCCATAGGTCCTTAGAAAAATTTGCATAACTATGGTTAACCTCCAATACCTTACTTATCATGTCATAGGAACCCACTTGGACCCTTAATTGGTTTTAACCCCAAAGTCCAAGGCCTTATTCATGCTTGGCCGAAACCCTAGGGGAGAAATAACCCCTAGAAAATTCATATAAGTCTCCATTATCATCCATAGTCTATCATAGCAAAACATACCAATCATGCTTGAGGGATTCAAATTAATCCCTAGCCCTGTACTTGATGTGGCCGAAACCCTAGATGGGTTTTAGGGCATCAAAAATTTCCTAGATCATAATCTATGCCTTACATAACCTCATCAAACATTTAAGAGCACAAAAGAAAATTTACATCATCCCTAAGCCCAAGCAATAGCCTTGGCCGAAACCCTAGGCTCCACTTCATGGTTTTTCCCCAACTTAAATCTTAAACAAACATCTAAATCTTGTTATGCATCAAGAACAATCATACCACAGGTGAGAGGGGTCTTACTTTCCCTTATTTGGATTAAATCCTTGGACAATGAAGTAGGAAGGACCTTCTTGCCTCCAAACATCTCCTTAGCCCTTGTAGTCTTGGAAGAGAACCTAGATCTTCAAAAGGGAGTCTCCTTGTGGAGTTTTTTCCAAGGGAATGGGGGCTTGGGGTTTTTGGCTAGGAGGGGAGGAAGAAGAAGAGAAGAAGGAAATGGATTAATGGAATGAGAGAAGAGAAAGGTAACTTCTCCTCTTATGCTTTTAATCCACATTAAGGGGGGGGGGGGTAAGTGAAGAGTCATGGTGTCTCTTCCCTTGATGGCTCCTCCTTCTTCCCAAGCCTTAACAAAAATCCACTTCATTCCCTCATAGCACTCCCTTGCTAGGTGAATTGGTTAGAGCATGCATGGTTGTACAAGACGTCCAAGGTTTAATCCTTGGTGCATGCACTAATTTTCTATTTTATTTTTATTTTATTTCTCTATTATTCCGAAAATTCTCTAAAAAATCCCCCATAATCATGTTAATATTCCTCATTAAAATTTATTTATTTTATATTAAATTCTACCTAAAATCCACTAAAATTATGGTACTAGAAAACCCATATAAGGCCCATTAGTACCTAGTTTCTCAATTTAAATGAGAAAATCATGGATTTCTAGGCTAAGGTTCGTACCAACACTTCTAGGTCCCTCGGAAAATTATCTAGACATGCTCAATATTTTAAAGAAATATTAAGAGAATTTTTCGGGTCGTTATAATCCCCCATACCTCGTGAAAGTTCGTCCCCGAACTTAGAATAGCTCCGCGTACTTGCGCCTCATCTCGTCCTCGCGTTCCCAGGTAGCTTCCTCGAACTATTGACTTTGCCATAGGACCTTGACTAGGGGTACCTCCTTACTCCTTAGCTTCTTGACCTCCCGATCTAAGATCTGGATAGGTCTGCTTTCATAACTTAGGTCCTCCTGAACCTGTACTGTCTGTGGCTCGATCACATGGTCAGTATTTGGGATACACTTTTTAAGCATCGACACATGGAACACGTTATGGATAGCCAACATCTTTGGAGGCAGCTCTAGCTCATATGCCATCTTACCAACTCTTTTCAGAATCAGGTACGGCCCCACATAACGCGGACTTAGTTTTCCCTTCCTTCCAAATCTCGTCACCCCTTTCATAGGAGCCACCTTGAGGAACACTAAGTCTCCAACGTTAAATTCCAGTGGTCTGCGCCGGACATCTGCATAACTCTTCTACCGGCTCTGAGCAGCTTCTATCCGTTGTCGAATATTCTATATAACTCGGATGGTGCTGTCGATGACATCCATTGTGAGCCCCATTTCCTTCTTTTCACCACCTTCGTACCAACAGATCGGAGACCTACACCTCCTCCCGTACAAAGCCTCATAAGGTGCCATTCCAATAGTAGTTTGGTAGCTATTGTTGTAAGCGAATTCTGCCAAGCATAGATACCGACACCAGCTCCCCTTGAAATCCAAGGCACAAGCTCGCAACATGTCTTCTAGAACTTGATTCACTCGTTCAGTTTGCCCATCAGTCTGAGGGTGAAAAGCTGTACTGAATCGTAACTTAGTGCCAAGAGACTTCTGAACGCATTCTCAAAAATGCGAGGTAAAACGACCATCCCTATCTGAGATGATGGTCCTAGGAACACCATGAAGTCTGATTATTTCCTTAACATATAATTGAGCTAGTTGCTCAATCAAATAAGTCATCTTGATTGCTAGAAAATGAGCAGACTTCGTCAACCTGTCCACAATTACCCATACCGCATCATATCCATTTGTCGTTTTGGGAAATCCTGAAATGAAGTCCATAGAGATATCTTCCTATTTCCATTCCGGAATCGGAAGTGGCTGCAGGACTCCTCTGGGCCGTTGATGCTCTGCCTTCACTCGTTGGCAGGTCAGACAAGTACTGACATACTGAGCCACATCTCTTTTCATACCGGACCACCAGAATTTCCCCTTCAGGTCTTGATACATTTTGGTGGATCCTGGGTGCATCGAATAAGGGGTTCCATGAGCTTCTGCCAATATTTCTTTTCGCAGCTCCGGATCATTAGGGATACATAGACGATCCCTAAGGTAAAGTACTCCCCTGTCGTTGACATGAAAGCCATCACTCTTTCCTTCTAGGATCTCCTGTTTGATTCTCTGGAAACTCAGATCATTATCTTGTTTGTCCAATATGTCCTCGAACAATGTCGGTGATATTGTCATGGTAGAGAGCCGTCCTGAGATGACCTCAACTCCAAAATTCATAATTTCTCTTTCGAGTGGTCGGGGTAATATAGATATAGCCATCAAGGTGGCACTTGACTTCCGGCTGAGTGCATCAGCCACTCTATTGGCCTTCCCTGGATGGTAGAAAATCTCGGAGTCATAGTCCTTTACCAGCTCCAGCCACCGGCGTTGTCTCATATTCAGGTCTTTCTGAGTGAAGAAATATCGCAGACTCTGGTGGTCTGTATAAATCTTACACTGTGCTCCATATAGATAATGCCTCCATATTTTAAGAGCGAAGACCACGGTGACCAATTCCAGATCATGGGTGGGGTAATTCTTGTTGGGTCCGAGTGCATGTCGACAAGGATACGAGTTCGTAAAATTCAAAATTTTTACGTGCAGCGGAAGAGTTTGCATAAAATAATTTCCTAAATTAGTTTTAACTTCGTATCTAGCATGCAACCCTATGGTGTGTTGACATAATCATAAAATAAAATATTGCGGAAAAGTAAACTAATTTACTTTTATACCTCGCGTATCTCGAAGGAAGGGACGAGATCCAACTGTAGCGTCCCTTGGAAGCTTCACCTCTATTCGCGTCCACGCCGAGTTCTCTTCGGGATGACTTCGTAAAGTCACGAGTTTTGTGCCGACGAGAACTACTAGATTCTCAAAAGGCTCAACTAGAAGAATAAGAGAAAATAATGGAAAACTAACCAACGAAGTAACGGAATCGAATTCCGGGAAGAGAGGAGTCGCTATCCGCTTCTTCTTCTTCGTGTTCGGGTTCTCCTTCTTCTTGATAGCTCACGCCAACTTCACCTTGGATGTAGGTTGGGTGCGCCGGCCCTAAACCACAAGGTTGGGCGCCGGCCCTAGGCAAGAGAGGGGGGAGGAGGAGAGATTATGAGAGAGAGGGAGAGAATAATAACAATTACTCAATTGGGAATAAGGGCTAGCCTTTGGTTCCTTTATATAGTAGCAACTCCTTTGCTAAGTCTCCCTCTAAACCGAATTAACGGATTTAATGAAATTAGTTATAAGAAATTTATCTTATAAATTTTTTTATTAATTATTCCGTTTAAACCGAGTCTTTATTATAAACTAATTTATAATAAAACTAATTCTTCTTCTCTTTAAATTATGGAATAAATTTTTATAAGAATTTTATAAACTTCTTTATTATGGAAAAATCAATTCATAATTGATTTTATAAAATTAAAATAAACCAATTCATGGATTATTTTAATCTTCCATAAAAGAATAAATTTCTATAAATTTTATTTATATAAATTTCTTTATACAAATTTATTTATCCATAATTTATAAAATAAATCGCACTAGATTTATTTTATTAATTAAACCAAAATTAATTGGTTTTCTCCTCTTATTGTGGCCGGCCACCAAAGGGGGTTTTGACACCCTCTTTGGCCGGCCAAACCAACCTGAACCGCCGCAAATTAAACTCATTTAATTCGCCCAAAAAGCCTTCAAAAGACTTAGCCATTTTTAGCTTCCATTGCGCCTCTGACTAACTCAGATTCGACTTATTTCTCTTGATCGGAAAATTCAATTTTCAACTCGTTTTAAATCCCTCGGATTACTCGTAGTGCGTGTGACTAAATAGGCTTTCGATTTATGTTGGCCGTCTATAATTTAACTAATTATAGAACGATCATGAGTGGCACCTAGTAGTACATCATGATCCCCAATTAATCGAAAGATCAACGATTTGACCTCAAAAGAAATTATTCTGAAACCCTTCAGCAGCTCTAATGAATCGTGCCCCATTCCCTTCACCACCTTATACCCACTTGGTTCAGGACACGGTCAATGGTGTCAGTCCCCACTAGGCTGACTAAGTCACACCTAGCCCAAGTAGTGTCTTTCTCGTCCTTTGGATTTCTAATTACTCTCATGTATTTAAGAGACTCGCACTCTTAACATGATATGCTCTGGCCAGAGGCTTTGAGTAACAATCTGACGATAAGCCTGGGTATACATCTCCTCGCAAGGAGTGGTGAATCCTTTGTAGGCTGTTCAAACATCTTCGAGCACTTCGGCTTATACCCGATCATCCTGGGTCCTCACCTCCTTGGAGATGCTTGCTTAAGATGTTAAAGTATAAGTCTCCATGACCAAGATGACTTGAACACCGCAAGTCAAAGGAACATCGCACTTAAGCCACAGTAAGATCTTCATTGAGATATCTATATGTAGATTCCCATATGAAGTCTTATAGCTAGTCACTCCAATGAACTAGTTCCCTTAACTAGCATCCATGTTTATCTCCGGACATCCCAATGTCACCAGCCAGTGAGAATCAGCTGATTAGAGAATAACCCATGCTAGTCTCAACAGAATTGATAATGTCCGTATTTATCAATTCATCGACTAGGGATATTTCCAACACTTCACATTTGCACATTTAGAGATAATCACTAGTTGCGATCGCATCACAAATTCTCTTATGCTGTGAATTGAATGGCGGACATTCAGTAGATGAGTTTAAGATCCCAATCAAATACACAATCATGTATACTCAAATAGTGAATTATCATTTATTGAAATAAATATTTACAATCATAAGGCGATTGCCTTAGGACATTTCTCTCATATCACTAACAAACTCCCACTTGGCCTAATGCCAATCGCTACGGTATCCAATACCACAGGCTCTAACATGACCCTCAAACTTACTTTGAGGCAAGATCTTAGTTAAAGGATCCGCTATATTCCTTTCAGTGGGAACTCTCTCAATTTGTATGTCATTCCTACTTATAATCTCTCTGATCAGATGATAGCGTCGAAGCACGTGTTTGGATCACTGATGAGACCTTGGTTCCTTCGCTTGTGCAATAGCTCCATTGTTGTCGCAGTAAACCGGCACTGCTTCATCAATGGATGGAACCATACCAAGTTCGGAGACAAACTTCTTGATCCAAACTGCTTCCTTTGCTGCTTCCGAAGCTGCGATATACTCCGCTTCCGTGGTAGAATCCGCTACGGTGTCTTGTTTGGAACTTTTCCAACTTACTGCGCCTCCATTCAAAGTGAATACGTATCCAGACTGAGATTTGGAGTCATCCTTATCTGTCTGGAAACTGGCATCTGTATACCCACGTATTACCAAATCTCCTTCTCCATATATTAGGAACACATCCTTAGTTCTTCTTAAGTACTTAAGGATTGTCTTGACAGCCGCCCAATGATCCATTCCTGGATCCGACTGGTATCTGCTTGTGACGCTCAAAGCATACGATACATCGGGCCTAGTACATAACATAGCATACATGATAGATCCTATCGCGGATGCATAAGGAATCTTATTCATGCAAATCCTCTCGTCTTTGTGCGCGGACACATAGACTTTGAAAGGTTGATCCCATGCCTGATGGGAAGGTAACCTTTCTTGGATTCTGACATGCTAAACCTTTTTAGCACTCGGTCTATATATGTAGACTGCGAAAGACCAAGCAACCGTTTTGATCTATCTCTATAGATTCTAATCCCAAGGATATAGGTTGCTTCTCCCAGGTCTTTCATGGAGAAAGTTTTGGACAACCAAATTTTAACTGTCTGTAAAATTGATATATCGTTTCCTATAAGTAAGATGTCATCGACATATAATACTAGGAATACGACTGCACTCCCACTAACCTTCTTGTACACACAAGGTTCGTCAGGATTTTGTGAGAAATCAAACTCTTTGATTGTCTCATCAAAACGGATGTTCCAGCTCCTAGATGCTTGCTTCAATCCATATATGGATCGTCGAAGCTTGCATACTTTGGTTTTATCAACCGATGTGAAACCTTCAGGTTGTATCATGTATACATCCTCAAGCAGGTTTCCGTTAAGGAAAGCTGTTTTCACATCCATTTGCCATATCTCATAATCATAATGAGCTGCTATGGCTAGGAGCATCTGAATGGATTTAAGCATAGCTACTGGCGAATAGGTTTCGTCATAATCAATTCCTTGTTTTTGACGATATGCTTTTGCCACTAATCTAGCCTTAAAGGTAACGACATTACCTTCCATGTCGGTTTTCTTCTTGAAAACCCACTTGCACCCTATGGGCTTAATCCCTTCAGGTGGTTTAACCAAGTCCCATACTTGGTTTTCATACATGGAATCCATTTCCGACTTCATGGCTTCAAGCCATTTGTCCTTTTCTGAACTTTTCAGAACATCTTCATAACTGATAGGTTCATCATCGCTTATGAGTAACACGTCGTTCGATTCACTTACGAGAAATCTGTATCTCTCTGGAATATTGCATGCCCTATCAGATCTACGAAGAGGTGGTGTTGTTTTAGGTTCAACTGATAGCTCATCACTATGAGTTATCGGTTGTGGGTCTAGACTAGGTGTCTCTGTAATGTCTATTGGAGTTTCTTGAACTTCATCAAGTTCAATGTCACTCCCACTGTTTTCTTGTAAAAGAAACTCTTTTTCCAGAAATACAGCATGCCTTGAAACAAACACCTTCTGTTCCAAGGGATGATAGAATTGGTAACCCTTCGTTTCCTTAGGGTATCCAATAAATAGACACTTATCAGACTTAGCATCCAATTTGTCTGATACAACCCGCTTCACATAAGCAGGACAACCCCATATCTTAAGGTGAGTTAAGTGAGGTTTCTTACTATTCCAAGTCTCATATGGAGTAGTAGAGACTACCTTGGTCGGGACTCTGTTTAGCATGTAAACAGCTGTCTTAAGTGCATAGCCCCAAAAGGATTTTGGAAGAGTTGCATGATTCATCATCGACCTAACCATGTCCATCAAGGTTCGGTTGCGCCTCTCAGATACACCATTATGCTGTGGTGTATATGGCGGAGTCCATTGGGATAATATCCCATTGTCCCTAAGATAATCTTGAAACTCTTGACTTAAGTATTCTCCACCCCGATCGGATCGAAGTATTTTAATACTTTTGTCAAGTTGTTTCTCTACTTCATTTCTGAATTCTTTGAATTTATCAAAAGCTTCAGATTTGTGTTTCATCAAGAACACATAACCGAATCGTGAGTGATCATCGATAAAGGTGATGAAGTAGTTATAGCCTCCTTGTGCTTGAGTTGACATTGGTCCGCATACATCGGTATGTATTAGACCAAGCAACTCTCCCACTGGATTACCTTTTCCAGGAAAGGGTAATTGTTCATCTTGCCTTTTAAGCACGATTCGCATGTATCAAATGAATCGGGTTCAAATGATTCCAAAATTCCACATCGGTGTAATTCGGTCATGCGTTTCTTACTTATATGGCCAAGACGACAGTGCCACGTGTAGGAGTCTATTCGATTATCTATTCGAGCACGTTTGTTGCTAACTTCGATATTGAAAACGTCACTCGATAAATCTAACGTGTAGATGCCATTGCACAAAGTTCCATTCCCATAAAGAATGTCATTTAAAGTTATGTAACAACAATTATTACTAAAAGTTAAATGATAACATTTTTCATTCAAACATTAAATAGATACAATGTTCTTTATTAATGAAGGAACAAAATAACAATTATCCAATTCTAAGACACGTCCAGTGGGGAGCTTTAGCAAATATGTTCCGATGGCAACAGCAGCAATCTTTGCTCCATTCCCAACTTGCAAATTCGCTTCTCCTTTGACGAGTCTTCTTCTATTCCTTAGCCCCAGTATGTCATTACATATATGTGAGCTACACCCAGTATCAAGTACCCAAGTGTTTGAGGAAATAGAGTGACATTCAATAACGAAGATACTTGAAGAGGATGGGGCATCGGATGCCTTCTCTTTCAAGGACTCAAGATAAATCTTGCAGTTTCTTCGCAAGTGACCCTCCTTGCCACAGTGATGGCAAGTGCCTTTTAGGGTATTTTCAGTCTTTTTGGCCTTTTTCTCCTTTCCCTTATTCTGTTCTTTGGCCTTCCTCTTAGAACCTTTCTTCGAGGAACCAACTAACAGTATCGTCTTTAGATCCTGCTTCACAGAAGGCTTTAAAGTCTTTAGCAGGTTGAGCAACTCAGGAAACTGGTCTGGAGTTGCACTTTCGGGAGGACGGTTGGGAAGTTGATCTTCAAGGACATTAGTAAGCTTCTTTGCCTTGAGGACTCTCCTCAGGTTTCGAAGCCAGTCCATGAAGTTCGGCTCAGTCAGTTTATTGGTGTCCAAAATGGAACGCAAGTTTAGGGAAGACATGATCGAGTGATTATCCTAGAAATACAAATTGAGATTATGTGAGAAGATTGATTAAAGAATGTATCAACATACATTAATAAAATCCTATTTATTTTTCAAATTGAATAACCCTTTTTATCAATTCGGGAGATCGTAGGAACATCTCCATATAGGTTGATATCCAACCATAGATAAGAACCACCATGGCTGTGGCCATCAAGTTATTCTTAGCTATGAAGGTAGGTAATTATACCGATCACATATCACATATATGTAACTATCACATTATGCTATCAACTAATTGAATGTTTGCATAAGTCATTGGGTTGTTAACTCATTAACAAGTATGCATCATATACATAACACCCAATTGCCCCTCTCTTTACATCGACCTTGGCTGTGGCACAACAAATCGATGCTCCAAGCTTAAGGCTGACCCATTAATCAAGAAATAGTTTTAATATGGTTGGAGCTCATTCAACCGTTTAGTCAGGCTTGGATGTGTCCAACAACCAAAACTAAGGATTGACCTCTGACTCCAACTATATTATTCATAAACTAATTCCATGGTTTGAACATGTTAAGGTTCAAGTTGGGCATGGATGTGTCCATCAACCCAAACGAGAAACAAAACTCCGGTTCTAACCATATTAATGGAAGGTGTTAGCCTTAATATTTTGTAAGGGGTTTTGGGTCTCATCTTTTCTAAGCACATTCATGATATATGATTATGTCATGACTAATGATTTCCTTAATAAAGTATGTATGTGACTTAATTTATCAAGTCTCATGAATTGAATTAGGAACCGGATTTCCTCATTCTAATTTCATACTTTATTAAAGGAATTGTTTTGGGAAACAATTTCCTAAATTGTCATAATCAATTTCGGAAATAATATGTTCAAGACTTTGATTTCTCTAAATCAAATCTTATTAAATTAAGAGACAAATCCTTTAATTCAACTACATATTATTTTCATGAAAATCTTATTTAAGAATACTCTATAGGAAACCATTTTCCTAATTAATTTTGGAGACAACAATATGTAAGAGCATCACCTCTTCAACATATTTTATTCATGGATTTAATTAATTACAACAAATTGTTTTCTAAGGGTGGCTCCCCGAGGCTCAGATACCCAAAGAAAAGTAATGTGTTGTAAATCTAATTGGACGGCTCCCCGAGGCTCAATCCAAATCAAACATGACAATTTCAATTAAAAATTGGGAAATTAAATTACAACAACTAACTTTAAATTGGACGGCTCCCCGAGGGTCAATCCAAAATAAAGAATTTTGTTGTCAATTTAAAAACCAATTCAAATTTAATTGTCAATTAACTATCCATGAATTTGTCTAGACTTTCTCAAAAGAAAGTGCCCAAAATTGCGAGATTTCAAAAATAAATTTTCAGAATAATTGTAAGTTTCTGGTAAAAAGAAAACTTACATATTTCCAAAATTGAAAATTTTCTAAAATTGAAAATTTTCCCAAAATTTGGAAAGTTTCCAAAGATGGGAAGTTTTCACAATTATCATAAAATTTAGAAACTAGAAAATTCCAAACGTTTGCGAAATTTCATGAAGATTTCCAAACTTTGAAATTTCTAAATCTAAAATCTATTATAATTTGAAAGTTTCCATAATTGAAAAATTTTCCGAAATTGAGATCATGACAAAGTGTTCCGCAAAACAATTATATGATAATGTCGAACACTAACCGGCTCTGATACCACTGTTGGGTCCGGGTGCATGTCGACAAGGATACGAGTTCGTAAAATTCAAAATTTTTACGTGTAGCGGAAGAGTTTGCATAAAATAATTTCCTAAATTATTTTTAACTTCGTATCTAGCATGCAACCCTATGGTGTGTTGACATAATCATAAAATAAAATATTGCGGAAAAGTAAACTAATTTACTTTTATACCTCGCGTATCTCGAAGGAAGGGACGAGATCCAACCGTAGCGTCCCTTGGAAGCTTCGCCTCTATTCGCGTCCACGCCGAGTTCTCTTCGGGATGACTTCGTAAAGTCACGAGTTTTGTGCCGACGAGAACTACTAGATTCTCGGAAGGCTCAACTAGAAGAATAAAGAAAATAATGGAAAACTAACCCAACGAAGTAACGGAATCGAATTCCGGGAAGAGAGGAGTCGCTATCCGCTTTANATGTCAGTGTGGCGGAAGGGTGGAAACCTGCTCTGATACCACTCTGTGACGACCCGACTTTTATCTACTAATTTATGCTTTAAGTTACTACTACTTGACTTCTCTTAACTTGCTCTAAAAATTTTTTTTTTCTCTTCCTTCTCTTTTTTTTTCAAAAAAAACAAAACAACTTTCATCTTATTTGCTTTGCCAGGAATTGACCCCTAGACCTCTTAGTTGTAACACTAAAGCACTGACCAGCTACTCTACACAACTTCTCTGCAATGGTACCAGTCGACTGCTATATAGCCAGTCGACTGGTATCGGCCACAGCAAATTTCTGGGCGCGGCACCAGTCGACTGGCCTCTTGGCAGTCCACTGGTGCATCGAACAGAAACTTTCTGTTCGATAGGGCAGTCGACTGGTTCTGTACCAGTCGACTGGCACGCCTGAAAACCTGCATTTCAGACCTGATAACCACTTTCAAACATCCACAAATCACATACTATCACTTCACATTAGCATATAACTTCAAATCTATATTCTACCCTAGTTTATTAAGCATATTAGCAACTCAAAACCAATCCCACAACTTGAAATTGAAACTTTGCGGAGTTTAACAAAACTAACAAAACACTTGCATAAATATACTAAAGTTTGTACCAACTCTTGACTTCATGCGGAAATAAAATAGATTACTCATACTCAACACGACTAAGACATGAAACTATATGTTTCTAAACATTTAACTTTACTAATAGGAAATAAAATGGTTTATTCATACTCAACACGACTAAGACATGAAACTGTATATTTCTAAATGTTTAACTTTACTAATACTCAACCCAAACACTCTTCCACGGTTCCACCGCCACCGAGCACCAATGCAAGTCCTGTCGCCTCCCAACTTACGCTTTCTCTTTTCCTTTATCTGCAATAGAAGGAAAATGCAACTAATAAGCACAATGCTTAGTAAGTAAATCCCTACTCACAAAATCATGATGTCAATACTAAACATGCTCATTTCAAAGAATGGTTTAAACCTTTACTTACTTCAAAACTTACAACTAAACATGCTTACAACTTGAAACACTTTATCATGCTTGTTAATGTATCAATGTACACAACTAACCATGCTTACTACTTGAACTACTTTATCATGCTTGCATTGTATCTAGGTACACATCTAATAATTAAACACTTTCTCAAAAGAAACTACTTGATCATACTTATATACTTGAAAATAGTAATCAACTTTCTCTTTAGGCCTTGACATTGTACCATGGTATCGGTGTACCAATTGCGCGCTTTTCTAATAGGTTGCGAGGTAGCTAGCCACCGCACCCTATTAGAACTTTACTTTCTAACTTTCGATGGGCCTTACATTTGCCCGGTACATGTCTCTTTCTCAAAGTAAAATACTTTTCTTACTTACCATACTTAAACTTATCACTTTACTTATTTTTGCATATATTTTCATGCTAAAAACCTTTCCTTTTCTCACTTTAACTTCCATGGAGCATCTTGTGTGCTCCTTAACCCAAATTCACTTTTTGGTCTTTTCAAAAGTATAAAAACTCATCATGCTTGGCCTACTTACATTCAATACAACAAATTGAATTTCTGACATGCTAAAACATGCAACTTTAATAGCTAAAACATAGAATAGCAAAACTCTCTTAACCATGCTTCTACTTTTCGAAAACTAGGGTTCTACAATGAGGATTTCGAAGCGAAACTACTCCTATTGCAGGTGAGCGATTTACTTACATCGTTCTTGAAGAAAACTCACAAAAACAGGGAGAAAACCCCCTAACAAAATCTTTTTCTTCCTCCTTGTAAAAAGCTTCCACCTTTAGCCCTAGGAAGGAACCCTAGATGCTTCTACTCAAGGGAAAAGAAGAAGAAGAAGAAGAGCTCCCTTGAAAATCCCTTGTTTCGCAGCCCTCCCTTCTCCTCTCTCTCACGCGCGGCTACGGCTCCAACTTGGGGTTTCACGCAACCTAAGTGAGGTTTATATACCTCTTAATGAAAAGGCTTAACTACGTTACAACATTATTTCTCTCCTCCCTTTTCTATGCTTGATACCCTAGCCCAGCTGGTTTCTGCTTTAGCCGTGGACTCAAGAGGTCGCGGGATCAAATCTCTCCACGCCCACTTAACTCTTTATTTTTCTTTCTCTCCCGCGGCACCAGTCGACTGCCACGATAGCAGTCGACTGATACCCTGAACAGCCAACTTCCCAGCCTAAAATTTCTTCCTTTTCTCCTCCTATTTAATTTCTAAAAATACTAGAAAAATTCAGTAAAATTCCTATAAATCCCTAATATTACTAGGAAATTATTGGATGTTACAGGATCATCCACCCTTTCCTTGACAAAGCCTTTTAATGAAATTTCATTTTCAAATTAAATTAGGTCATTTTCTGGTCTAACTAGCTTGGGTCTTGGATCGGTAGCTTCGGCTGGTTTCACCAGTCTAAAGAGACCAAGTAGACTTGATCTTATTAGAGTTGGTTTCCCCAACGTACTATCATCTCACCTCCTCCCAATACTATGTTGCCAAATTTCAATTATCTTTTTCATATGACCTTTCTAAATTATGCATAAAAATTAAATATGAATGACATGTCATATATTTTAAAGGAAAATAGCAAATGCATGACATGACAATTATGCATGAGTCAAACAAGTCAAGACATTTTATTTTTGTTTCTAAGAATGTATCAAATTCTCGATTTGATACATATCGTGTGAACCTGCGAATATGTCAATCTACTTTGACATATTAGATTTTATTGAATTAATTGTTGCGGTTTGGGTAAGGTTTTAGTTTGGTTCAGGTTTAAGTGATTTAAGATTGGATTTAGTTGAATTAAAATTGAGTTAATTTGAATTTAATTGAATTAAAGTTGAGTTAATTTAAATTTAATTGTAAAGTGAATTAATTTGAATTAATTGAATTAAAGTGAATTTATTGAATTAATTTGCATTAAGGTGAATTAATTTGAATTTAATTGAATTTAAGTGGATTAATTTGAATTATTTGAATTTAATTTAATTTAATTTAAGTGGATTAAATCGAATTTAATTGAATTTAATTGGATTAATTCGAATTATTTGTTGCTTTAATTGATGTTTAATTGAATTAAATTGATTTAATTGAAGTTTAATTGAATTAAATTGATTTAATTAAAGTTAGTTTGAATTAAATTGATTTAATTGAAGTTTAATTGAATTAAATTGATTTAATTGAAGTTTAATTGAATTAAATTGATTTAATTAAAGTTAGTTTGAAATAAATTGATTTAATTGAAGTTTAATTGAATTAAATTAATTAATTAAAGTTAATTATATTAATTAAAGTTTAATTGAATTAAATTGATTTAATTGAAGTTTAATTGAATTAAATTGATTTAATTAAAGTTAGTTTGAATTAAATTGATTTAATTGATGTTTAAATGAATTTAATTAATTAATTAAAGTTAATTAGATTAATTAAAGATTAATTGAATTAAATTGATTTAATTGAAGTTTAATTGAATTAAATTGATTTAATTAAAGTTAATTTGAATTAAATTGATTTAATTGAAGTTTAATTGAATTAAATTAATTAATTAAAGTTAATTAGATTAATTAAAGTTTAATTAAATTGATTAGTTTAATTGAATTAATTAAGATTTATTTGAATTAATTAAGATTTAATTGATTTAATTAAGATTTAATTGAATTAATTAAGATTTAACTGAATTAATTTGATTAATTAAGATTTAATTGAATTAATTTGATTAATTAAGATTTTTTTTAATTAATTAAGATTTAATTGATTTAACTGAATTAATTAAGATTTTTTTGAATTAATTAAGATTTAATTAATTTAAATAAGATTTAATTTGAATTTAATTAGGATTTAATTAGGATTTAATTTGAATTAATTCGAAATTAATTAAGGTTTAACTTTTTTTTGAGATTATTATGATTAATTAATAATTGTGGGTTTAAATTCATCATTTTCATTATTTCAAAAATTTCTTCTTCATTTTTATCTTTCTTTTCAAGTTTTTCTAATAATTTTGATTTATTTGAATTTTTGTAATTTTTATTGATTATGACCTTTATCTTAGATAGTTCCATATCCTCTTTAAGATTTGATTTTTCAATATCCTTACAGTAGGTGGAGTAAATTGGGCCACTAATTAAGGTTTCAGGATTATCTAAGGGGATAATTAAATTATTATCTAAAGAGATATCATCTTCAGAGTTATCCTTATAATTATCTTTAGAATTATCCTTATAATTTTTGGAATTAATTTTAAGATTTTCTGAATTAAATTCTGGATTAAATTTAGAATTCGTAAATTCGAATTTAGAATTATACAATGGATTTTCGAATTTAAATTTGTAATTATCTGAAGGATTTTCTGACTTAGAATTATCCTTAAGATTTTTGAATTCAACTTTATCATTAGGATTTTCAAATTCGAATTTGGATTTATCCTTAGGATTTTCGAATTTGAATTCGGATTTAGTTTTAGATTTAGATCCAGAATTAATTGTATCATTATCTGTAGAATTATTAGAATTTATTTTAGATTTAATATCAGAATTAATCTTAGCAATTATTGAATTGGTATCAATAATTAAATAGTTAATTTTGGATATTTTAATCATATCCGTATTTTCTAATTTTTCATGCAAAATATTTAATCTACTATGCAGTAAATTTAATTTAACAGAAAAATTGACTGAATTATCTAAGGACAGTGCAGGAAATTGTAAAACTTTTAGAACGTAAATCTTACGTACCTTCGCCGGACACTTGCTTTTGTAGTGTCCGTACTTCTCGCATTTGAAACACTGTACGTGACTTTTGTCCCTCCGGTTTCCTGGCGCTGGTACCTCCTTTGCCGCCGGTGACGAACGATTCTTACGAGTAGGGCACTGATTTTTATAGTGCCCTCTCTCCCTGCACGTGAAACAGATAATATGGAATTTAAAAATGGACATTTTAAAATTAAAAATACCTGATTCACCCCTGAGCTCCCCCTCAACTCCTGGCGTCGTTGCTCCGTCGGCGGTTAGTCCGGTGAAGAGCGGCTCGACTCTGATACCACTTGTAGGACCGGTGTCGTCGATAGAGGGGGGGTGAATATCGATCGTGAAAACTTTCGTAAATATTTCGTAAGACTTCTGGACTCAGAGCGTTAGTGCAGCGGAAACATAAAAATAAAATAAAAGAAAGCAAAACAGGGGACACGGCAGGTTTATTTACTTGGTTCCCAACCCCCCAGGGTCAGTACGTCCAAGGCCTATGTACTCGGCGTTGAGTCCACTAATAGTCTCCTTTCCGGAATTTCCGGAGGCGGAGAAACCCGACTTACAGTGCAAGATTACAAGCAATAATAAAGAAAAATAAATACTGTAATTAATTGCAAACCAAGCAAAAATGTGAAGCTCGGCCGATCTGGACCTCCGAAGTGCCGCGCACTTCCTCCTGGAGCCTCCCGGTCGCAGAGCCTCATCTTTAGCGCATTGTCGTCGGTCGGAATGAATAGAATCGTAGTTAGGAAGTGTGTTGGAAGAAGAGGGGTCGAAGCCCCTTTTATAGCCCTCCTGGGGGCGCCCTGGTCGACGGGGGCGCCCCGAAAAACCCGGTCAACTCTTATCCTCACGTCCACCTCGCCGCAGCTGATAAGATCTTTGACCAGGGCGCCCTGGACATCCCGGGTGCCCTCATAAGGGCTTATCTATGTTTCTGAGTCGAAACAGCAAAGACAGGTTCAAACCAGGGCGCCCTGGTCCTTCCGGGCGCCCTCAATGACACCTGTTCTACACACACACAAAAACTACATTTTCTTCTTTGCTCCGGGCGCCCCCAACACTCCGGGCGCCCCCAACCATGGCTTAAACCCAAGACTGGCTTTATACCTTGCTCCGGGCGCCCCCAACACTCCGGGCGCCCCCAACAGCCTTTTTCAGCAACTTGCTTTGTCTCCGGTTCTTGGTACCTACAAGATACACAAATACAAAGCACATATACATACAATGTTAGGCTTAAGGACTTGGTTCGGACTTCGGATTGGCACGCAATCCTAGGTCGAACCGACGCAAACTCCTACCCCCGAGAAAGCGCCTTTCACCTACTCCTTTCAGGAGATCGTTGCCGCCCGGTCCTTCGGGTGGACTTTTGCCTAGCCGCCCTTCGCTAGGTCTTGGATACCAAGCATCCCTTCGCTTGGTGCCTAGCAGCCCTTCGCTAGGTCTTGTTTCCCTGACAGCCCTTCGTCAGGTGCCTAGCAGCCCTTTGCTAGGACTTGTTCCCCTGACAGCCCTTCGTCAGGTGCCTAGCAGCCCTTCGCTAGGACTTATTTTCCTGACAACCCTTCGTCAGGTGCCTAGCAGCCCTTCGCTAGGTCTTTTCTTTCTGGAAGCCCTTCGCCAGAGCCTAGCGGCCCTTCGCTAGGTCTTTTTCATTCTGGCAGCCCTTCGCCAGAGCCTAGCGGGCCTTCGCTAGGTCTTAGGGTTTCCATGCCTAGCTTAACTAGGACTTTTCTCAGGCTTAGGTTACTTCTCCTTCGCTCCCCTTTGTCTGTTCAATATATTACTGACTTAAGTACATTGCCAAACATTAAAACACATAAAGGAGAACATCATTGATGCAACTTGCACCAACACTGCGCGCTCTGGCAGTACTGCCCCGGGGTCCTTCATTCCTGATGATACGACTGATGACCCGATGGAGGACAATGACCCCCCCCCCCCCCCGACGCATGATTATGGATATGCTCTGCCTTTGCATGTGACTTACTTTGACTATTTGACTGTTTGGAGTGTATGACTTACTTTGATCATGGTTGTATGCCTATGATTTGACTGTTTCTTGATGCGATGTTATGCATCTGACGTTATAGTTTTCATGCTTGACTTACTATATTATGCATTTTGTTAGTTCATATGATTGTTCGTACGACTGCTATCGTCATGTATGCCTATTTTATGCTATGCTTTTTCTCACTTCATGTACATATGATACATATGATTGTTTTGTCATGCCTTATATTTGTCATATGTTTTTCATAACTCTCAAATTTTTCATAATCTTATGTTGTTTTGGGAAATCCCTAGGATTGAGGGGGAGATTTTATTTTTAAACTTAACGACCCCTCTAGATCCTTTTCGGTGTTTGAAAAAGGGGGAGAGTGTGGTTGGTTAAGTTTGCGATAATTATGAGTAGGGGAGGATCCTGATTCCCCTATGAGTGTGAGATTTGCAATTACTGATTTCAAATCCCTAAACTTAAAATTGGGTTGTCAAACAACAAAAAGGGGAAGATTGTTGATGCAGTCTGACCCTGATTGTTATTTTGGTGTTGACATCGATTTTAGTTTAGGTTAATGAGATGATTGGGATTAAGTCCTGGTCGTGGACTAGGCATACCTAGTGGAACTAGGTTTGATGAAATCCTAACCTGGAGGGTTAGGTATGGGAAAATCCTAGCTTAGAGGGCTAGGTGTGAAAAGTTCTAACCTGGAGGGTTAGGTGTGGAAAAATCCTAGCTTGGAGGGCTAGGTGTGAAAAGTCCTAACCTGAGGGTTAGGTGTGGAAAAATCCTAGCTTGGAGGGCTAGGTGTGAAAAGTCCTAACCTGGAGGGTTAGGTGTGGAAAAATCCTAGCTTGGAGGGCTAGGAGTGAAAAGTCCTATCCTGGAGGGTTAGGTGTGGAAAAATCCTAGCTTGGAGGGCTAGATGTGGAAAAGTCCTATCCTGGAGGGTTAGGTGTGGAAAGTCCTGGCTTGGAGGGTCAGGTCCTAGCCTGGAGGGCTAGGTTGATGAAATCCGGCTTGGAGGGCCAGGTCCTAGCTTAGAGGGCTAGGTTGGATGAAATCCAGGCTTGGAGGGCCAGGTCCTATCTTGGAGGGCTAGGTTGAAGTCCCGGTGACTGAGACTGGGCATGACATGAGTCAGAGAAGGGCTGGAGGCTTGTTCTCGTGACTTGGAGTGCATTTGGGCTTGCCTGGATCGGTCTGGTGACCGATCAGGGAAGTTGGCACGAAATTCCCTTGTGGATCGGTCTGGTGACCGATCCAGCTATGACTGATCAGTCTGGTGACCGATCAGGAAGCATACAGTGAGTTTGGAACTTACTACTCGGCTCCTGATCAGTCTGGTGACCAATCAGGGAGCATAGAGTTCACTCACTACTCAGCTCCTAATCGGTCTAGTGACCGATGAGGGAGCTTAGAGTTCACTTCCTACTCAGCTCCTGATCGGTCTGGTGACCGATCATGGAGCATACAGTGGGTTTTTGGGAACCTTACTGCTTGGCTCCTGATCGGTCCGGTGACCGATCAGGGATACTGTTCAGATCGGTCTGGTGAACGATCAAGTGTCGCAAGTTCCTCACTATGACCGATCAGGATAGAGCCTGATCGGTCTGAGCATGCCCTGATCGGTCTGGTGACTGATCAGGAGGGTTGGACTACGATGCTAAGAAATCACCCTGCAAAGGGGTGGATCGGTCTGGTGACCGATCCATAACATGGGATCGGTCTGGTGATTGGTCCAGGAGAAATCGCGATTTCTGATTAAGCATTGGGGACCGATCAGGATGGAGCCTGATCGGTCTGAACCCACCCTGATCGGTCTGGTGACCGATCAGGAGGCTCTCTGATCGGTCCGGTGACCGATCACTTTAATTCAAACGCGCTGTCAGGCGCTCTGATCACGACTGAACGCATCTGATTTCTCTGCTCTTAATCTCTGATACTTGATTCTCTGCTTGAATTGTTGTGCTAATGATCTGATCAAGTGTGTAGGTGATAGGAATGGATTCAAACACTCATGGAGAGTCAATGGGAGGCTTTCCTTGGAGCAGGTTTGTCCGTTTTCCATCTCAAGTTGCAACGGATGCTAACACTGCTGGAGCTACTGACTGGGGCTTGGCTGAGGGAAGCTCAGGGAGTCCAGGAGAGCTCAGTGGTAGTTGGCTGTTGCAGGTGAGCAGCTGGAGGCTGCAGTGAGGTGGTGACCTGGTGATGAGTGAGCTGAGACTTAAGCGCTTGGTGGCGAACAAGTCTCAACAACAACTCTGAAACTATCACAACGAAGTTCTCGACATTGTGCTCTTGCGACAACTCTGTTCCATCATCTCTTGAGCAAGCGACTGTGATTCTTGAAGCAACCGTCTATTACTTGAGCACTTGGAAGAGAAACAAGAAGCTTGGCGAGTCCATAAGCGAGAAGACACGAAGAAGGGAGTTCTTGCGTGAGATCTGTATTGAGTGGAGCTCGGGAGAAGTTTGCTTGTGTTCTTGTGGTTCTATGTGCTAAGTAAGATCGTTCTTGTGTTTCCTGTGCTTTATACTTGATTCATTTCGTAACACTGTGGAGAGGTTACTCCACCGAGAAGGAGGTTGCATTTTATCCGAATTTTCCGGCGCTTGATATGCCGACGATCAAGGGATCGCCCACCTTACGGGCACACCAAGGATTAGGGGCAAGATATCCCCGAACCTTGTAAATCCTCTTTGTTAGCGTTTGGTGGTTGTTCTTAGCTTAGGGTTTAAATTCTGCATACTCTGTTTTTATTGCTTCCGCTGTGCTACTAAATGTTTAAGTGCAGAAAAATTTACAAAGTGCTATGTTTCGGTGTCTGGCTATATTCACCCCCCTCTCTCTAGCCATCCAAGTTCCAACAAAAACAAGGTTCAATCTGGTGCTTCCGGCACCAACAATTTCATCATAGTCTAACCTCTCAACTTGACTAAAACCTTTAACCACTAAGTGGGCATTGATTCTCACTATTTTACATTGGGCATTCATCTTATTCCTAAACACCCACTTAGTGTCTATAATGGACTTACCTTCAGCTTTAGGTACTAACTCCCAGACTTGGTTTCTATCAAATTGGGCTAGTTCATCCTGCATAGCAATGATCCAGTTTAGGTCAGGTAAGGCCTATTCTATGGTCTTAGGTTCAATCTTTGAAATCAATTCAACCTGACTTAGGTTTCTATAGGAGGACCTTGTTCTCACCCCTAAGTTTGGATCACCCAAAATTTGGTTAGTTGGGTGATTTAGTTTGGATTTCTTAGGTCTCCTAGAACTTGGTTTAACTTTAGGTCCGGTTGGTATGTTTTGGGTTGGTTCTGGGACCGGTTCAGTAGGTAACATTAAATTTGGTTCTGGGACCGATTCTGTAGCTAAGTTTAAGACTGGTTCAGAAATTGATTCAATTAGTGAGTTAGTAATTTTGGTCTAGTCTATACTCATCATATTTTGGATTAGTTAAGTTGGGTTGATTTGAGTTAGATTGAATGGTTAGGTTAGATTGGTTTTCTTCATTAAATATTATATTAGTAGTTTCTTCAATTTTAAAGGTTTGTTTGTTATAAAATTAAATTGAGAAAAATTAATCAAGCATCTCACAAACACCCATAGGGCTACTATGCTTGTCTATACTGTGCCACTTAGAATGGGTGAGATAAAAAGGACCAATCAATTCATAAATATTTTCAAAAATTCTTTAAAATATTTTCTTTAAAACCTATATTTTCAAAATAGTGATTAAACATAATAATGTTTTAATGAATTTCATGTATGATTGTGTGTACTTATAAATAGATTTCAAAAATTATATATCTTTTTGAAAATTGTTTGATCTACACATAGACACAAACCTTCTAGGTTATCTCTAAAGTCCCTTAAGACACCTAGGTAGAGTTCCTTATAGTTAATAAGAGTAGCTAGCAGGTGTCAGGTTCAAGGGGAGTCAATTCTTATCATGTTTTCAAACATTTCTATTGAAAAATTATCTTTGAAAAACTACTCTTTCCAAAAACTATTATCTCTTTCAAAATAATTTTTGCTCAAAATTTTTTTTTTGCAAAAATATTACTTCTTTAAAAATGTTTTTTTAATATTCCTTTAAAAAATTATATCTTTCAAAATATTTTTCGAAAAAATATTTCTTCAAAAATTATCTTTCAAAAATGTTCTTCTAAAATATACTTTAACTGCTCTTATGATTTGGATAAACCCTAAAGACACATAGGAAGTTTTTCTTATGATCTGCAAGGATTCCTAAGATTGTGTCAAACTTAGGGAGAGCCTCCATCAAAAGAACAATTCACCTTTTGATTACCTTAAATTATTATTGTATAATTCTTATCGTTTGAATCAAACCCTAACACTCAGAGGAAGATCAACTTGTTATAAACAAGCTTCCTAGGACTGTGTCAGGTTTAAGGGGAGGAGTTCAAAGTAAAAGAACAATTAGAAGTTTTAAAAATACTATATTTGCAGAAAACACTATCTTTTCAAAAACACTTTATTTTTGAAAATACAATATTCTCATTTTCTAAAATATTTTTTTAAAATCTTCTCGTCTTTTGAACATCTTTGAAAACCTTTAAAAAATTACTTGAGTCAGGAAAAATCTACAAGACACATAGGAAAATTTTTCTTGTGGTTAACAAGGTTTCCTAGGATTGTGTCAGATTAGGGAGGAATCCAAACTAAGAAATTTATTATTTTTTGAAAATTAAATACATATATTGAAAATACTTTATCTTGATTGGAAAATCTCTAAGACACATAGAAATTTTTCTTGTGGTCAATAAGATTCCTAGGATTGTGTCAAATTTAGGGAAATTCATTCGATAAAGTACTTATCATTTCACATTTTACTCAAGTACTTGTTGGTGCAAAATGCATCAGTGATGAACAGTCATCCTCTAGTGTTTCGATGTTTGACAATATACTAAAGTTAGCGACAATATATATGTTTGACAATATAACGTGTAGTCAATGTAATCAAGGGTTAAACCAAACAGGACCTTATGTTTGGTAGGGTAAATCCAGGTTTGATCAGTTTGACAAAGGGTTAAGCCAAACAGGATCTGATGTTTGGCAGAATGAATAGAACCCATGGTTGGTCAGTTTGACCAAGGGATTAAACCAAACCAGACTTGAGGCTTGGTATATTTACCTGAAAGTTGGAGGAAGTCTAGTCAGGATTAAGATAACTAGCAAAGAAGTGATTAAGATGAAAGAAACCTTGGTGAGTCGAACTGGGTCCTAGCGAGTGAAGCTAGGAGGAAGAAATCCAAGTGAGTGAAGCTAGGTGGACTAAGTCCTGGTGAGTGAAGCTAGGCACGAAGTCCTAGTCCAGGGGACTGAGCACTAAGTCCTGGTCAGGGATCGGGCAACGAAGTCTTAGCTGAGCGAGGATTGCGGATAGAAGTAGAGACGGGTCAAGGTAGGACGTCTCGAGATCCGAGTTCTCGGTGGCCGAGAAAAAGTCCAGCCGGAAGCCCCGGTTGACAATAGCTTTAGTCGAGCAGGAATCGCGAACAGAAGTAGAGACGGGTTGAGGATGAACGTCTCATGATTTGGGTTCTCGAATGCTCAATGAAAGTCCAACCGGAGGTCTCGGTTGGCAAAGGTAACTTCTCCAGGGTGGAGTAGGTGAGGGCGCGTTCCCTAGGAAAGGGAACATTAGGCGTCGTTTTGACCTAGGGGTTTGGGTGAAATCTAAAGTTGGGACCAATCAATTAAGGCTATGATTATTTGTGTTTTTATCTTGTGTTTGTTGTCTTGCAGGTACCTCGAGTTGGAGGCAAGATAGGAGAGCAAACGCAGGAAAAACGGACCTAGGAAGAAGGCTTCCTGGGCGCTTGACTTGAATCAGGCGCCCAGTTAGAGCTTGGGCGCCCCATGTAGGGGCTACCCATCCCAGGCGCCTGGTAAGCTAGGCGCCTAAGGCTTCCCAGGCGCCTGAGATGGCTGCCTTATCCCTCCACCGAGTTCGTTGCTACGGATGGAAGTTTAACCACACGTGGCAAGCGCCCAAGAGCCCTCAGGCGCCCAAGAACTCAATATAATAGGGGTTCGCCCCCTCACTTGAGAAAATCCACTTTCACATCTATCTAAGCAGTCTGTGCAAAGCAAAAGCGCTACGAAGAAGCTCTGCGACCAAGGAGGATCCAAGCAGAAGTGCATGGCGCTTCGGACTTCCTGAGTTGGCCGAGTTTTTTTTTTTGGTTTGCTTTTTATTTATGGGTTGTGTTTATCTACTACTCTTGTGCGTGTAATTAGAACTATAGACGGGTATTCTCCGTCTCCGAAAATTCCGGAAAGGAGACCAATAGTAGACTCACGTCGAGTACATAGGCCTTGGACGTACTGACCCTGGGGGGTTGGGTGTGGGATCGGATTGAATCGATAGAGGGGGTGAATATCGATTGTTATCTTTTTTGGAAAACTTAGAGAAATTGCGCAGCGGAAAGTAAAACAAGGCAATGCTAACACGTTTGTTTTACTTAGTTCGGAGTCGCGGTCGGCTCCTACTCCAAGGCACACGGTCCTTGACCATTCATGACGGACAATTCTATTTTGCGTAAAATATTACAATTGAAGTTCGAATATAAAAAAGGAAAATACAGCAGTAAAACAATTTTATACCGACGACCAGTGAAGTTGGAAATTTGAAGCCGTGGGTCGTCGTTGGCGCTTGAATCTTGAGCACGGAGCTTGTCGGAGTGGAGCGCTTGAATGAATGCGTAGAAAGTAATTGTTGTGGAAGCCAAGGGGGTGAACCCCTTTATATAGTCGTAGCTGGGGCGCCTGTGTTGAAGGGGGTGCCTGACACGTGACCCTCTCTGCGCGTACCTCAATCCGCAAACTTGGCCAGCTCTTATCCCTTCAACTGGGGCACCTGAGCTAACTGGGGCGCCTGTGTTAACATAGGCGCCTCACATGCAGTCTTGAAGCTTGATTCACATTTGTTTTGGATTTTACCCTTTGTCTGGGGTGCCTGTCTCAACACAGGCGCCTAGCCCAGCAGGGCACCTCACTCCATTAAGGTGCTTGGGAGTAGAAACCTTCATCCCTTCGTTCCTGCAACCTGGGTTAGTTCCAAAACGCAAGAAACATATAAATGATGTAGAGTTAAGCATTATTTACAACCTGAGCTGTCTTCGTTCTGACTTTGGGCTTCCCAAATGGAACCTTAGGTCAAACCGACACCTAATTTTCCCTCCTCGGGGAACGCGTCCTCACCTACTCCTCTCAGGAGAGTTTACCTGTTTGCCAACCGGCTCCTCCGGTTGGATTTTTTCCAATCCTCTAGATCAGGTCTTCGTGCCCAGTCTGCGACCAGGACATCGTGCCCAGCTTTGCCCACTAGGTCTTCGGTGCCCAGCCCCCGGCCAGGACTTATTGCCCAGCTTTACTCACCAGGTCTTCGGTGCCCAGTCCACGACCAGGACTTATTGCCCAACCTTATGTCAGGACTTAGTTACCCAACCTGCGGCTAGGACTTAGTGCCCAATTCTTAGAACTAGGACTTCGTACCTAGTGTTCCTAGGACTTTACCTGCAGACTTGATTTTCCTTGTTAGATCACAACAAAACCTTAACTTCTAAACCCTTTGCCATTATCAAAATTCAGGTTTGACTTTGGTACTTCCAACACCAACAATCTCTCCCTTTTTGATTTATGGCAATATGGTTCAAAAAGTTAAGTTTAAAAAGCATTTCAAGTATATCTAACAAGCAAGATTATCTTAAGAAATACTTGAATAAAAATAGTTAATTTGCTCCACTTGAAATAAACATTCTCCCCCTGAAACTTTCAATGATATGTAGTTTTTAAAACATCTAAGTGCTTTAAGTTTTTGACTATGTGTTTTTCAAGATAGAGCAAAAACATTTGCACTCACAAAAACTTTTTTGACATAAATAATCTTTCACTTAAAAATTTGCAAGCCCAAATTTTAAAGAAACTTTTACTTAAAAAAACAGCTTTGCAAAACAAACAATTTTGTTTAAACCAATTTTTGCCAAAAAAAAAAATCCATAGCAAAAATTTTCCACTTGAGAAAAATTTCCAAAAAAAATTTACTTAGAAAAATTTTGAAAAAATTTTCCCTTAAAATGTTTCAACTTTTGCACACTTAGAAAAATTATTTTCCCTTAAAAAGTGTTAGCTTTTGCCTACTTAGAAAAATTTGCTTGGAAAATATTTTGTGCACTTAAAAAAATATTTTTACTTGGAAAAATCTTTATCAAATTTTCAGACAAGTTTTTGTAAAAAAAATGTGTTCACTAAGAAAAACTTTACTTAGAAACATTTGCCAAAAAAAATTCCAACAGGTTTTTGCTCAGACAAATTTTGTTTACTAAGAAAAATTTTACTTAGGAATATTTACAAAAAGATGTACTTAGAAATTTTTGAAACACTTAGAAATTTTTAAAAGCGCTTAGAATATTTGCAAGCACTTAGAACCTTTTTTGAAAAGCACTTAGAATTTTTGAATGCACTTAGAACCTTTTTGAATGCACTTAGAACCTTTTTGAAAGCACTTAGCAATTTTACTTTACTTTTTGAAAAAGAGATAAAAATTTGAAAAAAAAAATTCTCCTCTTTTTTCTTTCTCTCCCCCTTTGCCATATATAAAAAAAATAGATAACAATTATTGCAAGTCAATTTAGAGCTAGTTAAATGAAATTCTAGATCCGTATTGAACCAACTCTAGTGAATTCAAGCAAGAAAAGGACCAAACTAATTAATCTGAACTTGTTCGGGTCCTGTCTAACCCAGTTAGCTACTTACTAACTGTTATAAAATAGTAGTTTTCACTAGGATTAGTCAAGTTAAGTGATTTGATCAAGTTAGATTTGCTAAGCTTGAACACTTAACTTGATTGTTTTTCAATTTGTATTTATCACCCCAATTACTGCAGATGCACTGACTTAAAGCATCATGAATCAAGGTATATACCTAAGCATCTCTACCCAGTCTAAGTTATCAATCAAAGTACCCTAAGGTGCTTGTGAGATGCTGGCTTCTAGATCTATAGGTGCATGCAGTTCTAGGGTTAAGGCCTAAGCTAAATCCATTTTGCGCAAAACCCTAGTTTTGAAGGGGGTAAATTTTGAAAAAAAACTAAGTTCGTAAAATCATTTTAAATTTCAACAATTTGATAAATGAAAATGATTTTAAAAAAAAGTATTAAGTTCTAATTTTTGAAAAAAAATGTGAAAATCGAAAATGATTTTTGAAAAAAATATAGTTCAATCCTATTCTACTAAACACAAACCTAACTGCCTTCTTAGTAAGCTAAACTCAGATTCAGGTAAGGGTTTGGTAAAAATGTCAGCTAAATTGGATTTTGAGTCCACATGCATAAGTACTATTTCGCCCCTAGCTACATGGTCCCTCAAAAATGATGTTTTACTTCAATATGTTTGGTTTGGGAGTGTTGAATTGGATTCTTAGTCAAGTTTATTGAACTAATATTGTCAATAAAAACTTTAGTTTGGGTGTAGTCTAGCTGGAAATCCTTAAAAGTGTGTGTCATCCATAACAGTTGTGCCACACACTCTCCTAGGGCAACATATTTTGCTTCAGTTGTGGACAAAGCTACGCAGTGTTGCTTTCTACTACACCGGCTGACTAGACTATTTCCTAACAATTGATAACTTTCACTTGTACTCTTTCTATCTAACTTACACCCGGCATAATTAGAGTCAGAATATCCTGATAATTCAAAAGTGAAAGTCCTAGGATACCAAATACCTACATTTAGGGTACCTTTAATGTACCTTAGAACTCTTTTAAGGGTTGCTAAGTGGGATTCCTTAGCACAGGTTTGGTATCTAGCACACATTCCTACAAAAAATAAGATATCATGTCTACTAGCGGTTAAGTATAGTAGGCTACCAATCATACTCCGGTATAATTTTAAGTCAACTGGTTTACCCTCAGGGTCATTATCAATTTTGACATTAGTAGCCATAGGAGTACTTAAGCTTTTAGAGCTATCCATTTTAAATTTCTTTATTAGTTCTTTAGCATATTTGGATTGATGGACATAATTACCATCCCTAGTTTGTTTAATTTGTAGCCCTAAGAAAAAATTGAGCTCACCTACCAAACTCATTTCAAATTTGCTCTCCATGATTTTGACAAATTCTTTTAGAAAATTAGAATTAGTAGATCCAAATATTATATCATCAACATATATTTATGCAATAAAAATATCTTTTTCTAAGGTTTTAACAAATAGTGTGGAGTCAATTTGACCTTGGTTAAATTCCTTAGAAATTAAATAGATTGATAAGCGTTCATACCAAGCCCTAGGTACTTGTTTCAACTCATAAAGCGCTTTTCTAAGCTTAAATACATATTCAGGTTTTTCTAAGTCCTCAAATCCTGGGGGTTGCCCTACATAAACATCTTCTTTAATAAACTCATTAAGAAAAGTAGACTTGACATCCATTTGGTATAATTTAAACCCTCTATGGGCTGCAAAAGCTAATAACATTCTTATTGACTCAAGTCTGGCTACTAGTGCATAGGTTTCATCATAATCTAACCCTTCTACCTGACTAAACCCTTTAGCTACTAAGCGGACTTTATTTCTCACAATTTCCCCTTGATCATTTAATTTGTTTCTAAATACCCACTTAGTATCTATGATAGATTTTCCCTCAAGTTTAGGTACTAATTCCCAGACTTGGTTTCTTTCAAATTGGGCTAGCTCCTCTTGCATTGCTATGATCAAATCTGGGTCAGGTAGGGCTTCTTCTATAGTCTTAGGTTCAATTTTTGAAATAAGTGCAATCTGACTAAGATTTCTATAAGAAGACCTAGTTCTGACTCCTAAGGTTGGAGCACCCATAATTTGATCAGAAGAATGATTCAGTCTGGGTTTCTTTGTTCTTCTAGAACTAGGTTCAGCCTCAGGTCTGGCTGGACAACTTGGTTCATGTTTGGTTCAACTACTTGGGTTGGTTCAGTTGTTGGTTCAGTTGATACCTCAGTAGTTGATTCAATTGATAGTTCAGTTAATGGTTCAGTCAGTCGTTCAATTGACGGTTCACTGTCTTCTTTATCAAGATTTGATTGGTTTAAATTTTGATTATCAAATTTTGATTCAACCTCTTCGTCAAAGATTAAATTGGTAGTTTCCTCAATTTTGTGGGCTTGTTTATTATAAACCCTATAAGCTCTACTAGTTGTTGAATATCTTAGGAAGGTCCCTAGGGTTGACTTTGATTGGAACTTACCTAGGTAGTCCTTAGTGTTCAAGATGTGGACTTTGCACCCAAAGACTCTTAAATAGTGTAAATTTGGTAATTTATGATAATAGAGTTCGTACGGTGTCTTATTGTGCCATTTATTAATTAGGGCCCTATTTTGAATATAACATGTCGTATTTATCGCTTCTGCCCAAAATTGGTTAGCTAGGTTATAATCGTTAAGCATGGTCCTAGCGGCTTCCTGAAGGGTTCTATTCTTTCTCTCAACTATCCCATTTTGTTGGGGGGTTCTAGGACAGGAAAACTCATGAATATACCCATTAATTTTACAAAACTCCTCAAACTTTTGATTTTCAAACTCTCCCTCATGATCACTCCTAAGTCTTTTAATTTTAGAATCATTTTGCATAAGTCATTAAATAAATTAAATATTTCATCCTTAGTTTTCAAGAACCTAACCCAGGTAAACCTAAAGTAATCGTCGATAATTACTAAGCAATATCGATTCTCGCTTAGTGACTTGGCTCCATGTGAATCAAATAGGTTAAGGTGTAGGAGCTTAAGTGTGATTTGGGTTAGGTCTAATTGAGTTGGTTTATGAGTTGACTTTGTTTGTTTGCCTTGTTTACATGAGCTACAAATTGTATTTTCAAAATTCTTGATTTTAGGTACACCTTTAATTAAACCAAGTTGAGTTATTTTTGAAACTAATATGGAATTAGTGTGACCTAACCTCCTATGCCAAAGATTAGATTCTTCTAATTGAGTCAGAAAGCATTTTGGTACTAAGGGTAAATTAATAGTGTAGACGTTATTTTTGTTGGGGCAATCGGCCCTGAGATGATCTGGAGGATCATGATGTTTTGATGTGTGCGGCAATATGGTTAAGTTAGGGTTTGTGTTGTTCTCACATGTGTACATGAGTGTGCAGGTGTATAGGTACGCATGGACTTGGTTGACATCTTCAGGTGAAGGATGGCATGGAGGTAAGCTGGAGGCTTACGTGCGCATCCGAGGGACCATTGATAGCAGAGATGATGAGCCGAAGGACGCGGACTTCGAGGCGTACGTGAAGGGTGGCATGGAAGTAAGCTGGAGGCTTGCGTGCGCATCCGAGGGACGAGGGCCGAAGATGAAGAGGGCATGAAGGCGACAGTCAAGGCTGCTGGTGAAGAGTCAACTGGGTTGTGAGGGTCTGAGTATGAGTGTTTGTACTTAGGGGCTAAGCCGGGAGGGTTTGAGTGCGGAGAGGTTTGTAAAAACCCTAGGCTTAGGTGTGGGGCAGTCGACTGCTATAAGCTGGAACAGGCTGGCAGATTTCGAACGTTGTGGTGTAACGGTCGAATCTGAGTGGAACCAGGTGACTGTCATTTGGCAGTCGACTGGTAGCGGCTATTCCAGATTCAAGCCCTAGTTAAAAGGGGTTCGTTTACTACTATCTTGCTTGACGAAACTTGCTTGGATAGGGCAAGTTAGTAGTCTTGTATACTCAGGAAGTGTCCTTGGTGTTGTGGCGAGGTTTCTCCACCCACAAGGAGCGACGAGTTCTAGCCGGAGGTTATCCGACTAGATTGATCCACCGACGGATTATTGGATTAGTCACCCGACCGGGGTGGATACCAACTAAAATCGTCGTGTTAGCATTGGTTAGTGATTTTATTATTGTTTTACTATTATTTCCGCTATGTAAACTAACCGTGTAGGAACAAGAATTCGGCGAAACGCTATTCACTCCCCCCCTCTAGCGTACGGAACGATCCTAACAATTGGTATCAGAGCAAGGACTGCTCTTGATCGGACTAACCGTCGAGGGAGCACACGCTAGAGGAGAGGAAACAATGGAAGATAAGTTGGGGGACAACATCTACACCCCACCGCCCTACGACAATGAGGATTTCGACTATTGGCGGGCGAGGATGAAGAATTGGCTTAGCATGGAGTGGGAGTGCATGGTCATGCTAGAAGAGCCCTTCGAAGTTCCAAAGGACAAGCATGGAAAAAAGCTTCATCCTAGATATTGGACTCAAGAGCAACAAGACTACTCTAGGGCAAACAAGAAAGTAATAGATGTATTAATTGATGTTTTGCCTAACAATGCTTTGAGTATTGTAGGGAATTATAAAAATGCACACGAATTATGGACCAAGTTGGTGGAATATCACAAGAACCCTACACAAACTCAAGGAGTAGATGAACCCGAGGAAGTGAGCTCAATAGCTCAAGAGGAGGAAGAAGTGTCCACATCCTCAAGTGAAGAAGAAAGTGATGTTGATGCAGTCTGGCCCTGATTGTTGTTTTGGTGTTGACACCGATTTTAGTTTAGGTGGATGATTATTGATTATGATTAAGTCCTGATCGGGGATCAGGCATGGTATGGAAAATCCTAGCATAGAGGGCTAGGTGTTGGAAAATCCTAACCTGGAGGGTTAGGTGTTGAAAATCCTAGCTTGGAGGGCTAGGTGCGTGAAAAGTCCTAATTCGGAAGAGGTGGGTGAAAAGTCCTAGCTTGGAGGGCTAGGTGAAAAGTCCTAACTTGGAGGGTTAGGTGCAAATTCCCATCTTGGAGAATTAGGTGAAAAAGTCCTGGCTTGGAGGGTCAGGTCCTAGCTTGGAGGGCTAGGTTTGGAAAAGTCCTAATCTGGAAGAGTTGGGTGAAAAGTCCTAGCTTGGATGGCTAGGTGAAAAGTCCTAACTTGGAGGGTTAGGTGCAAATTTCCAACTTGGAGGGTTAGGTGAAAAATCCTTAGCTTGGAGGGCTAAGGTGGTTAGAGCCCCCTGGATCGGTCTGGTGACCGATCAGGGAGTTGGCACGGTGCTCCTTCGTGGATCGGTTTGGTGACCGATCCAGTGATGACTGATCGGTCTGGTGACCGATCAAGGAGTATGCGTTTCACCCACTGCTTGGCTCCTGATCGGTCTGGTGACCGATCAGGGAGCAAACAGTGAGGTTGAGTTCCCTTGCTTATCTACTCCTGATCGGTCTGGTGATCGATCAGGATCACTGTGCAGATCGTTCTGGAGAACGATCCAGTGTCGCAGGTTCCTCTCTATGATCGATCAGGACAGAGCCTGATCGGTCTGGCCACGACCTGATCGGTCTGGTGACCGATCAGGAGGTTGTCTGATCGGTCCGGTGATCGATCAGGAGATCTGGACTGTGAAGCTCAGAAATCGCCCGATAAAGGGGTGGATCGGTCGGGTGATCGATCCACAACCTGGGATCGGTCTGGTGATCCATCAAGGAGAGTCCCAAAGAAATCGTGATTTCTAATCGAGCGTTGGGGACCGATCAGGACGGAGCCTGATCGGTCTGGTCCCAGCCAGATCGGTCCGGTGACCGATCAGGAGGCTCTCTGATCGGTCCGGTGATCGATCACTTTAATTCAAATTGCACTGTCAGGCGCTCTGATTGTGCCTGACCATATCCGATTCTCTGCTGCTTATATCTGATACTTAATTTACTGTGTGATATGTTGCTCTAACACTCTGATTATGCTGCAGGTGACAGGGGAGGATTCAAACACTCAAGGAGAAGTCAATAGAGGCTTTCCTTGGAGCTGGTTTGTCCGTTTTCCATCTCAGGTTGCAACGGCTGGGCTGCAGACTGGAGCTGCCGACTAGAGCTTGGCTGAGGGGAGCTCAGGAAGTCCAGGGAGGGCTCAGTGGTAGCTGGCGTTGGTAGGGGAGCAGCTGGAGGCTGCAGGAGATGCTGTCACCTGGTGCTGAGTGGAGAAACAAAAGGGCGGAAGAAGGCTTCGTTGAAGCAGAAGTTCTGAGTTCTTGCTGCGCCTTGTGTTCTCCACATCTAGCTTGCGCGTTCTGAAGTTTCATCACCTTGAGCAAGCTACTACAATCGAGAAGCAATCATCCATTACTTGAGTGCTTGAAGGAGAGAACAAGAGGCTTGGAGTCCGACAGCGGGAAGACACGAGGAAGGGTTTCTTGCGTGAGATCGCCGTTGGGTGGAGCTCAGGAAAGCTTGCTGTGTTCTTGTCTTTGCTAAGTGGTTGAGTAAGATCCTTCTTGTTGTTTCTTTGTGCTTAAACTTAAATCTGATTGAAACGCTGTGGAGAGGTTTCTCCACCGAGAAGGAGGTTGCTTTCTATCCGGTGATAACCGGGGCTTAATCTGTCGATGATCAAGGGATCGTCCACCTTAAGGGCACGCCAAGGAGTAGGGGCAAGTTATCCCCGAACCTTGTAAACCCTCCTTGTTAGCGATCTTGCTAGTTGTGTTTGCTTTGCTTTCGTTTTCTATTTTCTGCTTACTCTGTGATTATTTCTTCCGCTGTGCTACTGATAAGCTTGAGTGCAGAAATTCGATTTGCATCTAAGGTAAAAGTGATTGGCTATATTCACCCCCCCTCTCTAGCCATCCGGGTTCCAACAAGTGGTATCAGAGCTTGGGGCTCTGTTCACGGCTTAACATCCGAGAGTTATCAACAAAATGACATTGAGAGAAGGATTTTCCACCACTCGACCTCCTTTCTTTGATGGCGCTGATTTTCAATATTGGAGATCAAAGATGGAATATTATTTGAAGATGGATATCCACACTTGGTTCGCGATGAAGGAGGGCTTCACCCCTCCGAAGGATGATGAAGGCAAAGAACTTGAGTCGTTGAGGTGGACTGCCGAACAAACTCGAAAGAGTGAAGCCGACGCGAAGGCGATTGTCACTCTACAATGCAGCATGAACAAAGACCAACTCATCAAGGTTGGTCCTTTCACAAGTGTAAAGGACTTGTGGAACAAACTCATTGAGCTTCACGAGGGCACCCGAGACTCAAGAATCGCAAAGAGGGACTTGTTCCTCAATCAACTCCAAAATCTCTCCATGAAGGAGAATGAAACGGTAAGTGAGCTCCATAGCCGGTTCAAGCAAGTCCTCAATGGGCTTCATTCGATTGATGAAAAGGTCGAGAATCGCGACCTTGTGAGGTATGTCTTGAAAGCCTTTCCTAGGAATGCTTTGTGGTCATCCATGGCGGATGTCTACAAAGTTTCCAAGGATCTATCCATTGTAAAGTTAGATGATTTATTTTGTGAGATGGAATTGCATGAAATGGCTAACAAAGGCCCCAAGGAGAAGGGGATTGCCTTAGTTGCAGGGGACCGATCCAACAAGAAGAAGAAGGAGAAGAAGAAGGAGAAGGAGGTCTCTTCGTCTTCATCCTCTTCCGAATCTGAGTCCGATTCCGAAGAAGATGGCAGCGGCTCCTCATCCTCCGAGATGGCAATCTTTGTGAGAAGGATGATGAGAAGGGGTTGACGCTTCAAGAGTAGAGGTAACTCTAGTGAAGCTAAACTTGATAAGACTAATGCCTCTTGCTTTGAGTGTGGTAGGAAAGGGCATTTTAAGAATGAATGTCCAAAACTAAAGAAGAAGAAGAAGGCCTTGAAGGCCACTTGGGATGAGTCATCCTCTAGCTCATCCGATGAAGAGAAGGAGGAGAAGAGCACAAGGCATGTGGCACTCATGGCTCTAGGAGAGGAAAGCTGTGATGAATCTTCAAGTTCCTCAAACGCGGCTTATCATCTTCGGATGATGAAGAGGTAACTTCTCCCGAACTTGAAAAGAGTTATAGAGCAATTGCATGTTTAACTAGTATGCTTAAGAAGTCAAAAAATAAAGTTAAAGCATTGCAATTAGAAATCAACCAATTGAAGTTATCTAGGGATGATAACATTGATGATTTGCATGTTGAATTGTTAGAAGATGAGATTAAGTCATTGAAGCTTGAGGTTGATAAATTGAAATCCTCTAAGGTTGAGGATGTAAATGATTTGCATGATGACTTGCTAGTAGAAGAGAACAAATCATTAAAGAGTGAAGTTGAGAGACTCAAGAATATTCTTGAGAAGTTCTCAACTAGCTCTAAAACCCTAGACATGATCTTGAATGCCCAAAGGGCAGTCTACAATAAGGCCGGTATTGGTTACCGTCCCAAAGAACCCTCATTCGTGTCTCTTATGTCTAGGACTGATATGAGACAATCTAGGACACCCAAGGTTCAAAAGAAAGTTGTCAAGGCATGGGTGCCTAAGTCTTGTTTAGTTGATGCTTTAGGTCCCAAGGTTTGGGTACCTAAAACTTCTATTTTTCGAATTGTGTAGGTTATGATTGAGGGGGAGCATCTATCAACTTGGTTCGTTGATAGTAGATGCTCCAAACACATGACCGGGGATAGATCATTGTTTACCACACTTCACAAGAAAAGTAGAGGTAATGTTTCATTTGGTAACAATGGTAGTCTTAAGGTCATAGGAATAGGAGGCATTCAAATATCCGAATGTCTTAGAATTTCAAATGTCCTTCTAGTCAAGGGGATGAAATTTAATCTCCTAAGTGTGAGTCAATTGTGTGACACGGGTTACACAATTGATTTCCAACCAAGTTAATGTCTAGTTAGACAACATGACACCTTGGACACGGTACTAGTAGGAACAAGAGTAAACAATATTTATCAAGTTTCATTTAAAAGTGATACTAATGTTTTTGCTAAGTGTTTCATGTCAAAAGAAGAAGAGTCCACCCTTTGGCACCGGAGGCTAGCACATGTGAACATGAAGAACATCCGGAAGTTGGCCAACAAGGGATTAGTTCGTGGCTTACCAAGCATCAAGTATGAGAAAGATAAACTTTGTGATGCATGCCAAATGGGTAAGCAAACAAAATCTGCACATAAAGGCAAAAGCACTGTAAGTACTTCTACTGCATTAGATTTACTTCACATGGATCTATTTGATTGTAGTATTATCATATCATTGAATGGAAGTAGATATTGCTTTATGATCATTGATGATTTCACTAGATATACATGGACTTACTTTTTAAAATATAAGGACCAAACATTAGATGTTTTTATTTCCTTTTGTAGAAGAGTTGAAAATGAGAAATCATTAACTATTAAGATAATAAGAAGTGATCATAGAGGTGAATTTCAAAATCAAAGGTTTTTAGAATTTTGTCAAGATAAGAGTTATAGACATGAGTTCTCTACTCCTAGAACACCACAACAAAATGGTGTTGTAGAGAGGAAGAACCGTGTGCTACAAGAGGCTGCACGAAGCATGCTTAATGAGTACTTACTCCTGAGTTACTTGTGGGCCGAAGCTGTAAATACAGCTTGCTATGTGCAAAACCGGGTCCTCATTCATAGGTTTTTAGGGAAGACTCCCCATGAACTTTGGTTTGGGAAACCACCTACGGTTAAACACCTTAGGGTGTTTGGTTGTAAGGTGTTCATCCTAAACACCAAGGATCATCTTGGAAAGTTCACAGCAAAGGCTGATGAAGGGATACTGGTCGGGTACTCCCTGGTTAGCAAAGCCTACCGAGTCTACAACAAGAAGTCTAGATTAGTTGAAGAGTCTTCTGATGTGGTTTTTGAAGAAATTCCAAAATCAAGTGACCAATTAGAAAATGTAGAAGGAGTCCAACTTGAACTTAGGAGACTAAGTTTGAATGAAAGTCCAAATATTGTTGATGGTAGTGAATCTGATGACGTTGAGCCTAGACAATCCATAGATCAGCCGGATCCTGAGGCTGAACTTGTGTCTAGTGAGCCTACTCACGAAGCACCACCAACACCAAGGCAAACTAGATTAGCCTCTAGTCATCCCCAAGAACAGATTGTTGGAGACATCCATCATGGGGTTAGAACTAGATCATTCTTCCGGAATGAGGCTAATGAAGTTGTCTAATTTCCGAAATTGAACCTAGGAAAATTGATGAAGCATTAAATGATCCCGATTGGATCATTGCGATGCAAGATGAACTAGGTCAATTTGAAAGAAGTCAAGATTGTGACTTAGTCCCTAGTCCCAAGAAGACCACCATCATTGGAACCAAATGGGTCTTCAAGAACAAATTGAACCATAAGGGAGAAATCATTAGAAACAAGACACGCTTAGTAGCCAAGGGCTACAGTCAAGTTGAAGGCCTTGATTATGATGAGACCTATGCTCCCGTGGCACGATTAGAGTCCATCCGATTGATGCTAGCATTTGCTGCGCATCGTGGCTTCAAATTATTTCAAATGGATGTAAAATCGGCCTTTCTGAATGGTTTGATTAGAGAAGAGGTCTACGTCAAACAACCACCGGGGTTTGAGAATTTCGAATTTCCAAACTACGTGTTCAAGCTCAAAAAGACACTTTATGGCCTTAAACAAGCACCCCGGGCTTGGTATGAGCGATTGTCGACATTCCTAATTGAGAAGGGCTTCGTTAGACGCCAAATAGACCCTACACTATTTCTACGAAGAGATGGTGACAATATTTTTGTAGCCCAAGTATATGTCGATGACATAATTTGTGGCTCAAACAATAAGGGCTATTTAAATGAATTCATTGGACACATGAAGAGTGAATTTGAAATGAGCATAGTGGGAGAGTTGACTTTCTTCCTTGGACTTGAAATCAAACAAACTCGCGATGGTATCCATGTGCACCAATCCAAGTATACACAAGAAATGCTTCGAAAATTTAATATGAGTGATTCAAAAGAGGTAACCACTCCCATGGCCACAAACACAAGATTAGATAATGATGAGAGTGGTAAACCCGTTGATTTGACTCAATATCGAAGCATGATAGGTAGTTTGCTATACCTCACAGCTAGTCGACCGGATATTCTTTTTGCTGTGGGTATGTGCGCTAGGTACCAAGTTTGTGCCAAGGAATCTCACTTAATCGCTGTTAAGCGAATTTTGAGGTATCTCAAAGGCACAATTGGAGTCGGTCTATGGTACCCCCGTACCGAATCATTTGATTTAATTGGCTATACGGATTCTGACTACGCTGGATGTAAGTTGGACCGGAAGAGCACAAGTGGGGGTTGCCAATTCGTAGGTTCGTCCTTAGTAAGTTGGTCAAGTCGGAAGCAACATTGTGTTGCTCTCTCCACGACCGAGGCAGAATATATTGCTATGGGAGAGAGCGTATCGCAATTGTTGTGGATGATACATACTTTAGAGGACTATGGATTGAGTTACAAGGGTGTGCAAGTGTAATGTGATAACATTAGCACAATTAACCTAACCAAAAATCCAGTCCATCATTCTAGGACCAAACACATTGAGGTGCGTCACCACTTCATTAGGGATCATGTAGCTAGGGGAGATATTGTACTCTCGCATGTAGAGTCCAAATCAAACCTAGCTGACATTTTCACTAAACCACTCCCCGAAAATGAATTTAGTTTCCTAAGACGGGAGTTGGGAATGTGTCGCGCTTCATGAATTTCAAAATGCATTCAAACCCTTCATGATTATTTCGAAATTGTTGGGAAACAATTGGGAAACTTTGGGGACATCTCACACAAACTATAAGGTTTAACAAAACGTTTTTGTTTGCTAGATATGGGGTGAGATGTTAGGATCAACTAGATTTCTCAAAATGTCAATGCATCCCTTGAGAAATTAAGTTGACGAGATAATAATCACTTCGGTGACCAAGTGTGGGGAAAACCAATGCATAACACATGTGCATTTGGCTCCATGATCACACTTGGACATTCCAATCAAGAAAACTTGATTGGAAACTTGAATTTGGAACAAAACTTGATTGAATTTGCTTGAATGATTGTTGATTGAGTTTGACTCCACATGGGTGGAGCAAAGTGATTGTTGAACCTATAAGGACCTTTGATCCTTGTTTAGGGATCAATTTTAGTCATGAGATCATGTCCAAGCTCGATAAACTTTATCAGATCTCGTTGGAAAGATTTAGAAAATCTGAAACTGAATGTTTCAGATCGTATCAGGGAGTATCAGGAACCCTGATCGGTCACCGGACCGATCTGGCATAAGGTTGATCGGTCCTCGGACCGATCTAGCTTCACCCTGTCATGATTGGTCCACAGACCGATCAGAGGGGCGTCAGTGACTTTACGAAATTCTGATCAACCTTACTGAGCCAGCCTGGATCGGTCCCCGGACCGATCTGGCACCCTATGGTGATCGGTCCACAGACCGATCAGGGGGCTCACAGGTCTTCTCCGAACCCTACTGTTCCTGTCCTGATCGTTCAGCCGACCAATTAGGAGCGCGCCTGATCGGTCACCCGACCGATCAGGCCCAGGTTAGTCCGATCAGGCTGGAGCCTGATCGGTCTAGGCGTTTCTAGATCGAACGGTGATCCGTTCAAACACATTAAATTCTGGTTGGTGGACCGATCCACCAACCGATTAACTCCTTCGAAACTTCTCATTGCCAAACCCTAGCGCCGAAACCTTCCACTTGCGCGACCTTCACCTCGTGCGAGAGTTTCCCCAGTGACTTTGCCTTCCCCTTGCGAGTGCGCGCGTGCGGTCCTAAGGCGTTCTTCCAAGCCTTGTCTTCTTCCTGCGACATTTTCTCTCGCTGAAGGGCTGTGCGATCTCTCTTGCGCCGAAGGTTTCCTTTGCAAGAGCCGATTCTTCCAATCTTCAGGAACTTCACCAATGGCACCAAAGTGAGTTTTTGGCTTAGTTTTTCCTCCAAATCAGTCTATAGTGTTTGTCTTTAACGTTAATCATGTTTTAGTGTTTGTTTTGTGCTGTGACCTTCTTGTGTTGGTCGTGACCCACCTTTGTCATACTCTATCTTTGATCAACTCTTACATTTGTAATCTGTTGGTTTGTCATGATCCTGTCTACCATGTGTCATTGATTAAACAATGATCTATCTTGGTTCCTTGATCCAACTATGTACGGTTAATCATTGTGTCTTGATCACGTTCTCTGATGGGGTATAACCTTACCTTGATCATATTTGTTTATTCCAATCTGTAGAAAATCTTCTAAGGGTAAGGAACCTATGGTGGAAAGCTTAAAGGGTAAAGGCCCTTCAGTATCTACACCTTCTCCAAGGCCTCCACCACCTCTACATACTCGATTTCAGAATGTCACTCTTGCGTTAAATTTTGAGTGGCACATTTTCAAACTTATGCCGTGTCGATCAGTGGACCAAACCTTTATTTATGAATATTGTCCTACGGTGAGACAAATCATTGAGTACTATGAGCTCCAACCCATCCTTTTCTTAGAGAGGCCAATCAATTTTGATTTGGTCTCTGAATTCTACAATAACATGGTCAGTGGAGAGGGTACGGGGTGGAGGACCCGTGTCGCTGGTGTCGATCTTAACTTTACTCTATCTGCCTTCACTGCCTTTCTTGGATGTCGCCGGTCCGAGAATGCCTTCTCACTCTATCCCTATCTTCCAGACCCCTTACCAGTTCCTTTTGATGGAATCACTCTTGACTCCATCTATGAGCATTTTCTAGGCCATCCCAGGCCAAGGGGTTCCAGTGAGCGTGACCGTGGCTTTTCCACATTTCCTGCTCTTCGCCTTTCCCCTGTTGACTATGTTCTGTTCAAGATCATCACCAATTGTCTTCTACCTACTACTTCGAAGCACCTCGATGAGATTCATCCATTCCACTGCTTGATGCTCTATGGGATGCATCGGCAATTAGACTTTGATATCGTGTCATCCATCTATTTCTCCATTATAGTCCACAGTCTGAGGTACGGACAGACAGTTCACATGGCATTTGGCCATATCATTACGGCTTGGCTTGAGTCAGTGGGTATCGATGTTTCACAGGGCCGTATTGTGCCCATGATTCGACAGGACTGCCGCCTGGATCGTCGCATGCTCGCTCAGTCCGGCATTGTTGTTGGGCCACGAGGGCTAAGGTGGAAGGATAGGAGACGTGGAGGGGAGCTACCGAGAGCAGCCCATGATCCGGAGCCGCCAGCTGATGTTGCATATTATGATGAGTGGGCTCCTGACCTCCGCTGGCAGGTTGCGGAGCTAGAGGGGATGATGGAGCGCGAGTTGCATATCTCCGAACTCTGGCGACAGGAGGTCCGCTCAGAGTTTCGGTCATTTGATCGCCGTCTAGATGCTCTAGCATCCAACATCTCTGAGGTCAGCTCACTGCAGGACAGATGGTATGAGAAGTGGTATCATCATACATTTCCTGATGGTGAATCCCCTAGTGGCATTTCACCCGAGGATATCATCTACATTGATGACTCAGATGATGATCCAGCTGACGATTGATTACTCTATACTTGTGATTGATGTTTTCTGACTATTTGACGGATGTGTCCGTTCTGACTTTTGCTTGTTATAGCATGATATTTGGCTTATTTTGCTTAGGATGTTGGCCTATATATGTTCCATGCTTACCGTTTATCTGTATGGCTCATTCGATAGTGCTATGTTCATGCTTATGCTGCCATGCTCATATGATACATATGCTTATTTTGCCACTTCTATATCTGTTTGACATATGTATTCATATGCTTATCAAAAATCATATTGTTGTTGTTTTGGGATACCCCTAGGGTTTAGGGGGAGTATGGTTTAAACTTAACAGCTCTTCTAGACCCCTTTTCGGTATTCGACAAAGGGGGAGGGTGTTGGTTGGTTAAGTTTAGGATGATCATGTTGTAGGGGGAGGATCAGGATTCCCCTATGATTCTAAATTTGAAAAACTTGATTGAGAATCCCTAAACATAAAATCGGGTTGTCAAACAACAAAAAGGAGGAGATTGTTGATGCAGTCTGGCCCGGATTGTTATTTTGGTATTGACACCGATTTTAGTTTAGGTGGATGATTATTGATTATGATTAAGTCCTGATCGGGGATCAGGCATGGTATGGAAAATCCTAGCTTGGAGGACTTGGTGTTGGAAAATCCTATGCTGGAGGGTTAGGTGTTGAAAATCCTAGCTTGGAGGGCTAGGTGCGTGAAAAGTCCTAATTCGGAAGAGGTGGGTGAAAAGTCCTAGCTTGGAGGGCTAGGTGAAAAGTCCTAACTTGGAGGGTTAGGTGCAAATTCCCATCTTGGAGAATTAGGTGAAAAAGTCCTGGCTTGGAGGGTCAGGTCCTAGCTTGGAGGGCTAGGTTTGGAAAAGTCCTAATCCGGAAGAGTTGGGTGAAAAGTCCTAGCTTGGAGGGCTAGGTGAAAAGTCCTAACTTGGAGGGTTAGGTGTAAATTTCCAACTTGGAGGGTTAGGTGAAAAATCCTTAGCTTGGAGGGCTAAGGTCGTTAGAGCCCCCTGGATCGGTCTGGTGACCGATCAGGGCGTTGGCACGGTGCACCTTCGTGGATCGGTCTGGTGACCGATCCAGTGATGACTGATCGGTCTGGTGACCGATCAAGGAGTATGCATTTCACCCACTGCTTGGCTCCTGATCGGTCTGGTGACCGATCAGGGAGCAAACAGTGAGGTTGAGTTCCGTTGCTTATCTACTCCTGATCGGTCTGGTGATCTATCAGGATCACTGTGCAGATCGTTCTGGAGAACGATCCAGTGTCGCAGGTTCCTCTCTATGATCGATCAGGACGGAGCCTGATCGGTCTGGCCACGACTTGATTGGTCTGGTGACCGATCAGGAGGTTGTCTGATCGGTCCGGTGATCGATCAGGAGGTCTAGACTGTGAAGCTCAGAAATTGCCCGATAAAGGGGTGGATCGGTTGGGTGATCGATCCACAACCTGGGATCGGTCTGGTGATCGATCCAGAAGAGTCCCAAAGAAATCGCGATTTCTAATCGAGCGTTGGGGACCGATCAGGACGGAGCCTGATCGATTTGGTCCCAGCCTGATCGGTCCGGTGACCGATCAGGAGGTTCTTTGATCGGTCCGGTGACCGATCACTTTAATTCAAATTGCACTGTCAGGCGCTCTGATCGCGCCTGACCATATCCGATTCTCTGCTGCTTATATCTGATACTTGATTTACTGTGTGATATGCTGCTCTAACACTCTGATTAAGCTGCAGGTGACACGGGAGGATTCAAACGCTCAAGGAGAAGTCAATGGAGGCTTTCCTTGGAGTAGGTTTGTCCGTTTTCCATCTCAGGTTGCAACGGCTGGGCTGCAGACTGGAGCTGCCGACTGGAGCTTGGCTGAGGGGAGCTCAGGAAGTCCAGGGAGGGCTCAGTGGTAGCTGGCATTGGTAGGGGAGCGGCTGGAGGCTGCAGGAGATGCTGTCACCTGGTGCTGAGTGGAGAAACAAAAGGGCGGAAGAAGGCTTCGTTAAAGCAGAAGTTCTGAGTTCTTGTTGCGCCTTGTGTTCTCCATATCTAGCTTGCGCGTTCTGAAGTTTCATCACCTTAAGCAAGCTACTGCAATCGAGAAGCAATCATCCATTACTTGAGTGCTTGAAGGAGAGAACAAGAGGCTTGGAGTCCGACAGCGGGAAGACACGAGGAAGGGTTTCTTGCGTGAGATCGCCGCTGGGTGGAGCTCAGGAAAGCTTGTTGTGTTCGTGTCTTTGCTAAGTGCTTGAGTAAGATCCTTCTTGTTGTTTCTTTGTGCTTAAACTTAAATCTGATTGAAACGCTGTGGAGAGGTTTCTCCACCGAGAAGGAGGTTGCTTTCTATCCGGTGATAATCGGGGCTTGATCTGCCGACGATCAACGGATCACCCACCTTAAGGGCACGCCAAGGAGTAGGGGCAAGTTATCCCTGAACCTTGTAAACTCTCCTTGTTAGCGATCTTGCTAGTTGTGTCTGCTTTGCTTTCATTTTCTGTTTTCTGCTTACTTTGTGATTATTTCTTCCGCTGTGCTACTGATAAGCTTGAGTGCAGAAATTCGATTTGCATCTAAGGTAAAAGTGATTGGCTATATTCACCCCCCCTCTCTAGCCATCCGGGTTCCAACAAGTGAGAGGTCATCCACCTCATCTAGAGAAGAGGAGGAGTCATCACCTCAAGGATTGAGGGGGAGGAGAGACCCTCACCTACACATGATCAAGAGGAAGTCTCCACTTCATCCAAGGGTGAAGAGGAAGTCAACCAAGCCTCAACCTCCACCAAAGAAAGGACTAAAGATCACATTGTATGCTTTGGGTGCAATGAAAAGGGGCACTACAAGGATAAGTGCCCACTAGGTAAAAAGGAGGTAATTCCTAAACCCAAATCATTTCAATTTAAATCTAATATGGGTTGTAGGAATGAGGAAGTTCAAAACAAAAGAAAGAGAATTCGATGTTTCACATGTGGGGAGCTTGGGCATTATCACACAAAATGTCCAAGAAGTAAAGAGCTCAAGAAGATGGAGCATCTTATGAAATGGGAAAAAGAAGAAAGAAAGAGGAGCACTCATCAAGAGGGAGCACCAAGGGTAAGGAAGGTACCCTCTAATTCTACTCATGCTTCAAACCTTTCAATAAATACTCAAAATGGTTGTTTGACTGATAGAATTAATAGCAATTTCTTGCCCATGCGTGTTTGTGGTTTTAAATATCTTGATAGGAATAGAAACACTTTTGTGTGCCAAAACACCAAGAATTCTGTGGTTCAGGATAAATCTAGAAATTCTAGGGCTAAGGATCAAGGGATAAACCCTAAGAGAAAGGGAAAAATGTCTAGACAAATAAGTAGATCTAGAAATGATCAAATTAGGTCTAGTGATCCTAAGGTTAGGAAGTTAGAAAAGGAAAACCAAGCTTTAAGAGCAAAACTTGATGAGTTGGGAAGAAACATTGGTAGAGTAATTCAAGGGTCCAAGGAATTGAACATGATATCAAAGGGCCAAAATCATAGGAATGATAGGCCAAGGTTAGGATTTAATTCTAGGAGGGCTAATATTAATAAAGTATCATACTCAAGGATGCCCTATAACTATGGTAGAGAAAAAGTCAACGATGACAAAGAAAAGCCATTTGAAAGTAGGGAAAAGAAATTGATCAAGAGAAAGGTCTATAGGGTTAAAAAGGTGGTAGTGGAAAGTCAAGAAGCACCGGAGGAGCACCGGTGTGGGCTTGCCTTTATAGAAGAGTTACCTAGGGAGGTAACTAGGACTAGGAGCTCAAGGGAGAGCCCTAGAACCCAAAGGGAGCTCCATGGTCAATGGATCTCAGGTGGTTTCCTTCTAGGAGATTGAAGAAGACTGTAGGGTGTGCCAAGATGTTTAAAAGGCTAAGGTTGGTCTTAATCCTAGAGAATTGGCACACTAAAAGGGGAATTATAGAGAAAAAGCTGAAATTGGAAGTTTAATTGAGACAAATTGGTATTAATACTTAAATACCATGTAACTTGATGCCATGAAGTGATTATGAATGAGCGTGGGAAGAAACATCAAGGTGAGGTCAAAATTAAAACCTTTGGGAAAAAGGTTCATGATACACTTTAGAAAGAATAGGATTTCGTACCAATCTTGGGATTCAGGATAGTTTTGAGTGAAATTATATTTTTCCCAAGTAGATATTGACTTTACAAATCTCCCCACAAAGTTTCAGATTTTTTGGGAATTTATGGAATTATTACTGCATTACTGAATCTCGGCCTGAAAAACCAAGTTTTCAGATACCAGTCACCTACCAATAGGGCAGTCACCTGCAAATGAACACAAAACCTTCTGTGGGTTCTCGCAGGCACTTGCCCATGGGGCAGTCACCTGCTAGGCGCGACTTTATAAGGCTGAGACCGCGCAGGGATGGCCAAACCTAGGGTTTTGGCATTTCATCCCTGACGATTTCTTCATCTCTCACATCTCTCTCTCGTCCTCAATCTCTCCCGAGCCCTAAAACTCCTTCCTAAGCCCTCCTTCAACCTCGATCTACTTCTAGGGCTTGCTAAAACCTCTTCTTTTCAAGCCACATTCTCAAAACTCAAGTCAACATGAAAAGAATGAAAAGGTATTACGTTTGAAGATTCATTTTTCTTGATTAAGCAATGTTTTAGCACTAACATGGTATTTTTGTGTGTATTTCTTGATGTGTTTCCATTTTGGGGGGGGGGGGGGGTTGTCTTGGCATGCATGTGTGTGTATGATGTTTAGGATGGCTACTAAGAGGTCTAGGGGTGAAGGGCCATCCCAACCAAGTCAAGGAGAGTCGAGATTTAGATCCCTGGAGTGCAAGAGAAGATTTGAGGACAACGAATTCATAGTAATGAATTGTCGCTATCTAAATAAGGCATTCTTTCAAGAAAAGTCGCCTCCATTAGCTGAGATGATCATGCATTTTCGGCTAGATAAGTTGGTCTATTGCAAATAGGATGTCGATATTGACCTATGCAGAGAGTTTTATGCGAATCTGACATGCATTAACTCTGACAATAACCTATATGAGTCTAGAGTAGCGGGGGTCACTATTCCTTTTTCTGCAATGAGTTTAGCTAGCTACTTGGACTGTAGAGCATCAAATAATGTAGTTACCTACTTTCCTACTGTTGTGGAACCCTTGGAGTTTCCTGGGGTTACAATTAATCAGATTCACATGCATTATCTCAGAAGGCATAAGAATGACTCAGAGCGTCTTTTTGATGCTAAACCCATGCGACCAGCTAACCATGTACTGTATAAGATTGTCGTTGAATGCATCCTACCCATTGTCACCAAAGGGAGAGCTAAGATCAGACTCCCACATCTTGTCATGATGTATGCATTGGAAAGGAGGTTAGATATAGATATCCCCCTACAGGTCTTTAGCGCCATTTGTCATTCTTCCCAGAGTGTGAATGGGAAGATATATATGCCATTCTGTCATCTACTCACAGAGTTCTTCCATTTATGCTTTGGTCTCCAGGTTTGTAGTGGTCAGATCCGACACCTGTCGAAGGACTATGATCAGATTGGTCAGCGTCAGTTGTCCTTGGCGGGTATTGATTGTAGGCAGGGTACATTTATCTGGAGGGACCGCCCGGAGGTTGCTGAGGCAGATGAGGAGTCAGCCGAGCTTGTCACCCGAGCAGAGATTACCCACCTCCAGGCAGATGTTCATGCCATCCGCGAGGACATTCACGGATGCCAGCAGACGGAGCAGAGGCTTGAAGTAAAAGTTGATAGGATGACTAGCCGCCAAGATGAGATGTATGAGATGATGCAGCGGTGGGACTTAGCATATCATGCTCCTCCTCCTCCTCCCCCAGGCGGTGACGGTGACATGTTCTTCTGATCACATGATGCAGCCTTTGGGTGTTTTTTCAGTGTTGAGAGTGTCTTGTGTTGATTATTTTATTATACCTCTCAAACACTCCTCAGTTCGATGATTGTACTTATTTGGATGACCTTAGGGTTGTAACTCTTGCTATTTTGTGAATTCTCATCACTACCTAGGTTATGGTATGTCATATGACTTGCTTGGTTATTTTTGTATTATGATGCATGGTCTAAATTGTGTATGAAACCAAGCTGTGTTGATTTAAATTTTATGTTTTCTCTACTCATATGTTATTAAAATTTTGATGATATGTTGAATATTGCCTAAATAGATATTTGAATTGCTAATGGCTATTTCATCATGACTGGATTTATGTCAAAGCTGATCCTTATATAAGTGTTCATCATATGGTTTGGTTAGAGATCATGTTTTTATAAAAAGGATGGGCATTTAGACTCAAGAGATAAAGAAAGGGAAATTTTGTCAAAATAATAGCTTCCTATAGGAAAAGGAAGTATTGGGAGTCATTTTGAATGTCAAGATGAATGGACAGAAAGTAGAAACTAAAGGATATCATGGTTGGATTCCTAATTTGATACAAACTTGGCACTATTTGAGAATTTTCGAGTTTGTACCAAAAGTCAAGCACGGTTGATGTTTTTCATGAACCAAATTTTTCTAGGGTAGAGAATACCTTAACAATCGTGCTTGCAAAATTTCACATTTTTCTGGATTTTTTGGAATTTTTAATTCATTTCTGAATTTCGACTGGTAATTTAGCCTGCAGTCTCACAATCACCTGCCAGGGTGGCAGCCGCCTGCGAAAGGGGGCAGATTGATATTTTGTGATTTTTGAGGGGTTTTTCGGAAATATTGTTGGCTTCACTTGGCACCTGGACTAGGGTTGCTTGGGGCAATCATTTTGATGGTGTCAAAGGGGGAGAATTTAGGTGTTAAGTTAGGTTGGTTTGAAATTTAACTTAGGCTTAGTTATGAGACTTTAGAGTTAAGTTGGGAGAACTTAACTTGGGATTGGCAAATAAGAATTGAAATTTGGGAGAAAGCATAGGTTAAGGGGGAGGCTGTCTCTTGTGTGTTATGCTTGAATTTCAATTGCTTTTGATACTGTTATTGCTGTATGTTTACCTAACTTAACATATTGCCACACATCAAAAAGGGGGAGATTGTTGGGGCAATCGACCCTGAGATGATCTGGAGGATCATGATGTTTTGATGTGTGCGGCACTATGGTTAAGTTAGGGTTTGTGTTGTTCTCACATGTGTACATGAGTGTGCAGATGTACAGGTACGCATGGACTTGGTTGACGTCTTTAGGAAAAGGATGGCATGGAGGTAAGCTAGAGGCTTATGTGCGCATCCGAGGGACCATTGATAGCAGAGATGATGAGCCGAGGGACGCGGACTTTGAGGCGTACGTGAAGGGTGGCATGGAGGCAAGCTGGAGGCTTGCGTGCGCATCCGAGGGACGAGGGCTGAAGATGAAGAGGGCGTGAAGGTGATAGTCAAGGCTGCTGGTGAAGAGTCAACTGGGTTGTGAGAGTCTGAGTATGAGTGTTTGTACTCAGGGGCTAAGCCGGGAAGGTTTGAGTGCAGAGAGGTTTGTAAAAACCCTAGGCTTAGGTGTGGGGCAGTCGACTGCTGGGGCAGTCGACTGCTATAAGCTGGAACAGGCTGGCAGATTTCGAACGTTGTGGTGTAACGGTCGAATCTGAGTGGGACCAGGTGACTGTCATTTGGCAGTCGACTGGTAGCGGCTATTCCAGATTCGAGCCCTAGTTAAAAGGGGTTCGTTTACTACTATCTTGCTTGACGAAACTTGCTTGGATAGGGCAAGTTAGTAGTCTTGTATACTCAGGAAGTGTCCTTGGTGTTGTGGCGAGGTTTCTCCACCCACAAGGAGCGACGAGTTCTAGCCGGAGGTTATCCGGGGATTGATCCACCGACGGATTGTTGGATTAGTCACCCGACCGGGGTGGATACCAACTAAAATCGCCGTGTTAGCATTGGTTAGTGATTTTATTATTGTTTTACTATTATTTCCGCTATGCAAACTAACATTGTAGGAACAAGAATTCGGCGAAACGCTATTCACCCCCCCTCTAGCATACGGAACGATCCTAACAATTTTTGCTAGTATCCTTAAGTGTTATCTCTGAGTCTTGGAGGTTTCTAATAAGGCAGTTAGAGTTGGTGAAAGTAACTATGTAACCAGTATCACAGAGTTGACTAATGCTAAGCAAATTGAATTTGAAATTTTCAACCAATAGCACTTTCTTAATAATGAAATTAGAAATAAGTTCAATGTTACCTGACCCAATGACTTTGAGTGTATCATTGTTGCAAAATGCTACTGAGCCTAGGTTTTTGAACTTGATTTTGGTGAACTTCAATTTATCACCAGTCATGTGTCTGGAGCATCCAATATCCAACATCCATTGTGTTGGTGCAGGAAGCACCATATCGAACCTTGTTTTGATATTGGCAAAGGGTTCAAAGTTAAGTATTATTGGTGATCTAACAATGTTACTCAAGTGTGCAGGAAAAGTCCTAGCGAAGGGCTGCTAGGCACCTGGCGAAGGGTCGCCAGGAAACAAAGTCCTAGCGAAGGGCTGCTAGGCACCTGGCGAAGGGCTGCCAGGAAACAAAGCCCTAGCGAAGGACTGCTAGGCACTGGCGAAGGAATGCCAGGGTAAAAAGTCCTAGCGAAGGACTGCTAGGCACTGGCGAAGGAATGCCAGGGTACTGAAGCCCTAGCGAAGGACTGCTAGGCGCCAGGCGAAGGACAGCTTGGGACTGAAGACCTGGCGAAGGAATGCTAGGCACCGGGCGAAGGACAGCTCGGTATCCAAGACCTGGCAAAGGACCGCCAGGCAAAAGTCCAACCAGAGGAGCGGTTGGCATCAGGTACATTCTCCCGAGAGGAGTAGGTGAGGACGCGTTCCCCATCGAGGGAACAGTAGGCGTCGGTTCGACCTAGGGCTCCATTTTGGAGACCCAAAGTCAGAACCAAGACAGCTAAGGCTGTATAAACTAACATCTTATTGTTTTTTGGTGTTTTGGACTAACCCTGGATGCAGGACCGAAGGAACGAGTGTCTGCAGCTCAGAGAGCCTCAAAGGAGTGAGGCAGCAGCTAACCAGGGTGCCCGGAGTGTCCCGGCCGCCCCCAAGGTGAACACAAAACACATAAAACAAAGGCAGGCTTCGACAGCTCATCTCCCGGGCGCCCCCATGCTCCCGAGCGCCCCGCTGCTCCCGGGCGCCCCCAGCGTCCCGGGCGCCCCCTGTGCATGCCATCGAACCAGAAGCCAGCGAAGCCAAGGGATAAGCTCTGACCCGGTCAACCCGGGCGCCCCCAACGTCCCGGGCGCCCCGGTCAAGATCTAATCCCGAGTTTGAAGGGATCAGACGTTAACCGAGCTAAAGGTGTATCGGCCGATACGTGGGGGGGCACCCCCGATGTTCTGGGCGCCCCCAGGCACTATAAAAGGACCCTCGAACCAAGGCTTCAGGACAACGAATTCTTTCAACGCTTCTACGCTCTTCGGCTTCCGCGCTCTGCTCCGGCAACCTCCCGACTCAAGATACAAGCGCCGACGACGTCCTACTGCTCTGGAAAAAGTAATCTACATCGGACGTCGGTAAAAAGAAGAGCTCAATTTCAGTACTGTACTTGAATTGTAATTCCATTTCTGTAAGTGTTTTTACGCGAATATAGTATTGCCTGCAGTAAACGGTCAGCGACCGTGGGCCTTGGAGTAGGAGTCGACCTAGGCTCCGAACCAAGTAAAAATATCTGTGTTTGTGTGTTTTTGTTTTTAATCTTCCGCTACGCATTCTCTTTTCAAATCCGAACGCTTTCCGATATTCACCCCCCTCTATCGGTTCTCTCGAACCAACAAGTGGTATCAGAGCGGGGTAGTTCAAACTTGGTGCAACCACCAGTTTGAAAGTTTTTTCGGATTTACGAATTTTTTTTATTTCTTTTCTTTTTCTTTAATCAAGGTGGTGCAACACCACTCGATCTTTATTTCAAATAAATAATATCTGTAGGTGTATTTTCTTTTTCAATTTTGAATTCTTATTTTCTCACCATTCTCAGAATTGATAAAACGAACCATTTTTGAAAATTTGTTATAAATTTTTTAATTATTATTTTAATATTTTTCTCAAAATTCGTGCTAAGCAAAAAAAATTTTCAAACAGTAAATTCTTACTTTTTCATCATTAATCAAAATTGATAAAGTCAACATTTTCAAAAATTTATCATTAATTTTTATTTTATTTTATTATTATTTTACCTTGAAATTCGTGCAAACACTTTTATTGAGCTAGTTTTTTCTCTCTCCCGCACTACTAATCCAAGACCAAGTCTTGGTACATTTCTGTTATTTTGTTTGTGTGCAAGGTTTATATTAAATGGCCAACCAAGAGTGGAATAGTGCACGTCCATCGCAATTCTCTGGCAAGAACTTCAATTTTTGGAGAAGTCAAATGGAGTCCCTTCTGAAAGTCCACATGGACCTATGGCTGATCATCCAAACGGGATTCTCTTTTCCTGTAGAAGATGAGTTATCAATCGAGTGGGATAAATTGGATGAACGAACTCTCAACCAGATCGAGACAGATGCAAGGGCAACTGCAATTCTACAATGTGGCCTAACCAAAGAGCAACTCGAGCTAGTAGGTCCATGCAGATGTGCTAGAGAAATCTGGGAAAAATTGATTGACCTTCATCAAGAGACCTTAGATGAAGAAGAAGATCAGGTAAGTTATCTTGCCCTTTCGGTCCAAGCACAAACAGCCGAGTCAGAGTCTGAACCCGAAGTCGAACCAGAATCAGACGACGAATTGACTGAGACGGTAACTGATTTTGAATTCTTTTCAAAATTAGAATTAAATAATCAAACAGATACTGTAATGGTCGAGGAAGGTGTAAATTCTTTTGCAGGGAAAAATCCTAAAGAACCACCAAAGAAGGAGCTTCAACTAGTACCTGAGTCCGACTCAGACACAGAATTAGAAGATGAGCCTAAATCCGAGGCGGCAAGAATCAAGGGGGAGATTCCCAATAAAGAACCAAAAGGTAAAAGCGTAAATTCAGATTTTAAAAATCATGTAATTTGTTACACATGCAGGGAGAGAGGGCACTACCAAAGTGAGTGTCCTACTCGTAAGATTCAAACAACACCACCGATGGGACAAAGGAACCAGTTCCAAAAGCACGAAGGGACAAAAGTCGCATCCAATGCTTCAAGTGCCAGGAGTTCGGGCATTACCAACGTGAATGCACAGATAAAAGAGCTGCCAAGAATGTCGGACAAACAATCGACAAAGGTAAAGTTACAGTATTTGAAAATCCGTTATTTACCTTGAATAATGTGATTGATTCATGTAAATTAATTAAGGAAAATTTTAGAAAATTGAAACAAGAAAATGAAACCCTAAAACATAAGGTCAATATGTTAGAAAATTTAATTCATAATTTTGCGGATTTCGAAAATCCAGAGTATTACTCCAATTGTGACCTCACTTAGATAATTGTTTGCTTTAATTGTGTGTTTTTTTTTTTTGTTTTGTTTTTTTTTTGCTTAGAATTAGGACTGGTTAGTTTATGGACTGAACCAACTTAACTAAAATTTGAACAACATAGTATTGGGTGGAGGTGAGATGATAGTACGTTAGGGAAGCCTCTTCTAATAAAGTCAAGTATACTCTACTTGATCTGTTTAGACTGGTGAAACTAGCCGAAGCTACCGATCCAAGACCCAAACTAGTTAGACCAGAATTTACCAAAAAGTAATTTTGAAGATGAAATTTCACTAAAAGGCTTTGTCTAGGAAAGGGTTGATGATTCAATAAGGCTACGGCCAAAGAAGACCTTGTGCCTCGCCAAGACCTGGAAGCCAATTTTTGAAATTCAAATTCAATTTACTCTTTGTTAAATTCGAATCTAACACAAATTTTCAGTTAATTTTAGATTCAAATATCTCTTTTCAAAATAAATTTAAATTGGATTTAAAAATTAATTTAAATTTTCAAAATTAATCATAGCCTTTTCAAAATAAATCTTTCTATTAAAATATACATCTCACAAAACAGTTAAGGATATCTTGTTTTGTCACTTAGAAATGGGTGAGATGCTTAGGACCCAAAAGTTGAGTCCAACCCAACCAACTAAGTCAAATAAATCAAACTAAAATTAATTCAATTAAATCAAAATCAAATCTTAATTAAATCAATTAAAATCAAATCTTAATTAAATCAATTAAATTAAATCTTAATCAAATCAATTAAATTCAATCAAATCTTAATTAAATCTTAATTAAATCAATTAAATTCAATTAAATCTTAATAAATTAAATTTAACTCAATCAAATTCAAATTTAATTCATCTAACTTTTAAAATTCAAATTTAATTCAACCGAACAACTTTCAAAATTAAAATTTAAATTCAACTAAAAAAAAAACTTAACCCTCTAAATTTTAATTTTTTCAAAAATCAAATTTAACTTTTTAACTAAGAGTTAATGTTTCAAATCATTGTAATTAAAATCAAGTCTCTTTTGTTCACTAACCTGAAATTTATTTCATAACATTTATTTCTTTCTTTACCATTATACAAACATTTCTTTCAGACATTCAGTTTATTCTTATATGGCAAAAAGTCACCTTGGGATTACTTAGGATATTTTTTTTGCAGTCCGGGCTTAGATATTTATATTTTTTTTGGGACTTAAAAAAAACCTTCAATTTTTTTAATCATTTCCCCTTTTCAGTTTTCTATATTTATTTTCTCAAATAGGAGAATGAAATTATGTTTCAAATCATTAAAACAAAATACTTTTTTAAACTTAGTTTTCTTCTCTTTTTGTTTGAATCAAACCCTAAGACTAAGAGGAGGATTAACTTGTTGTCAACAAGCCTCCTAGGACTGTGTCAGGTTTAGGGGAGTTCAAATTAAAAGAAGAAGTTTAAAAATACTATGTTTTCAAACTATCACTCATGTTGTTCGAAAACTATGCTATCATATGTCTTTCAAATAATCATTTTTTTTCGAAATGTTAATATTTCAAAATTCATTTTAAGAATTGTGCTTGATTCCCTTTTGATTTTGACAAATCCTAAAGACACAGAGGAAGATCCACTTCATGACCTACAATGACTCCTAAGATGTGTCAAATTTATGGGGAGTCTAAATCTAAAAGAAATTATTTCTAACAAGTATTCTCCTTAGCAATTATTTTTGAAATTATTAAATAATTCTTTTGTATCTGAACTGAACCCTAAGAACTCAGAGGAAGAATACTTGTGGTCAACAAGCTTCCAAGGACTGTATCAAGTTTAGGGGGAGGTCAAATTAAAAGAGTTATCAAACATTTCTAAATAATATGTTTCCATACACTATATTTTCAAAATTGTGTCGAAAACATAAGTAATTTATCATACAAAATATCATTATTTCATTTTTGTGGCTTATAAGATCATTTTTTTTATACCTTTTGAAATAATATTTGCTTGAGTCTTGAGAATTTCCAGGACACTTAGGAAAATGTCCTTGCAGCTAATAAGGTTTCCTAGGATTGTGTCAGACTGGAAAAGAAACCTAGTCAAGTAAAATATTATGTTTTCAAAATACATAATACTTTTCAGAAATTATTTATATTTTTCAAAGTGTAATATTTTTCAAAAACAATACCTAGACTTTCCAAAAAGGCTCAATCTGTTTTTTTAAAGTACTTATATTTTTCAAAAATTGCATAATATCTTTCAAAAGTACTTCTATTTTTCAAAATATAATGTTTTCAAAGAGTACTAATACTTTTCTAAGGCAATAGTATTCTAAGTACGTGAATTTTCTAAAAACTTGCCTACAAATACAAAATATTTTCTAAAATTCACAATACTTTTCAAAGTGGAGTTTTCATTGGTACAATTTAAGCTACTTGCTATACTTTCATAATTATAACAAGTATTTTTTTTCAAAGCTCATAAACTCTGATACACACATTTCTTTCTTAAATCTTCTTTCAAAACCTCCTTATTGATATATGGCCAAGGGGGAGCGAAATAAAAAAGAGAGAGAAATTTTTATCTCGTTTTCACAAAAAGCTAAGTATTTCTAAGTACTTTAAAATTGGTCTAAGAATTTTGTAAAGTACTTTAAAAATGTCTAAGTACTTCAAATTGTTTTTAAGTGCCAAGTGCTGTTAAAATTTCAAACTACTTCAAGTGCTTTCAAGTATTTCTAGTACTTCAAATTTTTTAAGTATGTCTAAATGTTTCAAATGTTTTTAAGTACATGTTTTTTCTAAGTAAAATTTTTCTTAGTAAATTTGTCTGAACAAAACTTTTTGAAAATTTTGGCAAATATTTCTAAGTAAAGTTTTCTTTTGGGAAAAACTTGCCTAGAAATTTCTTAAGAATTATGTTTTTCAAAATGCACAAAGTGTTTCCAAGCAAATTCGTCTAAATGTGCAAAATTTTCTTTAGTAAACAAATTTTTTTCCTAACTCTAAAAGTTGAATTTTTTTGGAAATTTGGCTTCAAAAATGGAAATTTTGCCTAAGTAAATTTTTTTCCTTATAAGTAAAAGTTTTTTTAATTTTAGGCCTGCAAAACTTCTCATAATGGAAAATTATCTAAGTGTGAAAAGTTTTGCTAATGAAAATACTTTTACTCTATTTTTGAAAAACACTTTGTCAAAAACATGAAGCACTCAAAAAAACTCAAAAATCCCTGTTAGATACCCTGTTCACCCATGTTTGTTTTTGATATATATCAAAGGGGGAGGAAGGGTCAAAGTTAAGTGTTAAGTTAAGTATTTTATAACACAATGATTCAGGGGGAGTATGAGAATTTTTTTTTTCTGTTCAAATTACATTAGTTTTAGACTGTTCAGAATTGCTATGTTTATTGGTCTTAACCTTCTTGCTTAAACTGTTGTAATTTTACTTAACTTTGAATTGTGTTGCCATAAATCAAAAAGGGGGAGATTGTTGGTGCAGGAAACACCATATCGAACCTTGTTTTGATATTGGCAAAGGGTTCAAAGTTAAGTATTATTGGTGATCTAACAATGTTACTCAAGTGTGCAGGAAAAGTCCTAGCGAAGGGCTGCTAGGCACCTGGCGAAGGGCTGCCAGGAAACAAAGTCCTAGCGAAGGGCTGCTAGGCACCTGGCGAAGGGTTGCCAGGAAACAAAGCCCTAGCGAAGGACTGCTAGGCACTGGCGAAGGAATGCCAGGGTAAAAAGTCCTAGCGAAGGACTGCTAGGCACTGGCGAAGGAATGCCAGGGTACTGAAGCCCTAGCGAAGGACTGCTAGGTGTCAGGCGAAGGACAGCTTGGGACTGAAGACCTGGCGAAGGAATGCTAGGTACCGGGCGAAGGACAGCTTGGTATCCAAGACCTGGCGAAGGACCGCTAGGCAAAAGTCCAATCAGAGGAGCCGGTTGGCATCAGGTACATTCTCCCGAGAGGAGTAGGTGAGGATGCGTTCCCCGTCGAGGGAACAGTAGGCGTCGGTTCGACCTAGGGCTCCATTTTGGAGGCCCAAAGTCAGAACCAAGACAGCTAAGGCTGTATAAACTAACATCTTATTACTTTATGGTGTTTTGGATAACCCTGGATGCAGGACCGAAGGAACGAGTGTCTGTAGCTCAGAGAGCCTCAAAGGAGTGAGGCAGCAGCTGATCAGGGTGCCCGGAGTGTCCCGGGCGCCCCTAAGGTGAAAAACAAAACACATGAAGCAAAGGCAAGCTTCGACAGCTTATGTTCGGGGCGCCCCCGCTGCTCCCGGGCGCCCCCAGCGCTCCGAGCGCCCCTAGGTCAAGTAGTCGAAGCAGCTCCAGCGAAGCCAAGAGGATAAGATTCTGACCCGGTCAATCCGGGCGCCCCCAGCGTTCCGGGCGCCCCGGTCAAAGCTTGATCCCGAGTTTTAAGGGATCAGAGCTGACCGAGAAGGAAGTGGATCGACCGACACGTGGGGGGCGCCCCCGACGTTCCGGGCGCCCCCAGGTGCTATAAAAGGACCCTCGAACCAAGGCTTCAGATCAACGAATTCATTCAACGCATTCACGCTCTTCTGCTCCCGCGCTCTGCTCTGAAAACCTCCCGACTCGAGATTCAAGCGCCGACGACGTCCCATTGCTCCGAAAAGATATTCTACATCGGACGTCGGTAAAAGAAGAGTTACTTTTTCTTACTGCACTAATTCTGTAATTCAATCTTGTAAACTGTTTTGCGAACTTATAGAATTGCCCGCAGAAAACGGTCAACTACCGTGGGCCTTGGAGTAGGAGTCGACCTAGGCTCCGAACCAAGTAAAACTACCTGTGTTCGCGATTGATTTTTCCGCTACGTACTTGCTCTAATTTTTCTGAAAAGCGTTTAACGATATTCACCCCCCTCTATCGTTTCTCTCGATCCAACACCAATGGCCTAAACACTGACCTTCTCAGTCCGTTCTTAATGTTTTCCCTATTACATGTAGATGTGAACCTTGACGGTGGAGGGTCACCAAAGGTGCACATATAAGGGTCCCTCCTCCACGATGCAGGTATGCTTGAATCCCCTTCTCCTACTTTCTCACTTTGAGATTGTCTGACTTGAGCGTTGGAGTACCTGCGCCAGGGACCCCCTTGGCCTTACTTCTGACTTCTTTTGGTTTCTCACATAGGAATTTTCTGTTGGTGTAGGCAGCACCTAAGTCAAACCTGGGTTTTGATAATGACAAAGGGTTCAGAAGTTAAGATATTATTGTTGTCTAACTTGTTCACTGAGTGTGCAGTAAGAAGTCCTAGGTGCACTAGGCAAAAAGTCCTAGCAAAGGGCTGGGCAAAGAAGTCCTGGTCAAGGACTGGGCAAGAAGACCTGACCAGAAGTCGGGCAAAGAAGTCCAAGTTGAGGACTGGGCACGAAGTCCTGGCAAGGGGCTGGGCACCGAAGACCTGACCAGAAGTTGGGCACGAAGACCTGGTCAAGGGGATCGGGCAAAAGCCCAACCGGAGGAGCCGGTTGGCAAAAGGTAAACTCTCCTGAGAGGAGTAGGTGAGGACGCGTTCCCTGTCGAGGGAACAGTAGGTGTTGGTTCGACCTAGGGTTCCATTTGGGAGACCCGAAGTCAGAACCAAGACAGCTACGGCTGTAATTATTGCTTTTATGTTTTTGGGACTAACCTAGGTTGCAGGGTCGAAGGACTGATCGTCTGCAAGTGAAGGTGCTTCACTGGGCCTAGGCACCCGAATGGAGACAGGCGCCCGTAAGGATACGAGCGCCCAAGAGTGAAGGCAAAACCCAAAACATAGCTGCGAAGCCACTGAACCAAGGCGGATCTGGCGCCCGTGAGGTCACGGGCGCCCCCATCAGCTCAGGCACCCAAGTGGAGAGGATAAGCGTTGACCGAGCCCGCGGATAAGGATTCACAGATCGGAGGGCACGTGTCAGATGCCCCCAACCTATCAGGTGCCCGTTAGAGCACTATAAAAGGGGCTCGACCCCAAGGCTTCAACAACACAATTTTTCAACGCTCCAAAGCTTTTCGTTCAAGCGCTACACCCCGACAAACTCCGACTTCGAGATCTCAGCGCCGACGACGACCCTCTACACCGAAATACGATCTACATCGGGCGTCGGTAACGAAAAGTATAGCATTTCAATTTTCTGAAATACTGTTGCACTTAAAATTGTAAATCCTTTTTGCGCGATTATAGTATTGCCCAAAGTAAACGGTCAAGGACCGTGGGCCTTGGAGTAGGAGCCGACCGCGACTCCGAACCAAGTAAAAATCTACTTGTGTTTCTGTGTGATTTGTTTATCTCCGCTGCGTATTTTCTCTTTCTTTAATCCGAAAAGTTTTAACGATATTCACCCCCTCTATCGTTTTTCTCGATCCAACAAGTGGTATCAGAGCGGGTGGCTCAAATTTGGTGCAACCACCAATTTGAGAGTTTTTCGGATTTTACGAAAATTTTAATTTCTTTTTCTTTTGAATTTTTCTCGTTAATCGAGGTTGGTGCAACACCACTCGATCGTTTTTTCTCAATTATTTTATTCCCTCCCTACTAATCCAAGACCAAGTCTTGGGACAGAATTTCTCTGTTTTTTTTTGTTATTTCAAAAATTTTAAATGGCCATGCAAGAGGGTTTCAGCACAGCCAGACCACCACTCTTCAGTGGAGAAGACTTCTCCTACTAGAAGAGTCGGATGGAAGTCCCCCTGAAAACTCAGGTGGATATGTGGATCATAATCCAATCTGGTTTGGAAATCCCCAAAAATGCTAAAGGAGTAGCACAACACTACACGGAATGAGATGCCTCGCTGAAGAAGAAGATCGAGGCTGATGCAAAGGCAACCCAGACACTCCAATGCGGATTAACCAAAGAAGAACTGAACCGGGTGGGACCCTTCAACAGTGTGAAGGAACTATGGAGTAAGTTAATTGAATTGCACGAAGGTACCTCTGACACCAGAATCAGCAAAAGGGACCTACTGCTGAACAAATTGTACACAATCAAAATGAACGAAGGCGAATCAGCAACCCAGCTCCACGCCAGGATCTAAGATCCAGAACCCTTCTGTGAGTTCCATCAGTCGACTGCCCTCAGGCCAGTCGACTGGTCTACTCACCTACATAAGGCTACCCTTCCCGAGTACATTCCACTCCGCACTCGAACCCTATGATTTTCCGAGTACAATCACACAACACTCGTACCCTCACGACTCGACTGACTCCTCATCCGCAACCTCGACTATTGCCTTCGCGCCCTCTTCATCTTCGACTCCCGTCCCTCGGATGCACGCAAGCCTCCAGCTTGCCTCCATGCCATCCTTCACGCATGCATCGAAGTCCGCGCCCATCAGCTCATCGTCCCTGCTCTCCAAGGTCCCTCGGGTGCACACAAGCCTTCAGCTTGTCTCCATGCCACTCTTCACCGTACCGAGGCCGTCCAGCCAAGTCCATATGTGTAACCTGTACAACCTGCACACTCAACATACACATATAAGAACACAAGGGTAAACCTAACTTAAACCCTTTGCCCAAACATCAAAACACTTGGTCACTCTGGACCACAGATTGCCTTAACACCCGGAACACCTCCGGCTAGCTCTTGTCACTCCTTGTGGGTGGAGAAACCTCGCCACAATCCCTCGACAATACCTGAGCACTAGAAGACTACTAATAAGCTCTAACCAAGCTTATTTCGTCAAGAACTCTCAGCCAAAATCGAGCTCTCTTAAATAGAGCTCTTGGCTGAAATGACCATTACCAGTCGACTGGTGTTATCACCAGTCAACTGGTCCACTTGAATTCAAATGTCACAACCTGACGCTTCGAATTCTAGCCAGCATCAGTCGACTGATCTTTCTGTGCATTTCATCAGTCGACTGATCCAAGCATCAGTCGACTAGTCCATCCCTAAACCTAGGGTTTCCCTTCCCGAGTACAATTCTCTCAGCACTCGGACACTCACGACTCAGCTGACCCTTCATCCAGCAACCTCGACCTGTTGCCTTCAAGCCATCTTCGACTTTGGCTCTTGTCCCTCGGATGCATGCAAGCCCACGGCTCGTCTCCCCATGCCATCCTTCGCATATTCCTCGAAGTGCGCTTCCGTCGGATCATCGTTCCTGCTTTGTCCACGGTCCCTCGGATGTATACAAGCCCATGACTTATCTCCTCACACCATCCTTCACCGGACCCGAAGCCGCCCAGCTAAGTCCATGTGTATCATGCAAAATCTGCACACTCAAATACACATATCAAACACAAGGATAAACCTAACTTAAACCCTTTACCTAAACATCAAAACACATGGTCACTTCGGACCATAGATTGCCCAACAATCTCCCCATTTTTGATGTTTGGTAATACGTTTAAGTTAGGGAAAACAAATATCAAATACAATGCTAACAAACATTTAGACTTACGTTGCCAAGGCTTCACCTTGGACTTATATCGTCAATGCATATGCAATGCAAACATACATGGATCCTATCACACGACATCCCCACACCTAACCTCCCCAAGAGTTAGGATTTTTACCAACCCGGGCTTTTTAAAACATCTCCAAGGCTCTCCTACATTGGACTTATAAAGACTTTTCAAGAATCTCTTCAAGGTTCCCCTTTTGTCAACAAATGAGCAACAATGCTCTCCCTTTACCTAAGCTCCCCCTTGAACTAGGATTTCTTGCAAAGACGTGTTTGGTTTCCCACTTAAACCCAACACTTCTCCCCCTTTGCCATACATTAAAAGGACTCCAATAATTTCCCTCTTATTAGATCCTTTAACCTCTAATGATTAGAAATAAAGTATATTAACCCCCCATAAGATTATACACTTGTTTTACATAATCACGACACTTTTCTATTGCTGAAAAATAATTTCAGCCTATATCTATTGACTGCCCTTTGAACCAGTCGACTGGTACCCTGAAAATTCTATTTTCAACATTTCTGATACAATTTCAGAAATGCACTAGAAATTTCACAAATCTCCAAAAATTTCTAAATTTTGTGGAGAGGTTTGTGGTACCCATATCTACTTGAGAAAAATATATTTAAAAATGTATCTATCACCCATCCCAAGATTGACACAAAACTCAAAACTATCTAAATGGTTCAATTGAACCTTGACCTAAAGTCCTAGTTTTGACCTCCTCTTGATGTCTCTGCCCATACCAAACCATAATGTATCCCTAGCATTGGTTTATATGGTATCTACACATCAAAAATCAACTTCCATGCTATATGCCCCCAATGTCATATTTATGCATGATACTCAAACTCAATGTGTCAATCCCCTAGGATTGAGACTTCAAATCCGTCTCCAACACCTTTGGCACACTCCATGACCCATCTAAACTTCCGAGAGAAATCCTCCCTGGATCCATAGGACATGGGTCCCAACTTGGATCCTAGAGCTCCCCCTTGAGCTCTTAGCCTTAGCCACCTCCCTAGGTGACTCAACAAACACTAGGCCACACCGGTGTACCTCCGGTGACCCTTGGCTTACAACCTTAACTTCCTTAACTTTGGACACCTTGTCCTTGGTTAAGCATTTCTGCCCTTTAACTTTGGATATCTTATCCTTAGTTAAGGTCTTTTTACCCTTAAATGACACTCCCTTGCCACTCTTGGACTTCTCCTCCTTGCCATAGTTATATGCTATCATAGCATATTTTTTTTCATTGGCATCGGAGACCTTAGATCGGTATCCTAAACCCGATCTATCATGGTTGGGTTTTTGACTTCTCAACACCATACCTAAACCCCTAGATCCAATAGTGAATCTATCTAGGGTTTTCTCTAATTTATCAAGCTTTGCCCTTAAAGCTTGATTCTCCCTTTTTAGGTTTTCAAACCTAGAATCAATATGTCCACCTTGGACATTCCTAGACCTACCCACCTTCCTAGGCATATGTCTCCTCTTCTTGGGATTAATGTCTTGGTCCTTAGGTCTAAAAGTTCTTGTTTTATCATGATGCATGAACTTCCTAGGGTTTTGATATGCAACATTACCCCTATTTTTATCATGATATCTAAATCCATGATTATTTTTAATGAGCATATAAGAATTTAAAATTTGATTTAATTTTAAATAAGGGTTTCCCTTCCCTTTTACCTTTGAAGCTCCCCCTTGACTTGAGCTCCTCTTCTTTTCCAATATTTTCAAGTGCACCAATTTCTTGATTTCTCCTTTCTTTGGGCACTTGGTGTGGTAGTGTCCACGATCACCACACGTGAAGCAAATTATATGTTTCTTCTCCTTCTTTTCCCTACAACCCATGTTAGTTTTCGAAGAAATTGACTTGAGTTTAGAGTTTACCTCCTTTTTCTTACCCAATGGACACTTGTCCTTGTAGTGCCCCTTTTGATTGCACTCAAAGCAAATTATGTGATCTTTTGACTTTGCTTTGATGGAGGTGGACACTTCTTCTTGCTCCGACATTGAGGATGGTCTTTCCTCCCCCTCAATCCTTGACATGGAGACTTCTTCGATTTCTTCCTCACTTGAGGATGTAGACGATTCCACTTTCTCCTTCTCTTCGAATGTTGAACTTGATTCAACTTCCGATTGGTTCTCCTCCTTTTCTTGGACCAATGACCCCTTTTTCTTGGGCTCCTCTTCTCCTTGTCCTTGTGTCGAATTTTCATCTAGAGCTATCACCTTTCTCCATAGCTCATACGCATTCTTGTATTCTCCTACATTTGACACAATACATGGAGGTAATAAATTTAATACAATTCTAGTTACCTCCTTATCCGCCTCCGCTTCCTCCGTTTAATCCTTGGTCCAATACCGAGGTCGAAGACGTTTTCCATTCTTATCCGTTGGAGCTTCAAATGGAACCTCCAATGCGGTCCAATGGTACTAATCCATTTGGAACCACGTCTCCAACCGCTTCCTCCAATAATTGAAGTCATCTCGATTGTATGGAGGTAGGATCCGAATATCCCATCCAAGCGGACCTTCCGAATCCATCTTCCTCTAGCACCTTTGCTCTTTTGGCGGTTATTCCAACAAGAGTGAACCTCGCTCTGATACCACTTGTTGGGACTTTGACGTACGACTAGAGGGGGGTGAATAGCAGATCACCCACTTCGATTTTAATTTTTTCCTACACGTGTTAGCAAGTGGAAATACTAATAACACAAATAAACAAACGCTAACACAAACCGTTTACGTGGTTCGGAGATAAAGCTCCTACTCCACGACTATCCGTAAGGTGGACGATTCTGATCCGTAGGTGGATGCCTCCCCGAAATACCTGTTGGTGCAGTTTGCACTAACGGTCAAACTCGGGTTTTGATGTATGACAAAGTGGTTAAAGTTAGGGTTGTGTGTGTTTAACCTCTTTACCAAGTGTGCAGGGTCAAAAGACTTAGGACCAGACACCAGGCTGAAGTCCAGGATGGTTGAGTCCTGGCGGGAAGTCCAGTTGGGTCCGCGGGACCTGACAACTGGCTGAAGACCAAGTTGGTTGAGACTTGGCAGGAAGACCAAGGTGGTTGAGCCTTGGCAGGAAGTCCTGGTGGGTCAAGAAGTCAAGTAGAGCTGCACAAGGTAAGTGAGGTAAGTCACTGGAAGAGCGAACCAGTAAGGACGCGTTCCCCGTCGAGGGAACAGTAGGCGTCGGTTCGACCTAGGGCTCCATTTCGGAGACCAAAGTCAGAACCAAGACAGCTAAGGCTGTATAATCTAACACTGTGTTTTATTGTGTTTTGGACTAACCCTAGATGCAGGACCAAAGGAAGGAGTATCTGCAGCTCAGAGAGCCTCAAAGGAGTGAGGCAGTAGCTGAGCAGGGCGCCCCGGATGTTCCGGGCGCCCCCAGAGTCAACTCAAGTCAGCAGACCAAGAAAAAGCCTCGACAGCCGCGCGCTCCGGGCGCCCCGCGTGTCGCGGGCGCCCCCAGTGCCACCTCACTGCCAGCTGCCGAAGCTCGCCCTCGCGAAGCCAAGGAGATGAGGCTTTGACCGGTCAATCCGGGCGCCCCGCGCGCTCCGGGCGCCCCGGTCAAAGCAGATCCCGAAGATGAAGAGATCAGGCTTGACCGAAGGGTGCAACGGATCGAACGCCACGTGGGGGGCGCCCCGAGCATCCCGGGCGCCCCCAGCCCTATATAAAGGGCCCTCGACCCTCTTCTTCAAGACAACAATTATTTCAACGCTTCAAAGTTCTTCTACGCTCGCACCTTGCTCCGGAAACGCTTCACTTCGAGCCGACGACGTCCAGCTGCCCCGAAAGAGTCAACCTACTCCGGACGTCGGTAAAAAGATAATTTTTTAATATATAGATTGTTGCATTTAATTACTTGAAAGTGTGGGGTTGTCACACTTTCAATTCCTTTGTACTCGCCTACTCTATCGGTGTTTACCGGTAGAGAGTATTAGTGGATTGCCCAACGGAAAGGTCCGAGGGACCTGGGCCTTCGAGTAGGAGTCGCCGAAGGCTCCGAACGAAGTAAAAATCGTTCGTGTTTGTGTGTTCGTTTTTCGTTTCTTTCGTTTCCGCTGTGCACGCTTTTTAAAGCACTCTGATTTAAATTTAAAAGTCACGTGATTCACCCCCCCTCTCACGTGCATCGATCCTACAAGTGGTATCAGAGCAAGGTTCGCTCTGTATCGGTGCAACCACCATAAGAGCCGGGGGAAATCCAGTTTTTTTTCGAGTTTTGGTTTTTCGCTACACTTGATCTAAATTAGGTATTGTTGCCTAGATTTGGATTATTTTTTTCGTTCGTTTGATTTTACTCGAATTTGGTGCAACACCATTTCGAGTCACTCTTTCTCTCTCTTCTCCTTTTCCTACCACACTGCTAATCCAAGACCTAGTCTTGGGACAAGTTTTTGTGTAGTCTATTTCAGATGGCTCAAGGTGAAGGCTATAGCACTGCCCGCCCTCCCCTCTTTAATGGGGAAGACTTTCCCTACTGGAAGAGAAGGATGGAGGTTTATCTGAAGACCGACATGGATCAATGGTTCGCGGTGCAATCTGGCTACGAACCACCAATGGACGAGGGAAACAATGCACCACTGAAGCCTGATAGATGGAACCTTGATATGAAGAGAAAGGCCCAGACTGAGTACAAGGCGCAGAACACCCTCCAGTGTGGACTAACAAAAGAGGAATTGAACCGTATCGGCCCAACTGAATCTGCCAAAGAGCTCTGGGACAAACTAATTGAACTACATGAAGGCACCTCTGATGCCAAGGTAACAAAAAGGGATTTACTTTTAAATAAGTTATTTAATATAAAAATACAGGAAGGAGAATCTGCAAGCCAACTCCACGCCCGGATCAAGGACATACTAAATGAACTCCACCTAATCGGGCACAAACAAGAAAACAGAGACATCATAAGGTATGCTTTAAATGCATTCCCTAGAAATTCACTATGGGCATCTATTATAGATGCTTATAAAATTTCTAGGAACCTTTCTAAAATTAATTTAGATGAATTGTTTTGTGAATTAGAACTGCACGAACAGACTAACGCCAAGGCCGAGAAAGGATTTGCCTTATTTGCAGGTTCCTCAAAAGATGGCAAGTTAAACAAGAAAAGAATTAAAAGAAGAGTCAGACTCAGACTCAGATGATGAGGAACAAATGGTCAACCTAGTAAGAAAGGTCTTCGCCAAAAAGAAAAACCAGTTCTCAAGAAAGGACCTCCAGAGGATAATGAAGCCTACCAGTAGTGAAGACAAAAGTAAAATAACCTGTTTTGGTTGCAACAGAAAAGGACACTTCAAACACGAATGCCCCTACAAAAAGGAGAATCAACCCAAGAAGAATAAGAAGAAGAAGGCTCTTCAAGCCACTTGGGACGACAGCACAGACGACTCCGACGATGAACCACCAAGGAACTCAAACTATCTCGCACTAATGGCAACCGGACCCGGGTCAGACTCAGAGCACGACGAAGATTCTGAATACGAGTCGAGTCAAGAGATCGGACTCTTTTCGGACGACTCGACTAAGGTATATTTAGATTCAGTAAATGAAAAGTTCTTTAAAATTATTTCTGTTTTAAATAAAAAATTGCTTGAATCTGAATCTAGAAATGACCAGCTTCTTAAGGAAAATCAAGACCTTAAGGAGCAATTAATTAATACCAGAACATTAACTGAACAAACTCAAAATCAAAAATTAATTGAGCTTGAAACTGAAAACTCAACCCTAAAGGGCGAAGTCCTAAAAACTTAAGGATCTACTAGCAACTTTCACAACCCGATCCAAGAACCTTGACCTTATTCTTGGATCACAAAAGGGCATGTATAACAAATCTGGGATAGGATATAAATCGAGATCGTCCCAAAGATCCTTTATCTCCTTTATCCACCCCCGCAAAAATCAACGAAAAGCATGGGTTCCGAAAGCTTATCTAACAAAGCAAGTAGGTCAGAATCAATTTTATGTCCCAAAAAGGGACATCCATTACATTGACCCTAGACACCCAGTCTACAATTTAGGGGGAGGCTCCAAACTAGTTGGCACCTTAAAATCAGCCGCTGCCCAGGTGGGCACTTAGGACTAGCTTCAAAGTTAATTTGACTCTTGTACTATTTAGTAACAGGGTTTTCAATGAGTAAGTTAAAAGTCCAACTTCTTTAAGCGGCTTTGCCTAGAAAATCGTTGTTGCTCCAATAAGGCTTCGGCCAAAGAAGGCCACTGTGCCTCGCCATGGCCTGGAAGCCAATTATTGAAATGTACTTTTAAATTACTACTTGTTAAACTTGAATCTAACACAAGGTCAAGTTAACCTTTCTAAACAAAATCAAAATCATCTCACAAAATCATAGGACTCCCTTGATTGATGACTTAGACCGAGTGAGATGAATAAGGATAACCAAATTCAAATTATTGATTGATAACTCAACTTTCAAAAATTAAAATTAAAATTAAAATTAAAATTAAGATTAAGATTAAAATTAAAATTAAAATTAAAATTAAAATTAAAATTAAAATTAAAATTAAAATTCAAATTCAAATTAAATTTAAAATTAAAATTAAAATTAAAATTAAAATTAAAATTCAAATACAAATTAAAATTCAAATTAAAATTAAAATTAAAATTAAAATTCAAAAAAAAAATTAAAAATCAAATTCAAGCTCATCTCACACAAACGATAGGATCCCTTTGATTGACAATATTAGACTGAGTGAGATGATTAGAGACAATAAAATTTGAAACTTGGGTATTTTAACCTAACCGTTACTTAATTAAATTTTAACCGATAAAATTTTACTTTCTTTTCACCAAATTAAATATTAATTAAAATTTTAATCGTATTTATAAATTTGAATCTTATTTAAATGTTAAAATTAAACTTTAAAATTCTTAATTAAATCATATTTTAACTTAATCTAAATCTTAATTTTTCACCTAATTAAATCCTTAATTAAAAATTCATCTAATTAAATTTCAACATAAATTAAAAATTAACCTTAATTAAATTCTACTTTAACTTTAACTAAAATTTGCATAATCAAACTTTACTTAAATTAACTTTAATTAAATTAAAATTTAACGTTAATTAAATTTTATATAATTAAAAATCTAACTCTTTACATAATCAAATTTTAATCCTTAATTAATTAAACTTGAATCCTTAATAAACTTTAATCCTTAATCAACTTTAATGCTTAATTAATTAGAATTTCAATCTTTATTCAGACTCCAATGAATTAACCTTGAATCTTTAATTAAATCTTAACTAACTTTAATTTATTTAAAATTCAACCAAATTAAATTTTAACCCCTAAAATTTTACCTAATTGAACTTCAACCCTTTATTAAAACTTCATTTAAATACCTCTAACTTTAATCCCCAAATAACTAAAGCTTGTAATTAAAATTTTACCTTAGTCTTAATTGAAATTCTTAATAATTTTAACCTTAATCTTAATTAAAATTCTTAATTAATTAAACCTTAACCTTAAGTTTAATTAAAAATCTTAATTATTTAAACTTTAATCTTAATCTTAATTAAAATCAAACTTTAACTCTTAATTAAATCTTAATTTAATTTTACCAAAATTGAATCCTAATTAAAATTAAACTTTAATTCTTAATCCTAATTAAAATTAAACTTTAATTCTTAATCGTAATTAAAATTAAACTTTAAATATTACTTCAATTAAAATCATAATTAAATTTTAAAACTTTAACTTAATTTTTAATGTTTAATTAAAATTTATCAACCCAACCAACCTTAACCAACTTAACTAAAAACTTTAATTAAACCAAACTTAAATATAATTAACCTAATTAAACTTTAATTAAACCAAACTTAAATCTAATGAATCCAAACCTAATTAAACCAAACCTAAAAGCAAACCCACACTAAAGGCTTAATTAAGCCTACACCTAATCCTTAATTAAACCAACTTAACAAAAAAAAAAACTCTTTTGTTTCCTTTTCTCTTTCTGCTTGTTCTTTTACGAACTTACCCCTAAGGACTTATGGAGAATATCGAGTTGAGGGGGAGGGAAAATATTTCTATACAAATTCCTTATAACATATTTGAAAATAACTGTTTTAAAAATACTTTTTGCTTTAAAGTCTTTTTTTATTCTTTCAATTATATTCTTTTCAAAACTTATTTTCAATTTTTTGTGCTTTCAAAGATATTCTTATTATCATTTAAAAATAATAATAACTTTATTACTATATCGAATTTTGTTTCAAAATATTAAACAATCCTCTTGAAAATCTCTCTTCAAATACTTTTAAACTATTTTATTAAAATATGTGATTAAAAATAAAAATGCCCTATATCTAAACCTATTTTAAGAGATGCCATACATGTCTTATTTTTACTGTTTTGTTTGAAAAATATTAGGATTATGCTTATAAATAGTTCCTTGCAATTCCTATTTAGCATTGAAAAATCCGTATTTTTGGGTCTTGCAAATCTCCTTTTTCAAATTTTACTAATTTTCTTTGATAAACTATTTTCAAATTAACTTTAAAATAAAAACACTTATGTTTTTTGAAAATCCACTATTAGCTTGTTCTTATACTAGAAAGTATCAAAATATTTTGATTGATTTACTTCCAAAAATGATTCTTTTGAAATATTTTTATTTGTAGTTTGGATATCCCTAGGACATAATAGAATGTTTACCTTGAAATTGACAAGGAATTCTAAGGGCTTGTCAAGTTAAGGGGGAGTTCAAACTAACTTGGAAAATTAATTTTAAGAATAGTTTGATTAAGTCTATGATATTACTTTTAAAGTATAACTATTTTCAAAAGAATCTAAGGCATATTCTTGAAAAATTAGTTTTAAAAATTGAATAATGGTCTTGAAACTTTTAAAGCTTATTCTTAGAATATCTTCCTTCTTCTAAGTTAAAGCTCAGTAGCAAAGTTTCTTTTGGCTTTGAAAAATATGTATTATTTGGGAAATTTTTATATATTTTCTTTTAAAAAGATTGTCAAGCTTAACTTTGAAAATATTTCTAATTCATTTGAAAAATAATGTTGTTGAAAACTATTTGTTAGTTTTGAAAGCTAAGTTAATTGATTTAGGGGGAGTTCCTTTTTTCACTTAGGCTATTTATCTTACTTAATCTATTTTGCCTAAGTCTAGTTTTCCCTATCACTTAGCTTTGGATCCTACTCTCCGTAACTTAATATACGTATGTTTTTTTGATGAATGACAAAGGGGGAGAGTAGGGTTAAAGCTTAGAAAATTCTATTTGCTACTTAATTTTGCACCATGTACTTTCATGCTTATTTTTTATTTACTTGCATGTATCTGCTAGTTTTTTCTCTAACTTTAACCTAGGTTGTCATTACATCAAAAAGGGGGAGATTGTTGGTGCAGTTTGCACTAACGGTCAAACTCGGGTTTTGATGTATGACAAAGTGGTTAAAGTTAGGGTTGTGTGTGTTTAACCTCTTTACCAAGTGTGCAGGGTCAAAAGACTTAGGACCAGACACCAGGCTGAAGTCCAGGATGGTTGAGTCCTGGCGGGAAGTCCAGTTGGGTCCGCGGGACCTGACAACTGGCTGAAGACCAAGTTGGTTGAGACTTGGCAGGAAGACCAAGGTGGTTGAGCCTTGGCAGGAAGTCCTGGTGGGTCAAGAAGTCAAGTAGAGCTGCACAAGGTAAGTGAGGTAAGTTACTGGAAGAGCGAACCAGTGAGGACGCGTTCCCCGTCGAGGGAACAGTAGGCGTCGGTTCGACCTAGGGCTCCATTTCGGAGACCAAAGTCAGAACCAAGACAGCTAAGGCTGTATAATCTAACACTGTGTTTTATTGTGTTTTGGACTAACCCTGGATGCAGGACCAAAGGAAGGAGTATCTGCAGCTCAGAGAGCCTCAAAGGAGTGAGGCAGTAGCTGAGCAGGGCGCCCCGGATGTTCCGGGCGCCCCCAGAGTCAACCCAAGTCAGCAGACCAAGAAAAAGCCTCGACAGCCGCGCGCTTCGGGCGCCCCGCGTGTCGCGGGCGCCCCCAGTGCCACCTCACTGCCAGCTGCCGAGGAGATGAGGCTTTGACCGGTCAATCCAGGCGCCCCGCGCGCTCCGGGCGCCCCGGTCAAAGCAGATCCCGAAGATGAAGAGATCAGGCTTGACCGAAGGGTGCAACGGATCGAACGCCACGTGGGGGGCGCCCCGAGCATCCCGGGCGCCCCCAGCCCTATATAAAGGGCCCTCGACCCTCTTCTTCAAGACAACAATTATTTCAACGCTTCAAAGTTCTTCTACGCTCGCACCTTGCTCCGGAAACGCTTCACTTCGAGCCGACGACGTCCAGCTGCCCCGAAAGAGTCAACCTACTCCGGACGTCGGTAAAAAGATAATTTTTTAATATATAGATTGTTGCATTTAATTACTTGAAAGTGTGGGGTTGTCACACTTTCAATTCCTTTGTACTCGCCTACTCTATCGGTGTTTACCGGTAGAGAGTATTAGTGGATTGCCCAACGGAAAGGTCCGAGGGACCTGGGCCTTCGAGTAGGAGTCGCCGAAGGCTCCGAACGAAGTAAAAATCGTTCGTGTTTGTGTGTTCGTTTTTCGTTTCTTTCGTTTCCGCTGTGCACGCTTTTTAAAGCACTCTGATTTAAATTTAAAAGTCACGTGATTCACCCCCCCTCTCACGTGCATCGATCCTACAATACCTACGACTAGCTCTTGTCACTCCTTGTGGGTGGAGAAACCTCGCCACAATCCCTCGACAATACCTGAGCATTAGAAGACTACTAATAAGCTCTAACCAAGCTTATTTCGTCAAGAATTCTCAGCCAAAACTGAACTCTCTTATATAGAGCTCTTGGCTGAAATAACCGTTACCAGTCGACTGGTACTATCACCAGTCGACTGGTCCACTTGAATTCGAATGTCACAACCCGACGTTTCGAATTCTAGCTAGCATCAGTCGACTGATCTTTTTGTGCATTTCATCAGTCGACTGATCCAAGCATCAGTCGACTAGTCCATCCCTAAACCTAGGGTTTCCCTTCTCGAGTATAATTCTCTCAGCACTCGGACCCTCACGACTCAGCTGACCCTTCATCTAGCAACCTCGACTTGTTGCCTTCAAGCCTTCTTCGATTTTGGCTCTCGTCCCTCGGATGCATGCAAGCCCATGGCTCGCCTCCCCATGTCATCCTTCGCGTATGCCTCGAAGTGTGCTTCCCTCGGCTCATCGTTCCTGCTTTGTCTACGGTCCCTCAGATGCATACAAGCCCATGACTTGTCTCCTCACACCATCCTTCACCAGACCCGAAGCCGCCTAGCTAAGTCCATGTGTATCCTGCAAAACCTACACACTCAAATACACATATCAAACACAAGGGTAAACCTAACTTAAACCCTTTGCCCAAACATCAAAACACATGGTCACTCCGGACCATAGATTGCCCCAACATCTTTCACCTTGGGTGCTCCCTTGACCGATAATTCAAACCCTGATGATAACTCACATTGAACATCAGTTAGATCTAGATTTTCAAGAAGATTGGATCACACCTTTTATCATCTTTTTACAGCAAGGCATTGTAGCAGGCGATCCTGAGCAGGTTCATTTATTTAAAAGGAGGGCTACTCGATTTACTCTGGTCGACGAACAAATCTACAAGCGAGCTTTCTCTCACCCTCTGCTCAACTTGAGTAGGCGTCAATAAACATGGTCACTCTTAAAATTCTTCTCAATAAGGGGGTGACCAGGGAATTCTTCCATCCAGCCGAGCAACCATTTAGGGGCTGAGAAAGGTTGAAGGAAGATATAGTGATACTTCCATCCCTTCAGTGAAGATGGAGGTTCCCCAAAGAGTGCCAACTTGAGGCATGCTTGGAAATAAAAACTCCCTACTTAGTGCCTCTTGGATAATAGAAAAAATAAAAAATCTTAGGGATTAAAGGGATGTGATACATGATAAATATTACTACTGCCCCGCATAAATACCTAATGGCATTGGGCGCTAATTGAGATAGGGGGATGTGGAAGTATCTTCAATGAATGGATATATGGTAAACTGTAGGCCCGCTAGGATTTGATCTCTAAAGATGGTTATATATCATGGTAAAGGTAAATGGGGTCACTCTATCACACTAGGGATGAGCATTAGATGATCCTTGGGGATTTCGTACTACATTCTGATGGCCTGGAACTCATCCCTGTTTATTTGTGATGCCACTGTTGTGTACTACAAACTAGGAACCCTCATTGGAGCTTGTTCCACCATGGTCGATCTGAGCAGCAACAACAATTACACACCAAAAAATGGAGACGAAGAGAAAGGATTTACGCTCGAAAGAAAGATTCAACGGGCATCGGAGAGTAACAAGTATCATTGGAAAGAGAGAGTAGAAAACAAGACGAAGAGACGTGGGCAAACTTGGATAAACCTCGGTAGAAAGGGATATTATACCCTACTCTTTTCATCTTGGCCGTTGGATCGAAAATAACGTAAAAGGTGGGATGAGATCCTAATCGTTGAAGCATAACAACTACAATCACTTCGAATTCCACTCTGCCAAAAAGCCTGCGCCAAATCATAGCAGTAGGGCAACAGAATACCTTAGCCTATGTGGAATTGATAGGTGGCGGAGAGAGTGGCGTAGCCTTAATGACGTCGGATATCAAAGAATCAAGTACTAATTGCCCCGTACGCGCGTGTCATTCCCTATTAAAATAGCGTGTGGGGTGCATCTTTGGGAGAGCGCAGCAAGACCACATCAACATTTGCCCCGTTCATGATTTGGGCCCGAGTATGGGTCTAGTCAATCAGGTCCATGCTTCCTTCGACTAGACTTGAGGGGGAGGTTGGTGATATAGGGAGTTCCGGGGCCCTCATCCACATAGGATAAGTTTTGGTCAAATAACTGACGTGGACCCGCTGTAGGACACGTGGTCACAAGATTTCCAAGGGCGGTAGAGTGTTCATAGACGCCTCTACACAACTGATCGGTCAATGACTCTGTCCTGCCGATAGGCTAACAACCCCAATCGATTGAGTGGCCCGTAGCCCTATAACAGCCGATTAGCTAACAATCCATCCGTCCGATCGGCCAGCAACCCTATATGGCCCCTTGACCTACTATTCCCCTTGGCCGATCGACACGACCTCTATGTGCATGAAACTATTTCATATATGGAGCTCTTCTCTCCTGAGCCTTAACCTGGCCCTCCTATTGGGCCGAGTGTAAATACCTCAGGTTGATTTTGATGTGGTCAACCAAGTCAAGTTAGGTCCTGTTGTGTTTTAATCTCTGTGTCTAAGTGTGCAAGAGCTTAGGATCATAGGAAGTCGAGCGGAAGATGCAACAGTAGAGAAGGATGGCACGGGAAGGGAGTCGACGGACTCGGTGCATCCGAGGGACGTAGAGTTCTGTGGAAGTGTACGCCGGTGGAGAGAGAAGGATGCCCGCGACATTCGAGGGACGAGAAGTTGGGAGGAAGCTCGCTCGAGGAGAAGGCGGGAGGAGGGATCGAGTGAGCCCAACTTTGGAAGGCCCGAAAACACCCAAGAAGTGTCGCGGGAAGCTGGTCAGCATTGGGCTGACCCAAACTCACTCAGACGCCCGAGAGCACTCAGGCGCTCGTGAATGAGGGCACCCCTATTCCCAGGTGCCCCTATGCATACATGCAGCTAAGATCAAGTTTTATCCACAACAGAGCTGTTGACGAATGAGAGCTGTTGACGAATGTTGTGAAGTAGAGACAATTAAGCCACGTGTCAGGCGCCCTCAAGCACTCGGGCGCCCCTATTATGCCACGTCAGTATTCGGATAGAATTGATCAGGGATATAAAAAGGTCCTCAGAACTTAGTTCAAATCATCAATCACAACAAACGAGTTTCTTTCTAGTTTTTTTCCTATTTTTTTTGAGCTTTTCATCGTGTAAGAGGTTTCTCCGCCGAAGGAGTTATTTAGGAGATCTACACATTATTTTGTCTTGGATTAGCAACCTCCCAGGTTGTAAATTAAGTAGTTCTGTTTGTCTCTTTCATTTCTGTTTTGTTTCAATCCGTTAATGTTTTTTGTTTGAACTAACTTCCATCTTTGTTTAGCAAAAATAAAAGATAGTGTTTTAATTTTCAGGGGCAATTCACTCCCCTTTTGCCGACCGCACGATTGCCTTCACTGAGTTGGGCCACCCCCTTTGGAATTCTTTATTGGGCCTCCGAGAAATCATCATGACTGTCATCTTGATTAAAACCAGGATGACATCATCCTATCACTTCTATGTCACTTCCTTAAAAACTGACATACTTCTCTGACATGATTAGCTGCTCAGTGAGTTTTCAGGCCCAATATGTAGTTGCTCAGTAGCTCAATGGCCTAAATACTGACTTACTCAGTTCATTCTTAATGTCATTTCCCTGTTACATGTAGATGTGACACCTTGACGGTGGAGGGTCACCAAAGATGTATATATATAAGGGTCTCTCCTCCACAATGTAGGTATGCTTGAATCCCCTTGTTCTTCTATTTCCTTACTTTGAGTTTGTCTGACTTGAGCGTCAGAGTGCTTGCATGGGCCAGGGACTCTCCTAATCTTGCTTTTGATCTCTTTTAGTTTCCCTCGTAGGAAGTTTCCGGCGAGTATCCCAACTAGCTTCAAGTCTTCGGTCTGCCCACATTGTTGTTGTGTTAGTTTTTATTAGTGATACACTGTTCTTGGTGGATCGAGGACAGGATGAGTGATATTTAAGATGATAAATTCCAATGGTTTCTACAAAATAATGTGTGTTTCGATCGTAGTTAGTTTATTATATTTCATTCAACAAATCCCCAGAGATCCTTTCTGTTGGATATTTGATGAGAACACGATACTTATTTGGAAATAAAAATGTTGCATTTCAATTTTCTTTTATCATGTTACATGTCAATGATCTTCAATTACATAACATTTTCTTATACTTTGGTCGTTTGATGCTCCCTTTGTTGCAGGTCAAGGTATCAACAATGAAAGCAACTGTGAGAAAACCAAGCTGAAGAAAACATATAGTATTCGAGGTGGACCATGGATGGATACTTGAAGACACCATTGTCAACAAAGAGAGGCTTACCTCTCGGGCTACTAATTAATAGCCGTCCTTGATTTTTTTTTTTAAACATAATTTAAAGACGAATTATAAAAAATATTTTAAAATGAATATTATCATCTACTACCATTAAAAAAAACGCCCGCGCGGCAGGAGGTTCAACGGTCTTCTTTGTTAATTCGATAATATTTTCCTTAAATTTTTTGATTTATTATATCAAATCCACGCGTAATCGGAAGCCCATTTTGGTCAACAAACTTTTTCTTCTTCTTCTGTGCTTCACCATTAATAAAATCACCAAACCCCCGCAGCGCCCATTCAATGCCCTAACTTCGATTTGCCATGGAAGCCATCGTCCATGGCGGCCGAGCTCTCCTCTCTCCCTTCGGGTTCTCTCTGAAGCCTGCCTTACCCGCCTCAAAATCCGTCTCCTTCTCCGCTTGTAGGCTTTCGAGGGTCGTCGTCTCAAAGGCTTCGTCTTCCGAGTCGGAACCCTTCGCCTCGCTCTTTGGATCGTTCCGCGCCGCCGCCTCAGGGGCGGTTATCCTCGCTGCCCTTGCCTCCTCCGCCTTCCGGCCTCCCTTCGCCCGCGCGGACCCGTCGGCGCCTGCACCTCCGCCGACCGTGGAGGTCGCGGACGCTGAGACTGACCCCTCCGTTCTGTCCCACCTCCTCGACTCAAACTCCGAGGTCGTAGATGCCCTACGGTCTCTCCTGTTTGAAAAGCTCGAAGCCGGGCTCGACTCCGATGCCCTTGCTATTCTCCGCCGGCTCATTGCCGCCCAGCCGGATGAGACGGAATGGAAGTTCCTGGCCGCGCGGCTTCTCAATGAGATGGGCGAGGTCGAGGAGTCCCACCGCCTCTACGAGGAGATCCTCGCCGTGGACCCTCTCTCTTTTGAGGCTCTCTTCGAGAACGCTGTCCTCATGGACCGGCGCGGTGAAGGTGAAGCCGTGATCAGGCGGCTGCAGCAGGCTCTGGATATCGCAGAGGTTGAGCAGAAGGAGAAGGCTGCAAGGGACGTGAGGCTGATTATGGCCCAGATACAGTTCTTGCAGAAGAATGTGGAAGAGGCATTGTCGAGCTACGAAGAGTTGGCGAGAGAGGATCCCATGGACTACAGGCCTTACTTCTGCCAGGGAGTGATCTATAGCTTGTTGGACCGGAACAAGGAGGCGAGGGAGAAGTTCTCCAAGTACCATGAACTTTCACCTCGAAAATTCGAAGTGGATGGATACTTGCAGACACCATTGTCAAGGGAGAAGCTATTTGGCACCGCAGATGCTTAGAGTCTAAGAAGCTGAGATGAGGCCAGGATAATAAACGAGAGGTAAGCCTCTCTTGCTTGAAGAGATAATTGTTCAATGTTGTTGTAACTTTCATAGATCTTGCATTGACAATCAAACAAGCATATATGAAAGCAAAAGCTATGGTATTTGATTCAAACAAGCATATCTTGCATTGACTTTCAAACAAGCTTCATAAGTGGATCAATTTTCATTTTAGATTCCTCTATTTTCTTCAGTTGTGGTTCTTCCTTTAGCATACATATAGTATTCGAGCTAATCATTGAAAACATAAGTGTAGAGAATTTGATTTGATGATTTGGTTCTGGGAGGGAGCCAATTGCTCTCTCAACTTTCAAGTCCTACATGATTTTTTTTTTTGCATGTTAGTAGTTTTTATCATTTGTGAATATGTTAGTATATCTATAGCCTGTCTCACTGATCATTGAATGAAATGTAGACAATTCATGATGACTTATATCTGATTTGCAGAATTTGAGTTGTTGATTTATAAGAAATAATCTTTATTAGGAATAGTTATTTTCGTTTGGAATTGTTAATTCATTAGCTTTCGCTTGTGCATGTATGAACTTGCTAAACACCAACTCTAGTTCACAAATAGTTCATAAGACCAGCTTTTTATGATCAGTGTCTACTGCCTATAGACTTCAATCTGAGTTCATGGCATGCAATGGTGCATTTGTAACATCAGTGAAACTCTGTGGTAAAGAAAGTTCAAACTTGTATCATCTATCACAGCATATCATGAAAGCCCACACAAGTAACACAACTTCATGTTTTTTGAGTCCCCCAAGTATGGGTGAGCAAAAATTCGGAAAAACCGAATTAATCGAACCGAACCGACCGAATTTTGAAATTCGGTTCGGTTAATTCGGTTTTCAGTTTTTTTAAAATTCGGTTCGGTTTTTGGTTAATTTGGTTTGGTTTTTGGTTTTGAATTTTGTAATTCGGTTAAACCGAATAAACCGAATAAGAATATTAATTTAATTAATTTTTATTTAAAAATATAATTAAATTAAATAAAATCTTATTTTTTTATTAAAATCAAATAAAAATGTTAAAATTTCGGTCAAATCGGTTAAAAATCGAATTAACCGATTTTTTTCGGTTCGGTTTTCTTAGTTTTTATCAACAAATTCGGTCGGTTCGGTTTTTTTTAAAAAAAATCGGTTTATTTGATTTTCGGTCTATTCGATTCGGTTTTAACCGAATATTCATCCCTACCCTCAAGTGGCAATGGCTAGCTATTAGCAGCTAACATGCCACTATTAGATACTGCTTATAACACATACAATTGTGCTGTTTTGGATAACAAAGAATCAATAAGCGATGAAAGAGCATGCAATTTGCAAGTTCACTAACCATGTATATGAATTCCCTGCGATGGCTCCATCTGGTACAATGTTGGTTTTCCAGGGTTCTGTTTAAGGGCATAATCCCTTGACTAGTAGTTTTGCCCACTGGCTCTACTCCTAGGATTTCATTGATTCATGCAGTCAGCAATTCTATAAATATCCTGCATTACCTTTGTGCTCTTGGCTAGTGCAAGTTTACAATGATCATTGATGCAATAAAATGTGATAATGCTCATGCCAAGTGCTCTCCATCACGAGATGGTGAGATGAAGAGAGGTAAATCAGATACTGAACAATCTCTAAGTAGGAGAGTTATATACTGCAGCCGTGACTCGAAAAGTTCACAATGATCATGTTCTTAGCATTGGTTGCCTTCTCCATTTGAGTTTGGGAATAACTATTTTAATTTCTGTTGAAATGGGATTATTCTGTTTCAAGATCGATCACCTAATTAGAGACACCTTAATAATTTAAACATCCTGATGATCGCACTTGTCAATGAGAGATTACTGTTAATATGAACATGGATCATCATTCCTGTTCATCTCAAATTATGGGCATCAAACATCATAGTTTTGATTACTGTCTAATTACGACACTAATAGTGAACTCTTTCTATTTATTTAGTTTTTTCTTCCTTACAAAATAAAAAATTGTTTGAACGGCTAGGACTATTTTTTTAAAGAAAAAGAATATTTTTATTATTAATTATTTAATACATGATATTTTTTTATTATCATCACATTTGAGTTGCATATTTTATACATATTTATAAAAACTGTATTAGAGCATCCATATTGATAGTTTTTATGGGATGTTATAACATTTAATTGACGTCAAAACTAATATGGCCATCTGTTATGACACCATGTTAACGTCACGTCATAGAACGCATTCAATCATTTTTGTTAAAAAAAATCTAAAATCGATGGATGACAAAAAAAAAAAAAAAAAAAAAAATAGAACCGTCACCTTAGCGGCCCTCTGATCCTGACTTTGTAGGTTTTTAGAGGAGACAAATCACGGTTATCATTGGTGTGGTGAGACATCTGGGGTCGAGGGAATTAATGTCAGCAGATCAAAGTTTTATCCCTGTGCGTAACTGGTAACCCTTGAACCTGTGATCTCGACGAAATCGATCAGGCGTCTTACCATCCGATCCAGCCCGTGGGGCTCTGAAATCGATGGAGAACGTGAGGTGAGTGGAGTGGGCGCAGTGCTGGCTGGTTACATATGGATTCAATCATCCATGTTTGTTTTGATTAAAAATAATTAAAAATATAAATTTTACATAATACATATATTTAAAAATGATATTATTATTTATTTTAAATAATAATTATTTAAATTACATAAATAAAATTGAAATTGTATTTATTTAATATAAAATAAAAATTAAAAATAATTAAAAATATAAATTTTACATAATACATATATTTAAAAATGATATTATTATTTATTTTAAATAATAATTATTTAAATTACATAAATAAAATTGAAATTGTATTTATTTAATATAAAATAAAAATAAAGATAGATGAATGAGCAGCGGGACGTATAAATAAGGAATATTAATATTAAAATGAACGTGTGATAATAAAAATATTACTATAATATGTATATAGGGGTTGTTGATGCTCTTAAAACATCCATGATATATATCTAATATTTTTCCTAAGTATTTGTTGTATCCATGTATACATCATTAATCAATTATCTTACACCTCAAATATCCTAAAGCTTAGGATCAAATATTTTCACAAACCAAATATTCATGGCTCTATCTATTAAATATCTCATTCACAAATATTGTATCTTCATGAGATGAACTAATGGTTAATATGTGCGATATTACTATTTTAAGGTCTGAAAATTATAACCTGATAAAGTCAGTGTAGCTGTCTTCGCCACGCGCTAGTCATAGCATCCGTATTACTAGTCTCGTGATTTATCTCCTTCGTGTTGATTCTAAGACAGATTGACCGGGAAACTAAGGCGAGTCAATTATCTTTTACCATTTCAAATTTAATAATCAAATATCTCATCAATTAAATATTTATGAATCTCATAATCATTTTATTAATTTATTTAATATTTATTTATATATTTTGATAATTATTAAATATTAAAAAAATTATATAATAATTAACAGAGCTGCTGCAGTACAATTGGGTTGTCCCATGCGTCTACAGCAGCTCAGATTGTTTTTTTTTTTTTTGGCATGATGATTTCAAATATCTCTTAAATATTCTCTTTGGAAGATATTTGAGATCAGAGAATATTTAAAGAAATATCTTTTTCAAATATCCCTTAGATATCGAGCCAATTTATTAGTCCAATTAATTGGTTGTTAAACGATCAATTTTAAAATTGATTAAAAATTTACTGCAACGAGTTAATTGGTTATGCTGATTATATATATATTAACATGAACAAGCCAATTTTTTGAAATGCAATGGACCGAGATGTTGGATGTTTGTTTGGACTTGGGGTGTCTCGATTCAAATTGAAGTGCTCTGATTCAAATCCAGACGTTTAGATTTGAATCCAGTGTAGTGTGTGTATATATATCATTTTTTTATTTTTTATATTATATATGTTTTGAAAATTTTAAGATTTAGAAATTTGATTATAGCTGGTTTAAACTAATAAGAGTTTTCTTCTACGGTTCAGGTTTTTCTCTAGGGTTATAATGTTCAAAATAAAAATATATGAATGCTTATGAGATATATTATATGTGCTTAGAGTTTAAGATATTAGAATTTAGAAGTTGAATTATAGTGAATTTAAGCTAATATGATTTTTCCTCTAAAATTTAATTTTCTCTCTTGATTATAGTATTGAGGATTTTAAATTTTTGATATTCTCATGATATAATAGCTAAAATTGATTTCCAAGCATCCCAATTACTTTTTGTATTAAAAAGTTTTTTAAACGGGGCGCCTAGAATTTTTCTTGGTGCTCCGACTGGGGTCGCGCACAGGCACACCATATATGATCCGTAGTAGACACATCTATCATTTATGAAATCGTTGTTGGATATCATGTGAATGGAAAGGGAGGTGTGGAGGAAAGAAACTCCTTAGTGAGTGAGACTTTAGTCTCATATTGGAACTTTTTAGTGAATGGAAAGGGAGGTGGAGAATAAAGAGACTCCATTGTGAGTGGGGTTTTAGTCTCACATTGAGAGTTTTAAGGCATAATTATTGGTTTATATTGTTTCACAAGCATGTTAGTTGTGAACAAATGCAAGTGGAGAGACTCTCTCTCATGCGAGGGTGCGCAGGCGGGGGGGGGGGGGGTGCAAATCCAGGGCCCAGATTTGTACTGAACCAAGTGAACTCGGTTGCGTGCATGATCTGCGCGCGTCAAATGTCCGACCGATCAGGGCAAAATTTGTCCAAGCAGATGAACTAATGTGGTCCGAGCCTATATAAAGAGGTTGTGACCAAGAGCAAAATACACAGAGAGAAGAAATTATCTTCCACCTCCTTCCCGACCTCCTTTGATATCGTTCGGGTACTTTCTCAGTTCGCCACGAGTAATAAGTGCTCCGTTGTGCCTGTGGTCCCGCTGTTGTATCCTGAGAGACAGACGTCTATCGGAGCCTCGAAGCATTGTCGGAGGAGGACAAATCTGTTTCAAGGAAACTGCACTGCGCAGGGCTCAGCATCTTCCTGGTCGGGAGATTCTGCTCGGGAGACTGCAGTCTGCATAAAAGACAGCTCAGGCCACTCAACAGATAAGTTGAAAATTGTGTGTTTCAATTCATTTCTTGTTCACTCTCAGAAAAGAGAGTATTTCCTCCATCAATCTTGAAACAGATTTCATTTCTGTTGAGATGACCACGGAAAGTGTTGAGGTGAAACAGACTCGCTCCGATTGGGAATGTCCCAATCAACCATGGGAAAAACCAGAGAAGTTCACTAGGTTGAACTTCAAGAGGTGGCAGCAAAAGATGCTCTTCTACTTGACCACACTCAATCTGGCTCGGTTCTTGACCGAGGACCCTCCCAAGTAAGCTGAGGTTGCTGAGGTGGAGGCTTGGACTCATTCTAAGTACCTATGCCGAAATTACATCCTCAATTGCCTGGTCGACTCGCTGTATGCTGTGTACAGCACGAAGAGAATGACTAAGGAGCTGTGGGAATCCTTGGACAAGAAATACAAGTCGGAGGATGCAGGGGCCAAGAAGTTCATCGTGGGCCGATTCTTGGACTACAAGATGGTTGACTCTAAGACAGTGATCAGCCAAGTCTAGGAGCTTCAGGTGATCCTACATGAGATCCACTCAGAAGGTATGGTTCTAAGTGAAACCTTCCAGGTAGCAGCCATTATTAAGAAGCTGCCTCCCGGCTGGAAGGATTTCAAGAACTACTTGAAGCATAAGCGGAAGGAGATGAACGTGGAGGAACTCGTTGTTAGACTCCGCATCGAAGAAGACAACAAGGGTTTAGAGAGAAATGTGTTCTCTCAGGCTGCTGTAAAAGCCAACGTGGTCGTGCACGGACAAAGTTCGAAACGAAAGAATTCTAAATCTTCCAAGATGGGACCCAGAGGAGGTATCACCAAGAAGTTCTTTGGGAAGTGTTACAACTGTGGCCGAGTTGGCCATAAATCTTCGGAATGCAAGAAACCGAAGAAGAAGCAGGAGGCCAACCTGAACGAGGGATTAGAAATGGAAGACCTCTGTGCCGTGGTCTCTGAATTGAACCTGGTGGTTTCAAACCAGCGACAATGGTGGATTGATACTGGAGCCACCAGACATGTGTGCTGCAATAAGGAACTGCTCCACAATTTTGATGAAATTAGTGGAGAGAAACTGTTCATGGGGAACTCGGCAACCTCGGACATTATGGGCCAAGGGAAAGTGGTTCTAAAGATGACCTCGGGTAAGGATCTCACTCTAACCAATGTGTTGTATGTTTCGGAGATTCGAAAGAATCTAGTGTCTGGTTCATTATTAAGCAAGCATGACTTTCGCATTGTGTTTGAGTCAGACAGAGTTGTACTGTCGAAAAAGGGAATGTTTGCGGGAAATGACTATGTATTTGATGGACTGTTTAAGCTCAGTGTAATGGCTATTTGGCCTAAGATAAATAAACTTGAGAGCTCTTCCAGTTGTATGCTTGAGTCTTCTTGTTTATGGCATGGTAGACTAGGATATGTGAATTACGATGTGATTCGTAGATTAATAAACATGCAAAGCATACCGACATTCCACCTTGACCCAAAACACAAGTGTGAGATTTGTGTTGAAGCGAAGTTGACAAGGTCATCCTTTCAACACGTTGAAAGAAGCAACGAATCACTCGACCTAATTCACACCAACGTATGTGACCTTAAAGGTACATCGACATGTGGTGGGAATCAGTACTTCATTACTTTTGTAGATGATAACACAAAATACTGTTATGTGTATCTTCTCAAAAGCAAGGATGAAGTTATAGAGAAATTCGTTCTCTACAAGAATGAGATTGAAAACCAACTTAATAAGAAGATTAAGGTGGTTCGAAGTGACCGAGGAGGTGAATATGTATCACCATTCGCTGAGTCATGTGCTGAACATGGGATCAGACACGAAACAACAGCTCCTTATACCCCTCAGCAAAATGAAGTTGCTGAGAGAAAGAATCGAACTCTTAAGGAGATGATGAATGCTCTTCTATTGAGCTCTGGACTGCCAGACTCCATGTGGGGGGAAGCTGTGTTAACAGCTAATTACCTTTTAAATAAGGTCCCTCGGAAGAAAATAGAAAAGATCCCTTATGAGTTGTGGAATGGAAGACGATCATCCTACAAATACTTGCGAGTGTCGGGGTGTCTTGCCAAAGTTTTGGTGCCTGATCTGAAGAGGATTAAGATAGGACCAAAAACTATTGATTGCATATTTATCGGATATGCACATAATAGCAGTACGTATCAGTTTTGTGTTTATGAGTCACAATTACCGGATATACACAAGAACTCGATAATAGAATCGAGAAATGCCCCATTCTTCGAGCATGTGTTTCCATATAAGACCCGAGAGGATGCTAGCTCCTCAAAACAGGTGGAGGAAATACTAAAGGAAGAAGAAGAGGATGATAAACCAGTCGAGGTTGCGCCTCGGCGGAGTAAGAGAGCTCCGGTGGAAAAATCTTATGGACTAGATTTTATCACTTTCATACTAGAAGGTGAGCCCCAAAACTACTTAGAAGCTGTGAACTCTTCTGAGGGATCTCACTAGAAGGAGGCAATTGCATCTGAGATAGAATCTATCTTGCAAAATCACACTTGGGAACTTGTGGGCCTTCCTCCAGGGAGTAAACCATTTGGTTGCAAGTAAATCTTCAAGAAGAAGATAAAATCAGATGGCACAATTGACAAGTATAAGGTCAGGTTGGTAATTAAAGGTTACCGACAACGAGAAGGTCTTGATTACTTTGATACGTATTCTCCGGTGTCAAGAATAACTTCCATTAGAGTGTTGTTAGCTATTGCTGCGCTATGGAACCTGGAAATACATCAGATGGATGTAAAGACGACCTTTCTAAATGGAGATTTAGAAGAGAAAATTTACATGGAGCAACCTGAGGGGTTTTCTGTGCCAGGACAGAATAATCAGGTTTGCAAATTGGTGAAGTCTTTATACAGCTTGAAACAAACTCCAAAGCAGTGACATGAGAAATTTGATAATGTCATGCGAGAAGGTGGATTCAAAATCAATGAATGTGATAAATGTGTCTACACGAAAGCCACAGAAGATGACTTTGTCATCTTGTGCTTATATATAGATGACATACTTATCATTGGGAGTAATGATAAGATAATCAAATCCACAAAAGGCATGTTGGACTCAAGATTTGACATGAAAGACATGAGCCTAGCTGATGTGATTCTAGGAATCAAAATTCTTAGAACAGCTGAAGGACTTGTTCTTAGTCAGTCCCATTACTTGGACAAGATTCTTGAGAAATTCACCAATGGTGATACTGCGTTGGTACAAACGCCGATAGATACTAGTCAACATCTATCAAAAAATCGAGAAGAAAGTATCTCTTAGGTAGAGTACGCTCGGGTGATTGGAAGTCTTATGTACTTGATGAATTGTATAAGACCAGACTTGACCTACGCAGTAAGCAAACTGAGTAGATACACGAGTAATCCCGGTGTTGAGCACTGGAAAGGGATAACAAGAGTACTGAGGTACCTGAGATATACTCGTGGAAATGGACTGCACTATATGAGATATCCTGTTGTTATCGAAGGATACAACGATGCGAGTTGGATATCTGACATAAAAGACTCGAAGTCTACGAGTGGATATGTATTCACTCTGGGAAGTGCAGCTATTTTATGGAAATCTTCTAAGGAAACCGTAATAACTAGATCCACGATGGAGTCTAAGTTTGTAGCTTTTGACAAATGTGGTGAAGAGGCTGAATGACTACGACAATTCTTAGAAGATGTACCGAGATGGCCGAAACCCGTGCCGGCAATCTGCATACATCATGATAGTCAATCAGCGATTGGCCAGGCACAAAGCCATCTATATAATGGTAAGTCTAGACATATACGTCGGAGACACAATACCATTAGACAACTACTCTCAACTGGAGTTATCACCGTTGACTATGTGAAGTCAAAGGATAACTTAACGAATCCGCTAACCAAAGGGTTAAATCGAGAGTTAGTTGCAAGCTCATCAAGAAGGATGAGTTTGATGCCGACAGAAAATGTTGGTGCAAAGGAAATCCAACCTATGCAGACTGGAGATCCCAAGAACTAGGTTCAAAGGGACAAACTAATTGCACTGACAAAGATGTTCACTGTGAGGGAACGACCCTTGGAAATAGTGAAGGATGGAGGTTATGTAACGCCCCAAAATTTCCATTTTTAGTTCTTAAAGTCCTTAGAATTATTTAAAAATGGTTTAGAAATATTCTAGATATTTTTAGGGATTTTTAGAATATTTTTATGGAATTTTCCGAGTCCGTTTAGTATATAAAAAAAAGGAAAAACGTTTAAGGACAGCCGGGGGTTCGAACCCGCGACCACCAGGAGACCAGACGCGAGTGCGACCAGCTGGGCTAGGGTATCAAGCACAGCAAAGGATGGAGAGAAATATATTTAAGGTGTAGTTAGGTCAATCCGCCCCCCATAAGTATAAATAGATAATTGAACAGAGAAGTTTTATTTCTCTCCTCTCCAAACCCTCACGCCGACCTCTCCTCTCTTGGGCGAAACAACACCAAGCTCTAAGGGGCCGGCCAAGGCTCTCCTCCAAGAGATCTTCCAATATTCGGAATCCCCGCGACGAGAGGAACGCGTAGGCGCGAAGAATTCTCCAAGATCTCAAGTTTCTCCCGAGCCCTAGACGTCAATCTTGGTTGTAAGTCCAAGATATCAATGTAAGTACTGCTCACCTGCAGTAAGAGGCGGTTTTTCCGCAAGAATTTCCCTTAAAAGTTTTTAAAAGAGATATTTCCTTTTTGTTTAAGTTTTTGCATGTGATCTTAGTTCATTATATGCTTGTATAAGTTTGATAAAGCACCCTATGTGAGATTAGGGGCTAAGAAAGTTATGAGAAAAGAAAAGAGAAGATAAAGATAAGAAAAGAAAAGGCCAAGGCCTTAAGAAATCCCCAAAAGTCAAGACTTAGGGATTTTAGCACGCAAGGTGCTCGAGAAAATGCCAAGGCATTTACAGATAAGAAAGAAAAGAAAGAAAAGTTATTTTATTTTCTAAGGCCAGTACCCGGCATCCAAGGGCGTCGTTAAAGAAATCCAGGTGTCCAATTCCAAGGTCTTGGCCCTGGTAGACCAAGGTCTGCTCTATTAGGATTGGTGGCTCGCTACCCCAACCTTTTAGGGAACGCGCATGAGATGGTACTTACGTCTTCAGTGGATCCAAGTGATTATTATTTTCAAGTATATGCTTTAGCAAAGTTTCTAAAGTTTAAAGAGTTTTCAAAAAGTTAAAGAATAGCTAAAGTTTCAAGTTGAGCCAAGAAAAGTAAATTGAGATTTATTAATGCTTGAGTATGCATGTTTTGAGTTATACATGTTCTTAGTTTTCTTTCAAGCATATAAGTATCTCATATGATTTTCATATTGTACAAGAAGCATGTTTGCACATTTCGAGATTTTGTGAGCTAGATAGTACTTACTAAGCTTTTTGCTTACTAGTTGCATTTCCTCTTACTGCAGATAAAGGTAAAGGCAAGCAATTCTGAAGGAAGGCGACAAGGCGGTGCTGAGTAAAGTGTGTGTGGTGGCTGATTTTGGAGAGATCTTTGAGACGAGACAATTTAGTTATTTGAATTACAATGTTATAGTTTATTCAAATTTCAAGTTCTTGCTTTATGGAGTTTAGCGAACATTTAAGTTTTGGATAGTTTTACATGCTCAATTTCTTAGAGTAAAGATTCCATGTCATTTCATTTAGCATACATATCCTTATGATTGCATTGGATGAGTAGAAGTGTGAGTAGTTGGAAATATTGATACTTTGTTAGAGAAATAGGTGCATGTGCCAAGATAGTATTAATTTCTCTTTGAATCAAGTTTTATTGCTTAAATATGTTTAGAAAAGTTGTACTCACATTTCATAATGCTTTAGCAAGGTTATAGAACATGTATTTGGTGTTATGAATGCATAGGAGTCAAGATTGGTACAAACTCTAATGTTAAAGTTCATATAAACTTGAATAGCTTATTTTCTTCCGCAAAAGTCCTAATTTCAAGTTTATGGATTCGTTTTGATTGGCTAAATTGATTAGAAAACTGGCATAGAGTATAGAAATGGTGTCATGATTCTATATGGCTCGAAAGTATAGGTTTGGTGGAGTTTTGAAGCAAGTGCCGAAACCTGAAAATTCAGATTTCAGGCTTATCAGTCGACTGATACAGTATCAGTCGACTGATACCCGAAAACTGAGTTGGGCGAGGCAGGTTTCAATAAGTTTCATCTTACAAGTTTTTGAGAAAGAAAGTGTGACATGGTATCATGCATGACTACTTAAGTTAGAATATCATTCTTAGATGAATTTAAAAGAAAAAAAAGATTTTCCGCATTTTTAGTCGTGCGTTAGAGTCGAGAAGTAGACAAAAGTAACGATCCGTCTAAGGCAGAGAAGGCGGGTCGCTACAGGTTAAGCATACGACTTTTAATGTTTCAATAGAGTTATGTGGAAAACTCTTAAGAGATCACCTATATGAGAAAAAAGCGGGGCCGCTTCGAAGAGAATTGAAGACACAATTCTTAGAACTTCTCGCAGAATAAGGTGTGTTCATGGCCAAGAACGAATATACTCATGAGAACTGAGGTGTATCAGGGAGAGTCTTGGGTGAGATGTGTCAATGCTTACGTAAACGACAGCACAGTTCAAGAACATCATGTCTACTCTCAGCTAGGAAGCAAACAGATCTTCACAAGAGAAGGTTCAAAGGGTGAAACCTACCTATCCTATACTGGACTCAACTGCTGAATGCTATCACATACCTTATTTCCATTCATGTGGGGGATTGTTGGATATCATGTGAATGGAAAGGGAGGTGTGGAGGAAAGAAGCTCCTTGGTGAGTGGGACTTTAGTCCCACATTGGGAGTTTCTAGTGAATGGAAAGGGAGGTGGAGAATAAAGAAACTCCATTGTGAGTGGGGCTTTAGTCCCACATTAGGAGTTTTAAGGCATAATTGTTGATTTATATTGTTTCACAAGCATATTAGTTGTGAACAAATGCAAGTGGAGAGACTCTCTTTCATGCACGTGTGGGTGCGCAAGGGGGGGGGGTGAAAATCCAGTGCCCGGATTTGTACTGAACCAAGTGAACTCGTGTGTGTGCACGACCTGTGCGCGTCAAATGTCTGACCGGTCAGGGCAAAATTTGTCCAAGCAGATGAATCAACGTTTTGCCAAATTTTTTGCTCGAATGTAACTAAAGCATTAACTATTGATTAATGCAAAATGTAACCCCCAGACGTTTGGATCTGGCCAGTTATTGGCAGTAAATGGCATTAATTCGGTCATTGATTACTGCGGGGGTCTGAGCCTATATAAAGAGGCTGTGACCGAGAGCAACATACACAGAGAGAAGAAATTATCTTCCACCTCCTTCCCGACCTCCCTTGATAGCGTTCGGGTACTTTCTCAGTTCGCCACGAGCAACGAGTGCCAGGCCTCAGCATTTTCTTGGTCGGGAGACGTCCGACTACTGCTCGGAAGATACTGCTCAGGAGCTATTGAGATACTGCTTAGGAGCTCGGGAGATATTGCTCGGGAGACCTGGTCGAGAGATACTGGTCGGGAGACGTGGTTGGGAGATTCTGCTTAGGAATTCCAGCTCAGGAATTCTTCTTGGGAGACTGTAGTCTGCATAAAAGGCAGCTCGGGTCACTCAATAGATAAGTTGAAAATTATGCGTTTCAATTTATTTCTTGTTCACTCTCAGAAAAGAGAGCATTTCCTCCAACAATCGTCAAATGTACGTTTTATTTTCAATTAAAGTTAAATGAGCATTTTATTTAATATGAAATATATCTAAAATACTCTTATATATTGTTTGATCATTAAGTTGGGTAGAAGTTAGCAAATAATTTCTATAATTGTAGAAGCTAGTGGTTAGAATTGTTACTATAATTATAAAAGTTAGTTGTTAGTTTCTAATACTTTGTATATTTTGATTTTGTTTCTCCGAGTGATAATCTAGTTAAAAAAATTTCAAAGAGCAAAACAAAAGATAAAGACTTTACGATACTTATTACATTTTAAATGAATATTACTTCTACACGATTAATCATGTAGAAGTTACATGCTAGCTTCTACAATATGTAGAAGTTAGTTGTTAGCTTCTGTAATGTGTAGAAGCTTACCACGGTAATTTTTTATCATTTAAATTTTACTTCTATGAATGAAACTAGGGGTGGGGAAAAATATCGAATCTTCGGTATATCATACTTACCGTACCAAAATATATTGAAATATATCGATATCATTGATATATCGAAAATTTTGGTACGGTATTATACTGTACCAAATTTTTTGATATTGGTATTAGTATGAGATTTAGTGTACTGGTATGACATATATTATATAGGTACTAAAGTTTTAAGATAAATGGTATGAAATTTATATCATAATGAAATTTTGATATATACGGTATCAGTATTAATTTTCTTATACCGAATTGTTTTCCTATAGTATATAGGATACGATATCAATATCGAGATACAATACCGAGTCATCCCTAATGATAAACTAGTTAAAATATAATAATATTTCAAGGAGTAAAACAAACGTGTAAATTTCATGATATTCATTAAATTTCAAATAAACATAATTTAATTATGATCGAAGAAAATTAACATGTAACTTTTATAATATGTAACAGCTACCTGCAAGCTTCTACACGTTGTAAAAGGTAGCAGGTAGTTACTATATATTGTAGAAGCTACTCAACAATTTTTATAATAACGTTAAGTTCATGAATATTTTTAGGATAAAATCATGGGGCGGGCGCCCATTTGTTTTTTGTTTTTGGAAAAAAATACGATAATATATGATGTTTCTCTTAACTTGGGGAGTCATTTTGATTTTTACCCTATACTATTTTAAGGAAAAAAAAATCAAGAAGGTATTTTTTTATTTTAAATCGTAAAGGAGCGTCTCGTTTTGATTTTTTTTTAATCATAAGGGCATTTCGTATTATGTAAAAATGATATAATTATTCTTTGTAATTGTTATATGGAAAATAATTTTAATAAAGATGACTATAATTCTTTGGACTCTCTGACAAAGTTTTAAACGACGTATTTTGGATCTAAGATTAGATCTGTTGGTAGTGGATAAGTGGTGTGCAATTATCGTTATTGCATCCACTTCCTCATCATTATAAGTGCATCCAAGTGCGAAGAGAAAACAAGAGATAGAGATCTGGAGATAATCAGACAAGGTCAGTTCTTGGAAGAAAGAAGAGCATTTTTTACCGTGGGGATTTGGTTTGGAGATAATCAGACAAGATCAGTTCTTAGAAGAAAGAAGAGCATTCTTTACCATGGGGATTTGGCTTGTGAACGAGGAAGACCTTTTTGGTTTTGTAATCATCCTTTGGACGATAAGCACAAAGATCATAGGTTTGTAGGGATCTGTATATGAAAAACACTTACAAAGCAGTGGAAATTTGAGATCCCTTTGAGCGATCCATGCGAAAGAAAAATTTGTACGAAGTTCGATCTATCTAACTAAGGGTTATACCTTTGGTGCACGCCCTTTGGTTATCCCGCTCGTTCTTGGTTCGTCGGATCTCTTGCACGTTTAAGTGTTTGTGTCTCTAGTAGTATCCACACAGACACGATCTTGGTTTCGGAGAAGAACTACCTTAGTTGTGCTACAAATAAGGGGTAGTTCACAAAGCACAAAAACCAAACACCCTCAAAGGAGAGTTTTGGCCGAATGGGAGAGGAAAAGGGTGAAGGGAAGCAAATGACACACCAACCCATGCAATTTTCAAAAATTGTTTATATTCATCTCATGAATATGAAGGGATTTTGTTCCTTCAGTTTCTCGTCATATTAAAGCCAATAAACACAATTAAGCACATGTTTCTCATTTTTGGCTTTTCAACTTCTCTTCATTCAATGAAGAGAAACTCTTCATCTTCCTCTAATAATAAATTCATCTAGCATTTTAATAAATTATTATGTCATCTAATTGGTTGAGTCTAATTTTAATAAGTCTAACTCGGATTAGACCTAATTTCATAATCCAATTGGATTCATTTGAGTTTAACTCAATTAATCCAATTCAGATCATATTTTAGTCAAACTAAAATCAATTAATCAATCTCCGAAGCATCATGTCCTTTGTGTGTGACCCAATAGGTTCTCATAATGTTGACAATGTGTCTAAACCGCTTTAGACACATAAACAATGAGCGACATCTAGCAATGCATCATTGCTACCTAAGTGACGAGAAAGTCAAAATCCGACTAAACTTTTGTGATTATTATCTCATATGACTTTGTCCTTCTATCCTCAATATCTAGATTGATCAATGAGGCATAGACCGTGTCATCCTCGATATTAATCTTTGTGTTTCTTGATTCTCAAGTAGACTCACTCAAGCAAATGAGCTTAATATCTCATATTGACTCATTTGAGCATGACCATGCATTTAGTAGTTCTATTTGATCATGGGGCTCATAGATATCACTCCCGTTATATGCGAGGGATAGATCTCATATACATCACTTACATCCCTCCGAATAATTTGTTACATACCCAGTGATCGCCTTTATAGACCACCCTATTACGGGTGACATTTGATGACACCAAAGTACACAACTCCTTTGTAAGGAACCGTAGTGACTTTAGGTTTAAGGACTATTCATGCTAAGCCACATTAGAAAGTTTATGACACTTATATAACGCTCCATGAAACTTTCTTATGACAGGTCAATTCAGTACACATTATTTAATATATGCTCATGTGTCAACTTAATATTCCATATCCATGATTTGTAAGATTAGGTCATCAATTGACCTACATGCTAGTCTCAACACATTAATATTGTCATTGAATATTAATGCTTGACTAGGAATAGTTAAGAGTAGTATTCTCTACATTATCTCACTATCAATTCAACTAATTGATATAATATAGATCAGAACCTACTATCAAAGGACATTATTATACTTATTCATTGGGCACAATCATGAAATAAATATAATAATCAAATTTTGCCTTTATTAAATAAAATATAATACAAAATATTCCCTAGATAATTATTTCATAATTGACTCTAGGACTAACACCAATAAGGTTGCCGTCTTTGATTCCATAAAGGATCTTTGAGAGATCATTGTAAGTTTTTACAATTCATATATTTCGTTTCTACTAATTCATGCATTTAAAATCGACAATGATACACGAGCAATCGATTAAATGCATGATAGTTTAAATAAATTCACTACGGGTCACACCATTGTTGCAATTGGTCTGGAAAGAGATCAGTGAAAACAATATATCAATTCTATGAACATATCATCTCTTTCAAAATTGTTTGGCATACAATTGCAATTAAAATATGCATGTAAAAGAGTTCTGTACAACGTAGATATGTTAAAATAGATAGATCTATGACATCCTGTGGATTTGTTCAAATGGTATTCACCTGTTCATCACTAGAGGAATTGCGGCCAGAGTATGTCTCCGTCCTGTTCTATTTTTGCCAAACAGAATCACAAACATACTGTGAATTTGCCACCATTGTTGGGTGCCGGGAAATACCAGTCACCATGAAGGAAAAGAACAGCAGCCCCCTTGCTTGCTATGTGTCAAGCGAGCCGCCTAGAGATCGCGACTGCGTGTCACAGTTTCCGCCTAAGTTGACGACGTCGTGAGCCGCGAGAATCACGACCATGTCGTGGTTATCTCTCGTGGTAGGCAACTGCGTTGCGGTGGAGGTGAGCCAGTGGCAACAACTACTATTAATGGACGACAGAAGAGGAAAGCAGATGGATCGATTAATCAATACAAAGCTTGTCTGGTTGTAAAAGGATATATCCAATTAAAGGGTATTGATTTTGAAGAGATATTTTCTCCTATTATGAAATTTATGTCATTTTAGCTATAGTAGCATATTATGACTTAGAATTACATCAGATATAAAAATGACTTTCCTTAATGGTTATCTTGACGAGAAAATTGATATGGCATAGCCAAAAGGTTATATTATTGAAGGCCGAGAGGACAAAGTATGTAGATTTAAAAAATCTATATATGGGCTAAAACAAGCATTAAGACAATGAAACATAAGATTTAATGAAGTCATTTTGTCTTATGGTTTCAAATGATGAATGAGGACCATTGTGTTTTCCTTAGGGAGGATAAAGAAAAAATAGTCATCTTATCATTATATGTTGATGATATACAGTTGGAAATGACATATAGTTTGTGATAGAAATCAACTCATAACTTTCATCACAATTTGACATAATGGATATGTGTCACGCCCCCAGAGGCCCGGACTCGCTCGAAAATTGGGCAGCACCTCCCCTGTATGACGGATAATCTGAAACTTCTATACTACACCTCAACACATACTAAAGCTCAACCACACTCGGCTGACATTCACATAAACAGAATTACAAGAAAAACCACCACAACCACGCAGTTAATTATTTCGCCTAATAAACATCATAAGTGTTATTCAAGATAAATACATTTTCGTAAACTAAAATACAATAAACCAAAATCCAGCGAAAGAAATTAAATACACGTTTAACGAAAAGTCAAATACCATCCAAAATAATAACAAAACCCAAAACGACACCAATACAATAAAATAACACGAAAATACGAAAACGGAAACAACCTACTCAAGACTGGGGACTGACAACTAGATCCTCTCCTAACGGTACGAGACGCAACTATCGACTACCTAAAACAAAAAGGAGAACGAAGGGTCGTGAGTTCCGGGTGGAATTTTGCTGGTATAAGAACAGATAAATGCATGGTATATAAAAAGGTAAAAACAAGCATAAAGAAAACGAAGGGTATATAATCTCCGGAATAAAGAACATAAACTAAATACATCTATGCAGATAAAACATACCTGAAAACCATGTAACAAGTAGGGGCAAAAATCAGAAATCCCTCCTAACACCTCCATAACAGCTAATACTACCGAACATATCCAGGTCATATAATAAAATACAAATCATAACCGTATATGCATGTTAATCAAATGTAACAATCATAGCTCAAACAAGTGCAGCAAACACAAGCAAATGCACAATGCATAAAATGCACATGATGTCATGACCTGCAGTGCACACATACCAACTACCACTACATTGAGTAGGTTGAGTGGACAAGATACAAGTGCAAAGCACCTGGGGCTATGCAAATACACCACAACAACTGTGACCATGATATGAAAATCCCGAAACACCTGGGGGACCTCCAAAGACCTGGGGAGTATCAACTGTTTGCACACAACTCTAATTGAGTATGGCACAACAGGAAAATATACCTGACGATCTGTCTCAACCACCATGGAGCCTGCGGTTGTCGGCCTGAATGCTATGATGCATGTCACTATTATATACCACCTCAACCAAACCAAAAATCATGCATCCATACGATACGAAAACACAAATAACACCAAAGTAAATAAACATACATGAAACACAATCAACACCAAGGTAAATAAACATGCACTAATCTACTGGGTAGAATTTATCTAATGTCATCCAACCCTAGATAGGTCAAATGATTATTCTATAGTACACGCGTACAAGCGGTACTCTTCAGATCAAAAGCCAAGAGATGAGACTATATAACTGAACAATTTGGAATTATCACTCAAAGGTCAAGCACGAATAAGTATCAAGTAGGAAAACAAGAGGAATAGATTTAAGATAAATCATCCTACTCAGATAATAAAACAACCTGCATTTAAAGATAAATAGAATTATAGAAGCAAGCAAGAAGTACCCGCCTTAATGTAGAACGTATCCAAGCAAACCTCCTCACGCTCAACGTGTGTATTAGAATCAAGGCCCTGTATCATGGATAAAGTTTATCTATCAATACAATTAAGTAGCTAAACTAACAATTAAATTGTATTAGGACTAATCCTAATTATCACATTCTTTAATTAACCCTAATTACATGATTAGTTCAAGCTAAATCAAGGTTTGGTTCAGGTTTAGGTTAATCCCGACCGATCTTGCTATAGTAACAATTCAATCCAAATACCCTCCTCAACAGCCACTAATTAGGAGACATCTCAAGAACAAATGAAACCTTCACAACTTTAATCCAATCCTAAATGAACCGCCAACATTTACCCAAAGAGATAAGCCAACCCATCGTAATCACTTGGCAACACTCTAAAGTCAAAGAGTTAAATCAACTCCCAACTCAAATCGCTCACTAACATTATGCGACAGGAAGTATCAAGAAATCACAAGACAACAAGCTACAACTTGATCCCATGAAATCAACACATTCATCCTTCGGCCACAAATCCAAAATATCCCATACCAACTAAATTAATTCCAACCTCAACTTCATCCCACTAGCACATGCAGACACATGACCAAAGAGCTATGCCAACGCCACTCTCAAAACAAAACTAACAAATGACGATCTGACCAGATACTTACCTAGAACCAAACTTAATCAATGTTGGCACAAGCACCCCATCTGATTGAATGCAATACCACACCCAAGAACAGAACAAAATCCCAAAATTACATCCTCAAATTCACTCCAAAACACACGACAGTGTGAGTGCTCACCCTTAGGATCCCTTGGTTAGATCACAACTCTACACCAAGCACAGAAACTGCAACCAACCAAATTCAAACATAATCAACCCATAAGGACTACGGTGGTGAAGGAAGAACACCCCAAAGTCTGTCAATTTGCACAACAACAACTTGACGCTACACAACAATTCACTCGAAACAGAAGGCTTACCACTATATGCCAGCAAGAACTCAGCTCTACCCTGACCAGAACCCCACGACAATTGGCAATGATTGATTGGAGGTGGCCGCAACGATCAGGATGGGCAACGATATTGATTGCTAGAGTTTCGGCGTGGTTGACTTTGACAGTGGCCGACCTCTAGTGTGGTCGACGACTGTGAGGTGGAGCAACAAGAAAACGATGGTGGTTCGGCATTGGGGTGGTGGCTAGCGACAATCGATGGCAGTGGGTTGATGCTAGGGTACATGAAGTTGTCGGCGTCTCAAGAGTAGGGAGAGGTCGGCGATTGGTAGCTCGACTGGTCGGGCGGTGCGGCAATGAAGAGGGGAGGGAGGTGTCGACAGTGCGAAGGAGAAAGAGGGATTGTGCTGGAGAAGAGGATCACTGGCTTCGGGCTCTCGTGAGGTGACAAATCACACTGCGTCGAGTGGAGCTCAGGAGAGGGGAATCGTGATGGAAGGTGGTTTGCGCAGAGAGGGGACTGCGGTGGAAGGCATGGTGAGGGGTGTGAGGAGAGGTAATTATAAACATATATATAATTAAAACTATTTCCTTATATATATATATATTCTAAAAATCTTACTTTTCCTTAAATAATTCGAAACCAACTCATCTGGCGTCCAGTTATCCCCATAAATATTTCCAAAAATTTCAGAGAATTATTCCAAAATTTTTCCTTTGATTGTTTCTAATTTTTAACTCCTATTTATGGTGATTATATAGATATACTATATATATATATATATAATATATATATATATATATATATATATACCTATATATATATATATATTTATATACATATATTATTTTGTTATATATATATATTTTATCATTATTATTTTTTAAACTGTATTTTACAATATGGGAGAAGTTGAGTACATCTTAGGAGTAAAGATCATTAGAGATCGATCAAAAAAAGCTTTTAGGTTTGTCTCAAGGGTCTTATATGTTGGGGCAATCGGCCCTGAGATGATCGGGAGGATCATGGGATTTTGATGTGTGCGGTCAATATGGTTAAGTTAGGATTTATTGTGGACTAATATGTGTACATGAGTGTGCAGGTGTACAGGTACACATGAACTTGGTTGATGTCTTAAGGTGAAGGATGACATAGAGGCAAGCTGGAGGTTTGCGTGCGCATCCGAGGGACCGTGGATAGCGGGGACGATAAGTCGAGGGACGCGGACTTCGAGGCGTACGTGAAGGGTGGCATGGAGGCAAGCTGGAGGCTTGCGTGCGCATCCGAGGGACGAGGGTCGAAGATGAAGAGGGCGTGAAGGCAATAGTCGAGGCTGCTGGTGAAGAGTCAACCGGGTTGTGAGGGTCTGAGTATGAGTGTTTGTACTCAGGGGCTAAGCCGGGAGGGTTCGAGTGCGGAGTGAAATATACTCGGGAGTGTAACCCTAGGCTTAGGTTTCAGACCAGTCGACTGCCCATGGGGCAGTCGACTGGTGTCGGCTGAAATAGGCTGGCAGATTCGAACGTTGTATGACAACGGTCGAATCTGAGTGGGACCAGTCGACTGCCCCAGGGGCAATCAACTAGTAGCGCCTGTTTCAGATTCAAGTCCTATTTAAAGGGGCTCGTTTCATGCTTTGTTTTCTTGACGAATCTTGTCTTGGTTAAAGGCAAGATAGTAGTCTTTATGCTCAGTGCTTTGTTTGAGTTTGTGGCGAGGTTTCTCCACCCACAAGGAGCAATGAGGGCTAGCCGGAGGTTATCCGGGGAGTGATCCACTGACGGATTCTTGGATTAGTCACCCATCCGGGGTGGATACCAAGTAAATCAGGTTGTTAGCATTGTTCTTCACTGTTAGTTTTGTTTTTATTATATGTTCCGCTGTGCAACTAATCGTGTAGGAAGAAAGGGGGTCAAAAAATTACTATTCACCCCCTCTAGCAAACACATTCGATCGTACAATTGGTATCAGAGCGAAGGACCGCTATTGATTGGACTAATCGCCGAGAGAGCACACGCTAGAGGAAGAAGAACCATGGAAGACAAACTTGGGGAAGATATCAACTCACCACCACCATACGAGCATGAAGACTTTGCGTATTGGAAATGTAGAATGAAGATGTGGCTCGGCATGGATTGGGAGTGCGTAATGGTGCTAGAAGAGCCATTCGAGACCCCTAAGGACAAGCATGGAAAGAAGCTTCAACCTAGGTATTGGATCAAGGAGCAACAAGAACAAGCAAGGGCTAATGAGAAGGTAATTAATATTTTGGTTAATATTTTGCCTACTAATATTTTGAGTGATGTAGGGAATTATAAGAATGCTTATGAGTTGTGGAATAAATTGGAAGAAATTCATAAGACCCCTACACAAGCTCAACTAGTGGAGGAGCCCGAAGAAACAAGTGCAAGAATCTAAGAAGACCAAGAGGAGGAAGAAGTGTCAACTTCATCAAGTGAAGGAGCACTAGAAAGTGAAAAATCATCAACTTCCATAAGAGAAGAAGAGGAAGTATCAACGTCAAGTATTGAGGGGGAGGAGAGACCCTCAATCATGCAAGAGCAAGAAAAGACTTCAACCTCCACCAAGGCTAAATCAAAAGAGTATATCATATGCTTTGGTTGCAACGAAAAGGGGCACTACAAGGATAAGTGTCCTCTAGGTAAGAAAAAGGAGGTACTCTCTAAACCCGGGTCCATTCGATTTAAGTCTAACATGAATTGTAGGATGGAGAAGCCCAGGAGAGAAAAATGAAGATTCGATGCTTCACATGCGGGGAGCTAGGGCATTACCATACAAAATATCCAAGGAAAGGAGAGCTCAAGAAGATAGAGCATCTTAGGAAATAGGAGAAAGAAGAAAGGAAGAAGAGCTCATATCAAGGGGGAGTTACAAAGGTAAAAGAGGTAACCTCTAACTCTAATTATGTTTCAAATTCTTCCATGAATGCTCAAAATGCTTGTATGAATGATAGAATTAATAACAATTGCTTGTCCATGCGTGTTTTTGGTTTTAAATATCATGATAGGAATAGAAACACTGTTGCATGCCAAAACACAAAACATTCTATGTTTCATGATACACTTAGGACTACAAAACCTAAGGACCAAGGCATAAACCCTAAGAAAGGGAGATACATTCCTAGAAAAATGGGTAGACCTAGAAATGATCAAGTTAGGTCTAATGGTCCTAAGGTTATGAAGTTAGAAAAGGAAAATCAAGTTTTGAAAGCAAAACTTGATAAGTTAGAGAAAAACCTAGATAGAGTCATTAGAGGGTCAAAGGGGACAAGCATGATGCAAAAAGATCAACTTCTTAGGAATGGTAGACCGGATTTAGGATATCACCCTAGGAAAGCAAATGTGAGTAAAATGTCATATTCAAGGGTGTCCTATAACTATGGTAGAGAAAAGATCAAAAATGGCAAAGAAAAGCCATTTAGAGGAAAAGAAAAGGAATTGACCAAGGAAAAGGTCTATAGAGTCAAGAGAGTGATAGTGGAAGGTCAAGAAGCACTGGAAGAGCACCAGTGTGGTCTTGCCTTTGTAGAAGAGTTACCTAGGGAGGTAACTAGGGCTAGGAGCTCAAGGGAGAGCTCTAGAAGTCAGAATGGGATCCATAGTCAATGGATCTCAGGTGGTTTACTCCTAGGGGACTAGATGGTCTATGAAGTGTGCCAATGGGTTTGAAAGGCTAAGGTTAGCCTTAATCCTAGAGAATTGGCACACTAAAGGGAGAATTATGGAGAAAAAAGAGGAAATAGGATTATAATTGAGAGAAAATGGTTTTAATATGGAAATACCATATAAATTGATGCTAGTAATGTATTATGAACAAGTATGGGAAGAAGCATCAAGAAGAGGTTCAAATTAGAACTTTGAGTTGAGTTTAAATGATCAAATTTGGATAGTTTTGAAGTTTGTATCAATCTAGGGATTCGGGATAGTTTTGATTGAAATTATATTTTTCCCAAGTAGACATAGGATCCACAAATCTTTCCACAAAATTTCAGATTTTTTTGGAGATTTGTGGAATTAGTTAGGCTTTTCTGAGTTTCGGACTGGGAAACTGAATATTCAGTATCAGTCGACTGCCCTATTGGCAGTCGACTGGTGCTAGAGCGAGAAAGGGTCTGTAAGGTTTACTAGTCGACTGCCACAGGGGCAGTCGACTGGTCCTAGAGTGAGAAACCCTCTGTATGTTTTCGTAGTCGACTGCCCTCCTGGCAGTCGACTGGTATGCGAGATTTTATAAGGGCCAGACCGCGCGGACAGCCAAAACCTAGGGTTTTTGGCGTGACCTCCCCGACGATTTTTTCCTCCTCTCGACTCCTCTCTCATTTCTAAGCCCTTCCAAGCCTTAAAAACTCCTCCTTAGCACTCTCCTACCACCGATCTACAACCTAGAAGTTGTGAGTCTTCTCCTTCTAGCGGATTCTCCTTTCATTACTATCATGAAAAGATTGGGAAAGAGGTAATCCTTTGAACCAGTTTGTTTTCCTATTTAGAATATGATTTGGAACTAATGTATCAATTTTTGGCATGTTTTCTTTTGTTTCTCTTATTTTGGGGGATGGGTTGGTATACATGCATGTGTATCTCATAATAGTTTGGCCTCTAAGCGACTACGAGGTGAGGGATCCTCACGCCAGTCAGGTGTTGATGCAGTCTGACCCTGATTGTTGTTTTGGTATTGACACTGATTTTAGTTTAGGTTAATGAGATGATTGGGATTAAGTCCTGGTCGGGGACTGGGCACGGAGTGGATGAAACCCTGGCTTGGGAAGCCAGGTCCTAGCTTGGGAAGCTAGGTTGGATGAAACCCTGGCTTGTGAAGCCAGGTCCTAGCTTGGGAAGCTAGGTTGGATGAAACCCTGGCTTGGGAAGCCAGGTCCTAGCTTGAGAAGTTAGGTTGGATGAAACCCTGGCTTGGGAAGCCAGGTCCTGGCTTGGGAAGCCAGGTCCTAGCTTGGGAAGCTAGGTTGACTGAAATCCTAGTGAGTGAAGCCAAGTACTAGCTTGGGAAGCTAGGTTGAATGAAGTCCCGGTGAGTGAAATTGGGCACGGAGTCTTGGTCCGGTGGACTGAGCACGAGTCAGAGAAGGCTGGGAGCCTGTTCTCTTGACTTAGAGTGGAATCAGCCTTGGTTGGATCAGTCTGGTGACCGATCAGGGAAGTTGGCACGAACTTCCTTCGTGGATCGGTCTGCTGACCGATGTTGGGACCGGGTGCATGTTGACATGGATGCGGGTTCGTAATTTCAAAATTAATTACGTGCAGCGGAAGGTTTAGCATAAATAATTTCTCTAAATCATTGAACCACACATCTAAGCATGCAAGTTTATCTTGTGTAGACATGATCATATATTTGAAATTTTACAGAAACATAAACTAATTTACGTATTACCTCGCATAACTCGAAGGAAGGGACGAGATCCAACCGTAAGCGTCCCTTGGAAGCTTCGCCTCTATTCGCGTCCACGCCGAGTATTTTCGGGATGACTTTGCAAAGCCACGAGTTTCGTGTTCTCGAGAACTACTAGATCCTCCGAGAATGCGATGAGAAAAACCAAGAGAGAAGTCGAAAGACTAACCACAAAAGGATGGCCGGAATCAAAATTCCGGCGAAGCAAAAGAAGAGGCTTGCGGCAAAAAGGATCCTTGCGGAAAACTCTAATTCCGGCAGCACCTTCTTCCGGCCAAGAGATGACCGGAGCTTCCTTCTCTGGCAGCAGGTGGTGGTCGGCAGGTAAAGGGCAGGGGTGGTCGACTGGTGCTCCTTCTTGGGGCTGGTTGGCGCACTACAAGAAGGGGAGAAGAGAAGGAGAGAAAGAGAGGGAGAGAGCCTATGCCTTTTTCTCTTCGATTATCACCCAAGCCTTGCCTTGGGTCCTTTATATAGTGACCTCTCAACCATCAAGCCTCTCAAATATGGAATAACTTATTCCATCATGCCAAGTTTGATTTTATATCATGGTTAAAATCATATTTTAATTCATGATAAAAAATAATCAAGTCTCTTCTCTCCTATGGAATAAATTTCCTTATCATGGTAAATCAATCCATGATTGATTTTATAAAATAAACCAATCCATGGTTCATTTTAATTTCCATGAAAAATAAACCAAACCTTGGTTTATTATATAAAAATTTATATCATCCATAATTGTATAAAACAAACCACACTTGGTTTATTTTATAAATTGAACCAAAAACTTGGTTCTCTCCCTTTGTTGTGGCCGGCCAAGCAAAGAGGATGGAGGCCCTCTTTGGCCGGCCCATCCAAGCCAAGCCCCAATGAATTAAACTTATTTAATTCATCTATTAAGTCTTCAAAAGACTTAGCCATTTTACGCTTTCGATGCGTCTCTGAAAAATTCAGATTCGACTTATCGTTTGGCTCAACCAAACTTAATATCTCTTGATTGGGAAATCCAATTTTCAACACGTTTTAAATCCCTCAGATTACTCATAGTGCGTGTGACTAAATAGGCTTTCGATTTATGTTGGCCGTCTATAATTAATTAATTATAGAACGATCATGAGTGACACCTAGTAGTACATCATGATCCCCAATTAATCGAAAGATCAACGGTTGACCTCAGAAACAATTCTGAAACCCTTCAGCAACTATAATGAATCGTGCCCCATTGCGTTCACCATCTTATACCCACTTGGTTCAGGACATGGTCTATGTGTGTCAGTCCCCACTAGGCTGACTACGTCACACCTAGCCCAATTAACGTTTTCTCATCCTACGGATTCTAATTACTCTCATGTATTTAAGAGATTCATACTCTGAACATGTCATGCTCTAGCCAGAGGCTTCGAGTAACAATCCGACGATAGGCCTCGGGTATACATCTCCTCGCAAGAAGTGGTGAATCCTTTGTAGGCTGTTCAAACATTTTCGGGCACTTCGGCTTATACCCAATCATCCTGGGTCCACACCTCCTTGGAGACGCTTGCTTAAGATGTCAAAGTATAAGTCTCCATGACCAAGATGACTTGAACACCGCAAGTCAAAGGAACATCGCACTTAAGCTGCAGTAAGAACTTCACTGACATATCTATATGTAGACTACCATATGAAATTTTACAGCCAGTCACTCCAATGAACTAATTCCCTTAACTAGCATTCATGTTTATCTCCGGACATCTTAATGTCACCAGCCAATGAGAATCAGCTGATTAGAGAATAACCCATGCTAGTCTCAACAGAATTGATAGTGTCCATATTTATCAATTCATCGACTAGGGACAATTTCAATACTTCACAATTGCACATGTAGAGATAATCACTAGTTGTGAATTCATCACAAATTCTCTCATGCTGTGAATTGTATTACGGACATTCAGTAAATGAGTTTAAGATCTCAATCAAATACACAAACATGTATACTCAAATAGTGAATATTCATTTATTAGAATAAATGATTATAATCATAAGACGATTGCCTTAGGACACTTCTCTCATATCACTAACAAACTCCCACTTGGCCTAATGCCAATCGCTATGGTACCCAATACCACAGGTTCTAACATGACCCCCAAACTTGCTTTGAGGCAAGGCCTTAGTTAAAGGATTCGCTAAATTCCTTTCAGTGGGAATTTTCTCAATTTGTATATCATTTCTACTTATAATCTCTCTAATCAGATGATAGCGGCGAAGCACATGTTTGGATCGCTGATGAGACCTTGGTTCCTTTGCTTGTGCAATAGCTCCATTATTGTCGCAGTAAACCGGTATTGCTTCATCAATGGTTGGAACCACACTAAGTTCTGAGATAAACTTTTTGATCCAGACTGCTTCCTTTGCTGATTCCGAAGCTGCAATATATTCCGCTTCCGTGGTAGAATCCGCTACGGTGTCTTGCTTGGAATTCTTCCAACTTATTACGCCTCCATTCAAAATAAATACGTATCCGGACTGAGATTTACAGTCATCCTTATCTGTTTGGAAACTGACATCTGTATACCCACGAATTACCATATCACCTTCTCCATATATTAGGAACACATCCTTAGTGTTTCTTAAGTACTTGAGAATTGTCTTGACAGCCGCCCAATGATCCATTCCTGGATCAGACTGGTATCTGCTTGTGACGCTCAGAGCATACGATACATCTGGCCTAGTATATAACATAACATACATGATAGATCCTATCACGGATGTATAAGGAATCTTATTCATGCAAATCCTCTCGTCTTCTGTGTGCGAACACATAGACTTCGAAAGGTTGATCCCATGCCTGATGGGAAGGTAACCTTTCTTGGATTCGATATGCTAAACCTTTCTAGCACTCGGTCTATATATGTAGACTGCGAAAGACCAAGCAACCGTTTTGATCTATCTCTATAGATTCTAATACCAAGGATATAGGTTGCTTCTCCCAGGTCTTTCATGGAGAAAGTTTTGGACAACCAAATTTTAACTGACTGTAAGACTGATATATCGTTTCCTATAAGTAATATGACATGGACATATTGTTGGAGCAATCGGCCCTAAGATGGTCCAGAGTGACCATGGGTTTTGATGTTTGGGCAAAGGGTTTAAGTTAGGTTTACCCTTGTATTTGATATGCGTATGTTGAGTGTGTAGGTTGTACAGGTTACGCATATGGACTTGACTGGACGGCCTCGGTACGGTGAAGGATGGCATGGAGGCAAGCTGGAGGCTTGCGTGCGCATCCGAGGGACTTTGGACAGCAGGGACGATGAGCTGATGGGCGCGGACTTCGAGGCATGCGTGAAGGATGGCATGGAGGCAAGCTGGAGGCTTGCGTGCATCTGAGGGACGGGAGCCGAAGATGAAGAGGGCGCGAAGGCAACAGTCGAGGCTGCTGAAGAGGAGTCAGTCGAGTCGTGAGGGTACGAGTGCTGTGTGATTGTACTCGGGAAATCCTAGGGTTTGAGTGCGGAGTGGAATGTACTCAGGAAGGGTGACCTTAGGTGGGTGAGTAGACCAGTCGACTGGCTGGGGGCAGTCGACTGATGGAACTCACAGAAAGGTCTCAGCCTGGGACCAGTCGACTGCCTCTGGGGGCAGTCGACTGGTAGGTGGCTGGTGAGCTGGCAAATTCGAACGTTGGGAGTGCCAACGGTCGAATTTGGCTGGCACCAGTCGACTGGTAGCGAGAAATCAGCCCCGAGTCCTATTTAAAGAGGACGTCGTGGTGGTTGATCTTCTTGACGAAACTTGCTTGGATAGGGCAAGTTAGTAGTCTTGTGTGCTCAGTAGCTTGCAAAGGATTGTGGAGAGGTTTCTCCACCCACAAGGAGCGACACGGTTCTAGCCGGAGGTTATCCGGGGAGTGATCCGCCGAAGGATTGTTGGATCAGTCACCCGACCGGGGTGGATACCAACTAAATCAGGTTGTTAGCGTTGTTTTTGTTGTTTATTGTATATTCCGCTGTGCTACTAACAACGCAGGTTCAAGAAAGAGTTCGAAATCGCTATTCACCCCCCTTCTAGCGTACGGGAATCGATCCTAACAATTGGTATCAGAGCGAGGACCGCTCTTGATCGGACTAACCGCCGAGGGAGCATACGCTAGAGGAAATGGAAGGTGAAGGTCCACTTGGGGACAAGATCTACACACCACCGGCCTACGACAATGAAGATTTTGCATACTGGAAGGCGAGGATCGAGACGTGGTTCGGAATGGATTGGGCATGCCGAATTGCGCTTGAAGAGCCCTTCGAAGTTCCAAAGGACAAGCACGGGAAGAAGCTTCATCCTAGATATTGGGACAAAGAGTAACAAGAACAATTCCGGGCCAATGAGAAGGTAACAAATATTTTGGTTGATATATTACCTAACAACATCTTGAGTTGTGTAGGGTCATATCAAAGTGCATGTGAATTATGGAGCAAGGTGAAAGAGTATCATGAGACTCCTACAAAAATTCAAGAGCCTAAGGAGAAAAGCCCCGTGATTCAAGGAGAGGAAGAAAGTGAAGAATCGTCAACCTCCTCAAGAGAATAAGAGGAAGAGATCTCCACCTCAAGGATTGAGGGGGAGGAGAGATCCACTTCCATGCCGGATCAAGAGGAGACCTCCACATCATCAAAAGTTGAAGAAGTCTCAACCTCCACCAAAGCAAGGAACAAAGACCACATTATATGCTTTGGGTGTAATAAAAAGGGGCACTACAAGGATAAGTGCCCAAAAGGTAAAAAGGAGGTACTCTCTAAACCCGGGTCCATTCGATTAAAATCTAACATGAATTATAGGAATGGAGGAGCCCAAGAGAGAAAAATGAAGATTAGATGCTTCACATGTGGTGAGCTAGGGCACTACCACACCAAGTGCCCAAAGAAATGTGAAATAAAGAAAATGGAGCATCTAAGGAGATGGGAGAAAGAAGAAAGAAAGAAGAAAAGAAGCCCACATCAAGGAGGGACTACAAGGGTAAGGGAGGTAATTCCTGACCCTAGATTAAATTGTCATTCATATTTAAGTTCCTCCATGAATGCTAAGAATCATGCCAATTACCCATCCATGAATATTAGAAATAATGCAAATCATTCATCCATGCATGCTAGATTTCATGAAAATTATCTTTTTGTGCATAACCATGGTTTTAAATATCATGATAGGAATAAGAATAACAAGGTAGACACATATCTTAAGAAAAGCATGCATCATGGTAAATCTAAGACCTGTGTATCCAAGGCTAAAGGCATTAACCTCAAGGAAGGGAAACAAATGCCTAAGAAAATGGGTAGTTCTAGGAATGTCCAAAGTGGGCATATGGATTACAAGGTTAAAGGTCTAGAGAGGGAAAATCAAGCCTTGAGGGCAAGGCTTGATACATTAGAAAAAGCCCTAGAAGGATTCACGGTTGGATCTAAGGACTTAGACATGGTGTTGAGTAGTATAAAACCCAACTATGATAGATCGGGATTGGGGTACCGATCTAAGACCTCCAAGGGCAATGGAAAGAAGTATGCTGGGAAAACATACAATCTTAGTAAGGAGGGAAGGTCCAAGGATGGCAAGGGATGCCATCCAAGGGTAAAAAGAGTGACCTAACCAAGGACAAGGTGTCCAAGGTTAAAAAGGTCAACTTTGTAGGCCAAGAGTCACCGGTGGCACACCGGTGTGGCCTAGTGATGGTTGAGTCACCTAGGGAGGTGGCTAGGGCTAAGAGCTCAAGGGGGAGTTCTAGAAGCCTTTGGGATATATGGTGAATGGACCTTGGGAGAGTTGCTCCTAGAGGTCTAGATGGACCATGGAGTGTGCCAAAAGAATTGGAGACGGACTTGAGTCTCAATTCTTGGGTTTTGGCACGGTGTTTTTGAGTTTCATGCATGGAAATATGACATTGGGGTCATATTGCATGAAAATTGATTTTTGATGTATAAATGCCATGTAAATCAATGCTAGGGATGTATTATGGGTTGGCATGGGCAGAGACATCAAGAGGAAACCAAAACTAGGACTTTAGGTCAAGGTTCTATTGAACTTTTTAGCTAGTTTTGAGTTTTGTGTCAAACTTGGGAATGGTGATAGATACATTTTGGAATGTATTTTTCCCAAGTAGATATGGGTACCACAAACCTCTCCACAAAATTTGGGAATTTTTGGAGATTTATGGAATTTTTGGCGCATTTCTGAATTTCGTCAGAAATGCTAAAATTTCAGACTTTCAGAGTATCAGTCGACTGCCATTTTGGCAGTCGACTGGTCAAGGTTGATTTTTGTATCATCAGCTGGTTTGGGGTCCAAATGATGCAAAACAAGTGTATGGGGGGCTAGTACACATTGTTTATGGTCATTGGGGATTAAAAGAACCGATAATTGGGATATTGTTGGGTTCTTTTTGATGTTAGGCAAAGGGGGAGAAGTGTTAGGTTTAAGTTGGGAAACCAAACACTCCTTTGCAAGAAACCCTAGGTTTAGGGGGAGTTGAGATTAAGGGGGAGCATGGTTGCTCCATTCTTGGCGTAAGGGGAACCTTGGAGAGGTTCTTAAAAAACCTTTATAAGTCCAATGGAGGGGGAGCTTTGGAGAAGCTTTAAAAAGCCTGGTTTGGTAGAAAATCCTAACTTGGAGGGTTAGGTGGGAAAAGTCCTAGCTTGGAGGGCTAGGTGTTGGAAAATCCTAACTTGGAGGGTTAGATGGTAAAAGTCCTAGCTCGGAGGGCTAGGTGTTGGAAAATTCCTAACTTGGAGGGTTAGGTGGTAAAAGTCCTAGCTCGGAGGGCTAGGTGTTGGAAAATTCCTAACTTGGAGGGTTAGGTGTGGGATGCCTTGGGATAGGATCCAGTTATGCATTGCATATGCATTCATTTAGCATTGTTTTTGCTATTTACTACTATCTTGCTTTCCTAACTTAAACGGATTGCCAAACATCAAAAAGGGAGAGATTGTTGGAGCAATCGGCCCTAAGATGGTCCGGAGTGACCATGGGTTTTGATGTTTGGGCAAAGGGTTTAAGTTAGGTTTACCCTTGTATTTGATATGCGTATGTTGAGTGTGCAGGTTGTACAGGTTACGCATATGGACTTGACTGGACGGCCTTGGTACGGTGAAGGATGGCATGGAGGCAAGCTGGAGGCTTGCGTGCGCATCCGAGGGACTTTGGACAGCAGGGACGATGAGCTGATGGGCGCGGACTTCGAGGCATGCGTGAAGGATGACATGGAGGCAAGCTGGAGGCTTACGTGCATCCGAGGGATGGGAGCCGAAGATGAAGAGGGCGCGAAGGCAACAGTCGAGGTTGCTGAAGAGGAGTCAGTCGAGTCGTGAGGGTACGAGTGCTGTGTGATTGTACTCGGGAAATCCTAGGGTTTGAGTGCGGAGTGGAATGTACTCAAGAAGGGTGACCTTAGGTGGGTGAGTAGACCAGTCGACTGGCCTGGGGGCAGTCGACTGATTGAACTCACAGAAAGGTCTCAGCATGGGACCAATCGACTGCCCTGGGGGCAGTTGACTGGTAGGTGGCTGGTGAGCTGGCAAATTCGAACGTTGGGAGTGTCAACGGTCGAATTTGGCTGGCACCAGTCGACTGCCATTGGGGCAGTCGACTGGTAGCGAGAAATCAGCCCCGAATCATATTTAAAGAGGACGTCGTGGTGGTTGAGCTTCTTGATGAAACTTGCTTGGATAGGGCAAGTTAGTAGTCTTGTGTGCTCAACAGCTTGCAAAGGATTGTGGAGAGGTTTCTCCACCCACAAGAGCGACACGGTTCTAGCCGGAGGTTATCCGGGGAGTGATCCGCCGAAGGATTGTTGGATTAGTCACCCGACCGGGGTGGATACCAACTAAATCAGGTTGTTAGTGTAACGACCCGAAAAATTCTCTTAATATTTTTCTTAAAATATTGAGCATGTATAAATAATTTTCTGAGGGACCTAGAAATAATTATATAAAATTTGGCCTAGAAATCCATATTTTCTCAATTAAATTGAGAAAACTAAGTACTAATGGGCCTTATATGGGCTTTTTAGTACCATGATTATTGGAAAATTTTAGGTGAAAATTTATAGAAATATGAAGGGATTTTAATAAGAAATATTAACATAATTATGGGGGATTTTTTTTAGGATTTTCGAAAATTACTAGGAAAATAAAATAGAATACGTGGAAAAAAATTGTACATTTACCAACGATTGAACCTTGGACCTCTTGTACAACCATGTAGGCTCTAACCAACTCATCTAGCAAGGGAATATTATGAGGAAATGAAGTGGATATTAGTTAAGGCTTAGAAGAAGATGAAGGGTCATGGAGAGACTCTTCATTTACCTCCTTAATGGGTGATAAATAGGGGGTTTGGGAGTTACCTTTTCTTCCCATTACTTTGCAATTGCTTCCTCCTCCTTCCCTCATCCTTGCTGAACACCAAAGGAGGAGTCTCCCTTGGAAAAGCTCCACAAGAGGTCTCATCTCCAAGATCTAAGGGGTCTTCCAAGGATACAAGGACAAGGGTGTTCAAGGGTCCAAAGATCTTACCATTTTCTTCTCTTCCAAGGTTCGAAAAATCAAGAAACCCAAGGTAAGACTCCCTCACCTGTGGTATAATAGTTCCTTATGATTTCCATGATTTTTAGCATGATATATTGGTTAGTTTTTGGATTTGATGTTGAAAGGAAGGAAAACCAAGAACCTTAAGTTTAAGGGTTTCGGCCACCATGATTTAAAGGTCTATAATTATGCCAAAAATCTTGATAATGTTATTTAATGTTCCCTTATGATGTGTAGAGGTTAAGTATAATTTTTGGGAATTTTTGGAGTACCCTAGGACACCCTAGGGTTTCGGCCAACATGAAAGGAACAAAATCAACACCTAGAGACCCTATGGGTTTCGGCCACAATGTTTTAGGGTCCATAATGATGCTAAAAATCTTTATAATGTTATTTAATGTTCCCTGATGATGTTTAGAGATTAAGAATAATTTTTGGGAATTTTTGGAGTACCCTAGAGACTCTATAAGTTTCGGCCAACCTCAAGGACCCAAAGGTTAGGGTTGAGTCCTAAACTTAAAGTATATATTTTTATGTGTTGTCATGATATAAGGGTGATGGAGGGTGATTTTGTGAATTTTCACATGGCCTAGAGACTCTATAAGTTTCGGCCAAGAAGGGTTAATAAGGTAAAAGTTATGATTTATTTCAAGTAAGGGCTCCAATGGCTCTATGGAAGATGTGATTAGTGTTTAATGATTGATTGGGAATTTTAATGGAATTTCTCCATGGCTCCATGGCCTTATAAGTTTCGGCCAGCCCTAGGAAAGTGGCCTAAAGGTTAGGGTTAACCCTAATCATGAGCCCAAGGACTTCCTATGGTCTTATAAATAATGTATGGAAGTTCCTTTACCTTATGCTATATTACATGTTTATGGAATTGATGGAACTCCACCTTAGAAGTTTCGGCCAAGCCTTGGATCTAGGGTTTGGGGGTGGAGTTAGGGTTCAAAGAATGATGGTTCATGTTTACCATAAAGTATTTATATGTATAGGATCAAGCATGTGGTAGGAATCATGTTAACCATGGCCCTAAGGTTTAAGCACCATGCTTTATGTTTCATGTTCAGGTTATGACTGGATGCCATGCTTAATAGGGTTACCATGGATGTTTATGTTTTAGGCCATGTATTTGAATGGTAGGTAGAATGTTATGGAAAATCCTACCTATATATGCTTATGTGATGTAGAGAACCATGCTAAGTTATATGCTCATGTTATGTTAAGAACCAAGCTAAGTTATTGTGTATGTTCATGATATGAATGATGCCATGATAAGTATGATAGGTTTATGTTCATGATATGAATGATGCCATGATAAGTAGGATAGGGTTATGTTCACGATAAGAATGATGCTATGATAGGAATGTTATGTTAGGTTCATGATAAGAACGATGCCATGATAAGTATGTTATGTTTATGTTCATGATAAGAATGATGCATGCCATGTTGTATGTATAAAGATGCATGTCATGCTTATGAAAGAAGATGCATACCATGTTTATGAATGAAGATAATGCTCATGCCTTACAGGCATCATGATGTTATGTAATAAGAATGAACAATGAAAGGACAAGCATGTGTTAAGTCATGCTTTATGTAACATGGTTATGCTATGAATGTCTTATGAATGATGAAACATGAAAAATATTTTACTTTATGTATGGGCTTGTACCGGACCGAAGTATGGGTCCAAGGGATGGGCACCTTAAGAACGCCCCGGTTTTGGACTACCGAAGCTGTCCACGGTTCTGGCACTACCGGAGCTGTGCAACAGGGATGAGCACCTTAAGAACGCCTCGGTTCGGGGACTACCGACTATGCTGTCCTTACCCTAGTAGGTCGGGGCTCGCGACCTCGGACTTGCTAGGGATGCGCGCTATGATGTATGTATGTGGTACAAGCCGGGGACCCCAAATGATGTTATGATGATTATGTTAAGCATTTAAAAGTATGTTTTTAAAAAGTTAAGCATCCTTATGTATATGCATTCCACTCATGCATCCATTCATGTTATGCATTATGCTATGTTGATAAGATGTTATGCTTACGTTTCATGTTAAGAAGTATGCATGAGAATGAATGATCTATGCCATGATTATGTTAAGAAGATGTTCACATGCTATGTTTATGTTTATGTCATGTATCATGTCATGCTTAGAATGTTTACTATGTTTATGTTTATGCCATGCTATGTATACGATAAGTGATGTAAGATGTTATGTTCTAAGTAGAGCACCAAGTATGTTAATGTTTCATGTGCTCATTATGAGATGATGAATGATGAATGGTTTTTGTGAGTAGGAAAGAGTCTTACTAAGCCTGTGTGCTTATAGTCTTATTTCCTTATACCGCAGATCATGGAAGGGGAAAGTGATGGAAGCAGCAGGAGGGCAAGAACGCATGTGTGTAGTAGTGACTTGGCTCAGGAAACTATATGTTTACCGTTTATGCTAGAACTTCACCTCGGTTACTTATATGTTTGAATAATGACTTCTGGAACCTTATGATATGATGTTATGTATGACATGATATGATGCTTAAGTTCAAAGTTAATATGCTAAGGTTCCCATGTCATTAAGTTAAGAATGGTAATAGGGCATGTATAAGTTAAAGTTATTCCGCTGCCTTATGATGTCTACATGCCCTAAGCATGTTAACGTAACGCCGCTTATGGAAAAAAAAGCGGGCGTTACAGGTTGGTATCAGAGCAGTAACCATCTCACTACACACACATCAAGCCCTCATCCTGCCGCTTCCAAGTAAGTACCTCTTTACATATTTTATAGTAAGATGTTTTATGATTTAGGATATGCAAGTATGAACGATAGTTATGATGAAAGGTACCTTAAGATATGTAACGATGAACGATATTTTATCTTCTTTTAGGAATTAGATGCTTAGAATAATATAGGGGTAGAAAAGAACTGATATTGATCATACTTGTCTTTGGTGAAGAAAAACATGGCTAGAAGACAGAGTAACCGACTTAACGAGGCAGCCCCACCGCCTGATCTGGTGCAATTGGTAACCCAACTTCAGCGCCAAGTCACCGAGCAGCAGCAGACTATTAACACCTTGATGAACCAACAGGAAAATTCTACTACTCCACCAGTGAACCAGACTGCTATACCTGTGGCACCTACGGTTACGCACACTCCTCCGCCGGGCTCGACCACTGTGGCACGACAAGAGGCTTACCTGATCCAATGGTTAAGGCTAAAACCGGAAAATTTTTCCGGTGCTGGCGAACCTTGGGACGCCCAGGCATGGTTCAAGACAATGGAAAGTACCCTGGAGCTGCTGGACTGGCCTGAGCATGAAAAGATCAAGTGTGTGTCATTCTGCCTGACTGGGGATGCCAGAATGTGGTGGGAAAGGGTCAAGGCCAAGAGACCGGTGGACCAGATGGCGTGGTCCGATTTCGAATCAGAGTTCTTTGAAGAATTCTTCAACATGCGGGTCACGAACAAACACTACGACGAATTCACGGAATTTCGGCAGGGCGATCTCTCGGTTAATGAGGCCGTGAAGAAATTTAATCGACTGGCTCGGCTGTGCCCTGAGTTGGTCCGTACTGAGAAAGAGAGGGTCTGACTTATGCTAAGAATGTTGCGGCCTGAAATAGCTCTGAATGTGGCTGGTGGAGTTAACAGGCCCCAAACCGCCGAGGAACTGTTTAGTAGTGCCCTACTCACTGAGCACTACCTGAACAATATCACTCAGCAACGGAAGGCGATGAATGAAAGTAAGAGTCAAGTTCATACCGGGATCCTCGATTCTTTCTCTCATTATCCCTAATGTTCTTTCCGTTAATAATCGCTTAGGAGGACAGAGGTCCCAGAGCAACCACGCTAGCGGGAAGGGGGATCAGGGTGGAAAAAGGAAGTCATGGAACAACTCTCCAGGGGGACCAGCAAATAAACAGACCAAGTTTTCATCATGCACGACATGCGGGAAGAATCACTCCGGAGAATGCCGCAAGGGCACAAACCGGTGTTTCACCTGTGGTGTGGAGGGACATATAGCGGCTCACTGTCCTACAAAGAACCAGGCCCCTCCCCAACCACTGGCTCAGTACCAGGGTGCACCGGCGAAATTGCACTATATGCCAGCTGAGCTGGAAGGAACCCCGATGTTGGAGGCCTCTCCAACAGTGACGAATGCCAGGGTTTTCTCGGTTACCAAGGAGGACACTGCGGAAGCTTCTACGGTTGTCACAGGTCAGATACTTATTTTCAGTCAGTATGCTACCGCATTATTTGATACTGGGGCAACGCACTCGTTTATTTCCGTGCCATATACCAAGAAGATAGATAGGCATCCGCAAGAGTTGGACGGCAGGTTCTTAACGACCCTGCCTTCAGGAGAGATAATGACATCTACTCATGTACTGCGTGCGGTGCCGGTCAGAATTTCAGGAAGGGAACTTTACTGCGATCTGATAGTACTTGACATGCATGATTATGATGTTATAATGAGAATGAACTTCTTGGGTAAATACGGTGCGTCTATTGAGTGCCGTAAGCGAAAGGTGGTCTTTCGACCTGAGGGAAGTTCTAAGTTCGAATTTATCGGGGAGTCAAGGAAAAGAACCGGGAAATATTTATTAGCTCTCCAAGCTCAGAAGATGTTAGACAAAGGATGTACTGGATTTCTAGCATATGTGGTGGATGCCAGTCAAGGGAAGGATCGGAAGCTGGAAGATGTCCGGGTGGTATGTGATTACCCAGAGGTTTTCCCAGATGAGTTACCAGGATTAGCTCCTGATAGAGAAGTGGAATTTGAGATCGAATTAATTCCTGGTACTAACCCGATCTCCAAGGCACCTTACCGTATGGCGCCGGTTGAGTTGAAGGAACATCAGGAACAGCTACAGGAGTTACTAGATAAGGGATTTATTCGCCCTAGTCATTCCCCGTGGGGAGCTCCAGTATTGTTTGTGAAGAAGAAAGACGGATCTATGCGTATGTGCATAGATTATCGAGCGCTGAACAACGTAACCATTAAGAACAGGTATCCCCTTCCGAGGATAGATGACCTGTTTGACCAATTAAAGGGAGCCACTATTTTCTCAAAAATTGATTTGAGGTCTGGGTACCATCAAGTTAGAGTAAAACAAGAGGATGTTCCGAAGACGGCTTTCCGAACAAGGTACGGGCACTTTGAGTTTGTTGTTATGCCTTTCGGTGTGACGAATGCCCTGCTATGTTTATGGACCTGATGAATCGGGTGTTCTCGTCGTTCCTCGACAAATTTGTGATCGTCTTCATCGATGATATTCTTATTTATTCGAGGACCCAGGAAGAGCACACTGAACATCTGAAGAAAGTATTAGAGATTCTTCGGGAAAAGCAATTGTATGCAAAATTTTCCAAATGTGAGTTCTGACTTGACCAAGTGGGCTTTTTGGGCCATATTATCTCTAAAGACGGAGTTATGGTGGATCCAATGAAGGTAGAAGCGGTGAATAACTGGAGCCGGCCGAAGAACGCCAGTGAGATCAGAAGTTTTCTGGGGTTGGCAGGCTATTATAGAAAATTTGTGGAGGATTTCTCGAGGATCGCAGCCCCTTTAACGGCTCTCACCCAGAAGGATAAGAAGTACGAATGGACGGAAGACTGTGAAAAGAGTTTCTTGGAACTAAAAAGGAGACTCACCAGTGCACCAATCCTTACCCTTCCAGAATGTAATCAGAGCTTTGACATGTATAGTGATGCCTCCAAATTAGGACTTGGAGCTGTACTTATGCAGAATGGAAAAGTTATTGCCTATGCCTCTAGACAACTCAAGGAATATGAACAGAATTACCCCACTCATGATCTGGAACTGGCCGCGGTGGTCTTCGCTCTTAAGATATGGAGGCATTATCTGTACGGAGCGCAGTGTCAAATTTATACAGACCACCAGAGTCTGCGATATTTCTTCACTCAGAAGGACATGAATATGAGACAACGCCGATGGCTTGAGTTGGTAAAGGACTATGACTGCGAGATCTTCTATCATCCAGGGAAGGCGAACAAGGTGGCCGATGCACTCAGCCGGAAGTCAAGTGCCACTTTGATGTCCATATTTAAATTACCCCGACCACTTGGAAGAGAAATTATGAATTTTGGGGTCGAGGTCATCTCCGGGTGACTTTCCACCATGACAATATCGCCCGCGCTATGTGAGGACATATTGGAAAAATAAAATGGTGATCTGGGTCTCCAGAAAATAAAACAGGAGATCGTAGAAGGAAAAGGCGACGGTTTTCATATCGCCAAAGGGGGGGTACTATACCTTAGGAATCGTCTATGCATCCCTAATGATCCGGAGCTTCGAAGGAAAATACTGACGGAAGCTCACGAGACCCCTTATTCGATGCATCCAGGATCCACCAAGATGTATCAACACCAGCGACCCGGAGGAGTTCTGCAGCCCCTAGCGATTCCGGAGTGGAAATGGGAAGACATCTCTATGGATTTCATTTCAGGGCTTCCCAGAACTACGAATGGATATGATGCTATATGGGTAATTGTGGACAGACTAACGAAGTCTGCTCACTTCCTGGCGATCAAGATGACTTATTCAATTGAACAACTGGCTCAATTATATGTTAAGGAAGTAATTAGGCTTCATGGAGTCCCCAAGACCATCATCTCAGATAGGGATGGTCGCTTTACTTCGCATTTTTGGGAATGCATTCAGAAGTCTCTCGGCACTAAATTGCGATTTAGCACCGCCTTTCACCCTCAGACTGATGGGCAAACGGAACGGGTGAATCAAATACTAGAAGATATGTTGAGAGCTTGTGCCCTGGATTTCAAGGGAAGTTGGTGTCGATATCTATGCTTGGCGGAATTTGCTTACAACAATAGCTACCAAGCTACTATTGGAATAACACCTTATGAAGCCTTGTATGGGAGGAGATGTAGGTCTCTGATTTGTTGGTACGAGGGTGGTGAAAAGAAGGAGATGGGGCTCACAACGGATGTTATTGACAGCGCCACCCGAGCTATACAGAATATTCGACAACGGATAGAAACTGCTCAGAGACGGCAGAAGAGTTATGCCGATGTCCGGCGTAGACCACTGGAATTTAATGTTGGAGATGTGGTGTTTCTCAAAGTGGCTCCTATGAAAGGGGTGACCAGATTCGGGAAGAAAGGAAAACTAAGTCCGCGCTATGTGGGGCCGTACCTGATTTTAAAGAGAGTCGGTAAAGTGGCATATGAGCTGGAGCTGCCTCCAGAGATGTCAGCTATCCATAACGTATTCCATGTGTCCCTGCTTAAAAAGTGTATCCCGAATATGGACCAAGTGATCGAGCTGCAGACAGTACAAGTACAAGAGGACCTAAGTTATGAGAGCAGACCCATCCAGATTTTGATATGGAAGTCAAGAAGCTGAGGAATAAGGAGGTACCTCTAGTCAAGGTCTTATGGCAAAGTCAACGGTTCGAAGAAGCTACCTGGGAACGCGAGGACGAAATGAGGCGCAAGTACCCGGAGTTATTCTAAGTTCAAGGACGAATTTTCACGAGGTATGGGGGATTGTAACGACCCGGAAAATTCTCTTAATATTTTTCTTAAAATATTGAGCATGTATAAATAATTTTCCGAGGGACCTAGAAATAATTATATAAAATTTGGCCTAGAAATCCATATTTTCTCAATTAAATTGAGAAAACTAAGTACTAATGGGCCTTATATGGGCTTTTTAGTACCATGATTATTGATAAATTTTAGGTGAAAATTTATAGAAATATGAAGGGATTTTAATAAGAAATATTAACATAATTATGGGGGATTTTTTTTAGGATTTTCGAAAATTACTAGGAAAATAAAATGGAATACGTGGAAAAAAATTGTACATTTACCAAGGACTGAACCTTGGACCTCTTGTACAACCATGTAGGCTCTAACCAACTCATCTAGAAAGGGAATGTTATGAGGAAATGAAGTGGATATTGGTTAAGGCTTAGAAGAAGATGAAGGGTCATGGAGAGACTCTTCATTTACCTCCTTAATGGGTGATAAATAGGGGGGTTTGGGAGTTACCTTTTCTTCCCATTACTTTGCAATTGCTTCCTCCTCCTTCCCTCATCCTTGCCGAACACCAAAGGAGGAGTCTCCCTTGGAAAAGCTCCACAAGAGGTCTCATCTCCAAGATCTAAGGGGTCTTCCAAGGATACAAGGACAAGGGTGTTCAAGGGTCCAAAGATCTTACCATTTTCTTCTCTTCCAAGGTTCAAAAAATCAAGAAACCCAAGGTAAGACTCCCTCACCTATGGTATAATAGTTCCTTATGATTTCCATGATTTTTAGCATGATATATTGGTTAGTTTTTGGATTTGATGTTGAAAGGAAGGAAAACCAAGAACCTTAAGTTTAAGGGTTTCGGCCACCATGATTTAATGGTCTATAATTATGCCAAAAATCTTGATAATGTTATTTAATGTTCCCTTATGATGTGTAGAGGTTAAGTATAATTTTTGGGAATTTTTGGAGTACCCTAGGACACCCTAGGGTTTCGACCAACATGAAAGGAACAAAATCAACACCTAGAGACCCTATGGGTTTCGGCCACAATGTTTTAGGGTCCATAATGATGCTAAAAATCTTTATAATGTTATTTAATGTTCCCTGATGATGTTTAGAGATTAAGAATAATTTTTGGGAATTTTTGGAGTACCCTAGAGACTCTATAAGTTTCGGCCAACCTCAAGGACCCAAAGGTTAGGGTTGAGTCCTAAACTTCAAGTATATATTTTTATGTGTTGTCATGATATAAGGGTGATGGAGGGTGATTATGTGAATTTTCACATGGCCTAGAGACTCTATAAGTTTCGGCCAAGAAGGGTTAATAAGGTAAAAGTTATGATTTATTTCAAGTAAGGGCTCCAATGGCTCTATGGTAAGATGTGATTAGTGTTTAATGATTGATTGGGAATTTTAATGGAATTTCTCCATGGCTCCATGGCCTTATAAGTTTTGGCCAGCCCTAGGAAAGTGGCCTAAAGGTTAGGGTTAACCCTAATCATGAGCCCAAGGACTTCCTATGGTCTTATAAATAATGTATGGAAGTTCCTTTACCTTATGCTATATTACATGTTTATGGAATTGATGGAACTCCACCTTAGAAGTTTCGGCCAAGCCTTGGATCTAGGGTTTGGGGGTGGAGTTAGGGTTCAAAGAATGATGGTTCATGTTTACCATAAAGTATTTATATGTATAGGATCAAGCATGTGGTAGGGATCATGTTAACCATGGCCCTAAGGTTTAAGCACCATGCTTTATGTTTCATGTTCAGGTTATGACTGGATGCCATGCTTAATAGGGTTACCATGGATGTTTATGTTTTAGGCCATGTATTTGAATGGTAGGTAGAATGTTATGGAAAATCCTACCTATATATGCTTATGTGATGTAGAGAACCATGCTAAGTTATATGCTCATGTTATGTTAAGAACCAAGCTAAGTTATTGTGTATGTTCATGATATGAATGATGCCATGATAAGTATGATAGGTTTATGTTCATGATATGAATGATGCCATGATAAGTAGGATAGGGTTATGTTCACGATAAGAATGATGCTATGATAGGAATGTTATGTTAGGTTCATGATAAGAACGATGCCATGATAAGTATGTTATGTTTATGTTCATGATAAGAATGATGCATGCCATGTTGTATGTATAAAGATGCATGTCATGCTTATGAAAGAAGATGCATACCATGTTTATGAATGAAGATAATGCTCATGCCTTACAGGCATCATGATGTTATGCAATAAGAATGAACAATGAAAGGACAAGCATGTGTTAAGTCATGCTTTATGTAACATGGTTATGCTATGAATGTCTTATGAATGATGAAACATGAAAAGTATTTTACTTTATGTATGGGCTTGTACCGGACCAAAGTATGGGTCCAAGGGATGGGCACCTTAAGAACGCCCCGGTTTTGGACTACCGAAGCTGTCCTCGGTTCTGGCACTACCGGAGCTGTGCAACAGGGATGGGCACCTTAAGAACGTCTCGGTTCGGGGACTACCGACTATGCTGTCCTTACCCTAGTAGGTCGGGGCTCGCGACCTCGGACTTGCTAGGGATGCGTGCTATGATGTATGTATGTGGTACAAGCCGGGGACCCCAAATGATGTTATGATGATTATGTTAAGCATTTAAAAGTATGTTTTTAAAAAGTTAAGCATCCTTATGTATATGCATTCCACTCATGCATCCATTCATGTTATGCATTATGCTATGTTGATAAGATGTTATGCTTACGTTTCATGTTAAGAAGTATGCATGAGAATGAATGATCTATGCCATGATTATGTTAAGAAGATGTTCACATGCTATGTTTATGTTTATGCCATGTATCATGCCATGCTTAGAATGTTTACTATGTTTATGTTCATGTCATGCTATGTATACGATAAGTGATGTAAGATGTTATATTCTAAGTAGAGCACCAAGTTTGTTAATGTTTCATGTGCTCATTATGAGATGATGAATGATGAATGGTTTTTGTGAGTAGGAAAGAGTCTTACTAAGCCTGTGTGCTTATAGTTTTATTTCCTTATACCGCAGATCATGGAAGGGGAAAATGATGGAAGCAGCAGGAGGGCAAGAACGCATGTGTGTAGTAGTGACTTGGCCCAGGAAACTATATGTTTACCGTTTATGCTAGAACTTCACCTCGGTTACTTATATGTTTGAATAATGACTTCTGGAACCTTATGATATGATGTTATGTATGACATGATATGATGCTTAAGTTCAAAGTTAATATGCTAAGGTTCCCATGTCATTAAGTTAAAAATGGTAATAGGGCATGTATAAGTTAAAGTTATTCCGCTGTCTTATGATGTCTACATGCCCTAAGCATGTTAACGTAACGCCGCTTATGGAAAAAAAAAGCGGGCGTTACAGTTAGCGTTGTTTTTGTTGTTTATTGTATATTCCGCTGTGCTACTAACAACGCAGGTTCAAGAAAGAGTTCGAAATCGCTATTCACCCCCCTTTTAGCGTACAGGAATCGATCCTAACACATATAACACTAGGAATACGACTGCACTCCCACTAACCTTCTTGTACACACAAGGTTCGTCAGGATTTTGTGAGAAATCAAACTCTTTGATTGTCTCATCAAAACAGATGTTCCAGCTCCTGGATGCTTGCTTTAGTCCATATATGGATCGTCGAAGCTTGCATACTTTGGTTTTATTAACCGATGTGAAACCTTCAGGTTGTATCATTTATACATCCTCAAGCAGGTTTCCATTAAGGAAAGTTGTTTTCACATCCATTTGCCATATCTCATAATCATAATGAGCTGCTATAGCTAGGAGCATCCGAATGGATTTAAGCATAGCTACTGGCGAATAGGTTTCGTCATAATCAATTCCTTGTTTCTGACGATAACCTTTTGCCACTAATCTAGCCCTAAAGGTAACAACATTACCTTCCATGTCGGTTTTCTTCTTGAAAACCCACTTGCACCCTATGGGCTTAATCCCTTCAGGTGGGTTAACCAAGTCCCATACTTGATTTTTGTACATGGAATCCATTTCCGACTTCATGGCTTCAAGCCATTTATCCCTTTCTGTATTTTTTAGAACATCTTCATAACTGATAGGTTCATCATCGTTAATGAGTAACACGTCGTTCGATTCACTTATGAGAAATCCGTATCTCTTTGGAATATTGCGTGTCCTATCAGACCTACAAAGAAGTGGTGTTGTTTTAGGTTCAATTGATAGCTCATCATTATGAGTTATTGGTTGTGGGTCTAGACTAGGTGTCTCTGTAATGTCTATTGGAGTTTCCTGAACTTCTTCAAGTTCAATGTTACTCCCACTGTTTTCTTGTAAAAGAAATTCTTTTTCTAGAAATACAGCATGCCTTGAAACAAACACCTTTTGTTCCAAGGGATGATAGAATTGGTAACCTTTCGTTTCCTTAGGGTATCCAATAAATAGACATTTATCAGACTTAGCAACCAATTTGTTTGATACAGTCCGCTTTACATAAGCAGGACAACCCCATATCTTTAGGTGAGATAAATGAGGTTTCTTACTATTCCACGTCTCATATGGAGTAGTAGAGACTACCTTGGTCGGGACTCTGTTTAGTAAGTAAATAGCTGTCTTAAGCGCATAACCCCAAAAGGATTTTGGAAGAGTTGCATGATTTATCATAGATCTAACCATGTCCATCAAGGTTCGGTTACGCCTCTCAGATACACCATTATGCTATGGTGTATATGGCGGAGTCCATTGAGACAATATCCCATTGTCCCTAAGATAATCTTGAAACTCTTGACTTAAGTATTCACCACCCCGATCGGATCGAAGTATCTTAATACTTTTGCCAAGCTGTTTCTCTATTTCACTTCTGAACTCTTTGAATTTCTCAAAAACTTCAGATTTGTGTTTCATTAAGAACACATACTCGAATCATGAGTGATCATCGATAAAGGTAATGAAGTAGCTATAGCCTCCTTGTGCAAGAGTTGACATTGGTCCACATACATTAGTATGTATTAGACCAAGCAATTATCCCACTGGTTTACCTTTTCCGGAAAAGGGTAATTTGGTCATCTTGCCTTTTAAGCATGATTCGCATGTATCAAATGAACCAGATTCAAATGATTCCAGAATTCCACATCGGTGTAATTTGGTTATGCGTTTCTTACTTACATGGCCAAGACGACAATGCCACATATAGGAGTCTATTTGATTATCTATTCGAGCACGTTTGTTGCTAACTTCGATATTGAAAACGTCACCGGATAAATCTAACGTGTAGATACCATTGCATAAAGTTCCGATCCCATAAAGAACACCATTTAAAATTATGTATCAGCAATTGTTACTAAAAGTTAAATGATAACCCTTTTCATTCAAGCATGAAATAGATACAATGTTCTTTATTAACGAAGGAACAAAATAACAATTATCCAATTCTAAGACAAGTCCAGTAGGGAGCTTTAGTAAATATGTTCCGATGGCAACAGTAGCAATCTTTGATCCATTTCCAACTTGCAAATTCGCTTCTCCCTTGACAAGTCTTCTTCTATTCCTTAGCCCCTGTATGTCATTACATATATGTGAGCTACACCCAGTATCAAGTACTCAGGTGTCCGAGGAAATAGAGTGACATTCAATAACGAAGATACCTGAAGAGGATGGGGCATCGGATGCCTTCTTCTTCAAGGACTCAAGATAAACCTTGCAGTTTCTTCGCCAGTGACCCTCCTTGCCGCAGTGATGGCAAGTGCCTTTTGGTGCCTTTTCAATCTTTTTGGCCTTTTTCTTCCTTCCCTTATTTTGTTCATTGGGCTTCCTCTTAGAGCCTTTCTTTGAGGAACCAACTAACAGTATCGTCTTCTGATCTTGCTTTACAGAAGGCTCTACAATCTTCAGCAGGTTAAGCAACTCAGGAATGGTAGTCTCCAGTTTGTTCATCCGATAGTTCATCACAAACTGTGAGTAACTCTTGGGCAAACAATGCAGAATTAAGTCAATACTTAGTTCATGATCCATTGCAAATTCGAGTGTGCCTAGTCGCTCAATGTACCCCAACATCTTCAACACAAACTGTGAAACAGAAGTGCCTTCCTGCATCTTAGAGGTGAAGAGGTGTATGGAGACCTCAAACCTTTCGGATCTCGCCTGCTCGTCAAACAGCTCATGAAGATGGAAGACGATGGTATGAGCATCCATATGCTCATGCTGCTTTTGTAGCTCAGGTACCATAGCGGCCAGCATGATGCAACTCGCAAGTTCAGAATCGACCACATGTTTCTGATAGGCCACTAACTGGTCTGAAGTTGCATCTTCAGGAGGATGGTTGGGAAGTTGTTCTTCAAGGACATAAGCAAGCTTTTCTGCCTTGAGGACTATCCTCAGGTTTCGAAGCCAGTCCATGAAGTTTGGCCCAGTCAGCTTATTGGTGTCCAAAATGGAACACAAATTCAGAGAAGACATGATCAGGTGATTATCCTAGAAATACAAATTGAGGTTATGTGATGAGAATGATAAAGAATGCATCAATATACATTAATTAAATCCTATTTATTTTTCGAATTGAATAACCCTTTTTATCAATTCGGGAGATCGTAGGAACATCTCCAAATAGGTTGATATCCAACCATAGATAAGAACAACTATGGCTAGAGTCCATCAAGTTATTCTTAGCTATGAAGGTAGGTAATTATACCGATTACATATTATACATATGTAACTATCACATTATGCTATCAACTAATTGAATGTTTGCATAAATCATTGGGTTGTTAACTCATTAACAAGTATGCAACAATATACATAGCACCCAACTGCACCTCTCTTTACATCGACCTTGGCTGTGGCACAACAAATCGATGCTCCAAGCTTAAGGCTGACCCATTAATCAAGAAATAGTTTTAATATGGTTGGAGCTCATTCAACCGTTTAGTCAGGCTTGGATGTGTCCAACAACCAAAATTAAGGATTGACCTCTGACTCCAACTATATTAATTATAAACTAATTCCATGGTTTGAACATGTTGAGGTTCAAGCTGGGCATGGATGTGTCCATCAACCCAAACGAGAAACAAAACTCCGGTTCTAACCATATTAATGGAAGGTGTTGGCCTTAATATTTTGTAAGGGGTTTTGGGTCTCATCCTTTTCTTTTAAGCACATTCATGACATATAATTATGTCATGTTCTAACGATTTCCTTAATAAAGAATGTATGTGACTTAATTTATCAAGTCTCATTAATTGAATTAGGAACCGGATTTCCTAATTCTAATTTCACACTTTATTCAAGGAATTGTTTTGGGAAATAATTTCCTAAATTGTCATAATCAATTTCGGAAATAATATGTTTAAGACTTTGATTTCTCTAAATCAAATCTTATTAAATTATGAGATAGATTCCCTTAATTCAACCACATATTATTTTCATGAAAATCTTATTTATGGAAATATACTCTATAGGAAACAATTTTCCTAATTAATTTTGGAGACAATAATATGTAAGAGCATCACCTCATAAATCAAATAAGGAAATTATCGTTTGAGAATCACCTCAAAAATTTCCAAGATTTGATCACATATTTTATTTATGGAAAATTAATATCAATAAATAAATTAATTTGGACGGCTCCCCGAGGCTCAATCCAAAATAAGAATTTATTGATAATATAATTTGGACGGCTCCCCGAGGCTCAATCCAAATTAAACATTTGACAATTTAAATTCAATTTAAGAAATTTAATTATAACAACTAACTTTAAATTGGACGGCTCCCCGAGGTTCAATCCAAAATAAAGAATTATGTAAATAATTTAATTTCCAATTATGAATTTAAATGTCAATTAATATTCTCATAATTTGTCTAGACTTTCTTGAAAGAAAGTGCCCAAAATTGCGAGCTTTCCATAAATAGAAAGTTTCCAAAAATAAAAAGTTTTCAGAATAATTGTAAGTTTTTGGTACAAAGAAAACTTACGTTTTTCCAAAATTGGAAAATTTCCAAAATAGGAAATTTCCAAAATTGGAAAGTTTTCAAAAATGGAAAGTTTTCACAATTATCATAAAATTTCAGAAACAGAGATATTTCAAAAGTTTGCGAAATTACATGAGGATTTCCAAACTTTGAAATTCCTAAATCGAAAATTTACCATAATTCGAAAATTTCCATAATTAAAAATTTTTCAAAATTGAAATCATGATAAAGCTTTCCGCAAAACAATTATATGATTATGTCAAACACAAACCTCGGCTCTGATACCACTGTTGGGACTGGGTGCATGTTGACATGGATGCGGGTTCGTAATTTCAAAATTAATTACGTGCAGCGAAAGGTTTAGCATAAATAATTTCTCTAAATCATTTAACCACACATCTAAGCATGCAAGTTTATCTTGTGTAGACATGATCATATATTTGAAATTTTGTAGAAACATAAACTAATTTACGTATTACCTCGCGTAACTCGACGGAAGGGACGAGATCCAACCGTAAGCGTCCCTTGGAAGCTCCGCCTCTATTCGCGTCCACGTCGAGTATTTTCGGGATGACTTTGCAAAGCCACGAGTTTCGTGTTCTCGAGAACTACTAGATTCTCCGAGAATGCGACGAGAAAAACCAAGAGAGAATTCGGAAGACTAACCACAAAAGGATGGCCGGAATCAAAATTCCGCCGAAGCAAAAGAAGAGGCTTGCGGCAAAAAGGATCCTTGTGGCAAACTCTAATTCCGGCAGCACCTTCTTCTGGCCAAGAGATGGCCAGAGCTTCCTTCTCCGGCAGCAGGTGGTGGTCTGTAGGGAAAGGGCAGGGGCGGCCGGCTGGAGCTCCTTCTTGGGGCTGGTTGGCGCACGGCAAGAAGGGGAGAAGAGAAAGAGAGAGAGAGAGCCTATGCCTTTTTCTCTTCGATTATCACCCAAGCCTTGCCTTGGGTCCTTTATATAGTGGTCTCTCAACCATCAAGCCTCTCAAATATGGAATAACTTATTCCATCATGCCAAGTTTGATTTTATATCATGGTTAAAATCATATTTTAATTCATGATAAAAATCAATCAAGTCTCTTCTCTCCTATAGAATAAATTTCCTTATCATGGTAAATCAATCCATGATTGATTTTATAAAATAAACCAATCCATGGTTCATTTTAATTTCCATGAAAAATAAACCAAACCTTGGTTTATTATATAAAAATTTATATCATCCATAATTTTATAAAACAAACCACACTTGGTTTATTTTATAAATTGAACCAAAAACTTGGTTCTCTCCCTTTGTTGTGGCCGGCCAAGCAAAGAGGATGGAGGCCCTCTTTGGCCGGCCCATCCAAGCCAAGCCCCAATGAATTAAACTTATTTAATTCATCTATTAAGTCTTCAAAAGACTTAGCCATTTTACGCTTTAGATGCGTCTCTGAAAAATTCAGATTCGACTTATCGTTTGGCTCAACCAAACTTAATCTCTCTTGATTAGAAATTCCAATTTTCAACTCATTTTAAATCCCTCGGATTACTCGTAGTGCGTGTGACTAAATAGGCTTTCGATTTATGTTGGCCGTCTATAATTAATCAATTATAGAACGATCATGAGTGACACCTAGTAGTACATCATGATCCCCAATTAATCGAAAGATCAACGGTTGACCTCAGAAACAATTCTGAAACCCTTCAGCAGCTATAATGAATCGTGCCCCATTCCCTTCACCATCTTATACCCACTTGATTCAGGACATGGTCTATGTGTGTCAGTCCCCACTAGGCTGACTACGTCACACCTAGCCCAAGTAACGTTTTCTCGTCCTACGGATTCTAATTACTCTCATGTATTTAAGAGATTCATACTCTGAACATGTCATGCTCTGGACAAACGCTTTGAGTAACAATCCAACGATAGGCCTCGGGTATACATCTTCTCGCAAGGAGTGGTGAATCCTTTGTAGTCTGTTCAAACATCTTCGGGCACTTCGGCTTATACCCAATCATTCTGGGTCCATACCTCCTTGGAGACGCTTGCTTAAGATGTCAAAGTATAAGTCTCCATGACCAAGATGACTTGAACACCGCAAGTCAAAGGAACATCGCACTTAAGCTGCAGTAAGAACTTCACTGACATATCTATATGTAGACTACCATATAAAGTTTTACAGCCAATCACTCCAATGAACTAGTTCCCTTAACTAGCATTCATGTTTATCTCCGGACATCTCAATGTCACCAGCCAGTGAGAATCAGCTGATTAGAGAATAACCCATGCTAGTCTCAACAGAATTGATAGTGTCCATATTTATCAATTCATCGACTAGGGACAATTTCAATACTTCACAATTGCACATGTAGAGATAATCACTAATTGTGAATTCATCACAAATTCTCTCATGCTGTGAATTGTATTGTGGACATTCAGTAAATGAGTTTAAGATCTCAATCAAATACACAAACATGTATACTCAAATAGTGAATATTCATTTATTAGAATAAATGATTACAATCATAAGGCTATTGCCTTAGGACACTTCTCTCATATCACTAACATCCGATCCAATGATGTCTGATCGGTCTGGTGACCGATCAGGGAGCATACAGAGACTTTGGTTGTCTTCTGTTCGGCTCCTAATCGGTCTTGTGACCGATGAGGGAGACCTTCAGATCGTTCTGGTGAAGGATCAATTGTCGCGAGCTTCTCACTATAACTGATCAGGCTGGAGCCTGATCGGTCGGAGAGTGGCCTGATCGGTCACCAGACCGATCAGGACCCACTCTGATCAGTTCGGTGGCCGATCAGGGGTGTGGCAGAAAGAAGCTGGAGGAAACCCAGCTAGTGCTGGATCGGTCTGGTGATCGATCACTAGAAAGTCGCGATTTCGGGTTTCTCACTGGGGACCGATCAGGCTGGAGCCTGATCGGACTGAGCCTATCCTGATCGGTCTGGTGACCGATCAAGGTTCACTCTGATCGGTCTGGGGACCGATCAGAAGCTAAACATTAATTCAAAATGCGTTGTCAGAGCTCTGATCGCGTTCTGATTTCCACTGATACACTACTGATTTCACTCTGATTTTCTCTTCTATTACTGATGCAAGTTTGATTTCATTTGCTAAGCCCCTGATTAAGTGTGCAGGTGACAGGGATGATTTCAAACATTGAAGGAGGGTCAAACGGAGGCTTTCGCTATAGCAGGTTTGACTGTTTTTCTTCCACAGGATACAACGTCTTTTGTCGAACAGCTGGGAAGCTGACCTGAGGCTCGACTGGAGGAGTCCAGAAGAGGTCAGGAGTAGCTGAGATACCTAAGATGAGCAGCTGGGAGCTGCAGAGGAGCATCTATTGACAGCAGGCTGAGTGTGGGCTTGCGATGAAGAGAAGGGAGAGGGTTCTCTGTTGCCATAACACAGATTCATCCTTCACCTTGTCGCGACAACTCTTGAGCATTCATTCAACACTTTGAAGCGATCTCTTGCAAAGCAGTAACCTTGAGTTTGTGGAGGAAGTAGCGAGTGGATCAGCAAGCAAACAAAGAGCTGGGAGCTCGTGTGTTGGTGGCGCTGTGCTGTGCTCGGTGATCTGTGTTAGTGATATGAGAGAAGTGTCCTAAGACAATCGCCTTATGATTGTAATTATTTATTTTAATAAATGAATATTCACTATTTGAGTATACATGTTTATGTATTTGATTGAGATCATAAACTCATTTACTGAATGTCCGCAATACAATTCACAGCATGAGAGAATTTGTGATAAATTCACAACTAGTGATTATCTCTACATGTGCAATTGTGAAGTATTGAAATTGTCCCTAGTTGATGAATTGATAAATACAGACACTATCAATTCTGTTGAGACTAGCATGGGTTATTCTCTAATCAGCTGATTCTCACTGGCTGGTGACATTGGGATGTCCGGAGATAAACATGAATGCTAGTTAAGGGAACTAGTTCATTGGAGTGACTGGCAGTAAAACTTCATATGGTAGTCTATATATAGATATGTCAATGAAGTTCTTACTGCAGCTTAAGTGCGATGTTCCTTTGACTTGCGGTGTTCAAGTCATCTTGGTCATGGAGACTTATACTTTGACATCTTAAGCAAGCATCTCCAAGGAGGTGTGGACCCAGGGTGATTGGGTATAAGCCAAAGTGCCTGAAGATGTTTGAACAACCTACAAAGGATTCACCACTCCATGCGAGGAGATGTATACCCAAGGCCTATCGTCAGATTGTTACTTGAAGCCTCTGGCCAGAGCATGACATGTTCAGAGTATGAATCTCTTAGATACATGAGAGTAATTAGAATCCGTAGGACGAGAAAACGTTACTTGGGCTAGGTGTGATGTAGTCAGCCTAGTGGGGACTGACACACATAGACCATGTCCTAAACCAAGTGGGTATAAGATGGTGAAGGGAATGGGGCACGATTCATTATAGCTACCGAAGGGTTTCAGAATTGTTTCTGAGGTCAACCGTTGATCTTTCGATTAATTGAGGATCATGATGTACTACTAGGTGCCACTCATGATCGTTCTATAATTGGTTAATTATAGACGGCCAACATAAATCGAAAGCCTATTTAGTCACACGCACTACGAGTAATTCGAGGGATTTAAAACAAGTTGAAAATTGGATTTTCCAATCAAGAGAGATTAGGTTTGGTTGAGCCAAACGATAAGTCGAATCTGAATTTTTCAGAGACGCATCAGAAGCGTAAAATGGCTAAGTCTTTTGAAGACTTAATAGATGAATTAAATGAGTTTAATTCATTGGGGCGTGGCCTGGATAGGCCGGCCAAAGAGGGTCCCCACCCTCTTTGCTTGGCCGGCCACAACAAAGGGAGGGAACCAAATTGTTTGGTTCAATTTATAAAATAAATCAAGTGTGGTTTGTTTTATAAAATTATGGATGATAAAGAAATTTATATAAAGAAATTTATATAAAATTTATTTTTCATGGAAATTAAAATGAACCATGGATTGGTTTATTTTATTTTATAAAATCAATCATGGATCGATTTACCATGATAAAAAAATTTATATAAAGAAATTTATATAAAGAAATTTATTTTTCATGGAAATTAAAATGAACCATGGATTGGTTTATTTTATTTTATAAAATCAATCATGGATTGATTTACCATGATAAAGAAATTTATATAAAGAAATTTATATGATAAATTTCTTATGAAAATTTATTCCATAAGAAAAAAGAGACTTGGTTGATTTTTATCATGAATTAAAATATGATTTTAACCATGATATAAAATCAAGACTTGGCATGATGGAATAAGTCATAGAAAATTTATATGATAAATTTCTTATGAAAATTTATTCCATAAGAAAAAAGAGACTTGGCGGTTGAGAGACCACTATATAAAGGACCCAAGGCAAGACTTGGAATTCATTCGAAATAATCCAAGTATTCTTGCTTGGGCTCTCCTCCCTTCTTCCTCTTGGCCGGCCACAAGCCTCTCCCCCTTTCTTCTTGCCGTGAGCACAAGGAGAAGCACCGAGGCGATGAAGTTCTTCCGTTGGGACGATCTTCCTCTCCGGCCTTCATCACCTTGGGATTGGGCGCAAGTCATCTTCCTCCTTCTCGCCGGAATTGTGATTCCGGCCAACCTTGGTGGTGAGTTTTTCCGATGTGATTACTTCTCTCTTGGTTTTTGTCGCGTTCTTGGAGAATCTAGTAGTTCTCGAGAACACGAAACTCGTGGCTTTGCGATGTCATCCCGAAGATACTCGGCGTGGACGCGAATAGAGGCGGAGCTTCCGAGGGACGCTTACGGTTGGATCTCGTCCCTTTCTTCGAGTTACGCGAGGTAACAAGTAAATTAGTTTACATTTCTACAAATTTTAAATATATCACTACAAAAAAAACTCGATTTTGCGACAAATTTTGCGACGAATTTTTAAAAAAAATTCGTCGCAAAAAATTTTTGCGACAAATTTGGCGACAAAAAAAAATTCGTCGCCAAATACTCGTCGGAATATTCTGCGACAAAAAAAAAGAATTTGTCGCAAATTTTGCGACAAATTCATTATTCGTCGCAAAATTTCCAACAAATTAAATTTTCGTCGCAAATCTTTGTCGCAGATTTTAATATAATTTATCTAAATTTTTGCAACGAATTTGAAAATTCGTCGCAGATTTTGCGACAAATTTTTAAATTCGTCGCAGATTCTGCGACAAATTTTCAAATTCGTTGCAAAAAATCTGCAACAAATTATAAATATTTGTCGCAGAATTTGCGACGAATTTTAAAATTTGTTGCAGATTATTTCCAACGAATAAAAAATTTGTCGCAAAATTTGCGACGAATAATAAAATTTGTTGCAGATTTTTTGGGACGAAAACAAAACTTGTTGCAAAAACTGCGATAAATTTTTTATTCGTCGCAAAAAATCTGCGACAAATTTAAAAATTCGTTGCAAATTTTGCGACGAATTTTATAATTTGTCGCAAAATTTGTGACGAATTTCAGAATTCATCGCAAAATATCTGCAACAAATATCTAAATTTGTCGCAGATTTTGCGACAAATTTGGGAATTCGTTGCAGATTTTGCGACGAATTTTTGACTCGTCCCAGATTATTGCAACGAAAATATTAATTTATTTTAAAATCTGCCACAATTTTTTTTAGATTCTGCGACAAATTTTATAAATTTGTCGCAGAATCTGCGACGAATTTAGCAACAAATCCTAAATTCGTCGCAAAATCTGCGACGAATTCTATAAATTTGTCGCAGATTCTGCGAAAAATTTTATAAAATTGTCGCAAAATCTGCGACGAATTTTATAAATTTGTCGCAGATTTGCAACGAATTTAGCAACAAATCCAAAATTCGTCGCAAATTTTCGATAAACAGTAATATCGATAATTTTGCGACAAAAATATTTTTGTCGCAAAAGTCATCGCAAAATGATTAAAATGTTTTAAAAATTATATTTATAAATAAAATTTTATTAAAATAAATCTCAAATCATTAGATTCAAAATTGATACCTGTTTTATTTTCTCAAGATTTTCAATTACAATATGCTCTAGTTGATTAAAAATTATATTTATAAATAAAATTTTAATAAAACAAATCTCAAATCATTAGAAATAAAATCGATACCTATTTTATTTTCTCATAATTTTCAACTACAATACACTCTAATTGATTATCCATCAATAGCAAGATTAAAAAAAAAAGAAAATTTAAAGACAAAGATTAAAACTAATTCATAGTTTGATTAAATGAAATTTAAAACAATAAATATTATACTTTACATGATAACAAAATCACAAACAATAAATGTAATAGTTTACATAGAAGAAGTCAATATCAACTCAAAAGATAATGACTGTCATAATTACAAGGTAATGAGTTAAATTTCCTATTACAAAAACCTCAACAAGCTTCTAGGTGACATGGAGAAATGAGAGCAGATGACCTGTCGTTATCCTTCAAAATGATCTGTATAGTACCTGATAACATTGAAGAGAAAAAGTAAGATATTCATGAAATGGAACAACAATCTTAGTGTATGATGCTCTAATACAATACAATGAAAAGAAATAGTGCAGACAGTAATATAGATAGCATAATACCTCCATGCTCTTCTGCACTACTATTATTGAGGATCTCAATGATAAAGACCATAAAGGAAACTCAGACTTCCATATTAATGCAGGCAAGATAAAACCCAACTATACAAACAAGTATATATGTCAAATAAATCTAAAAACTAAGAACTTACTACAAGCCTAGAAAATGATATCTCTGTCATTGGAATTGAACTATAAGATGTAAGACTAAAAAAATATAATGGTACATAGAAAATAAAATAAGTTGTAGAAAAGAAAACCTTACCATATTCGTAGAGATAAAGAAAATGTGCAAATCCTGTGACAACAAGATATCACCTGTGATGACCTATAAATAGCAAGAAATATAAAGCATTAACAAATAATATATATAAGATTACAAATGAGATATCAACTATACATTAATTTTTTATATTAAGATAATAAACTTACCCATCATCAAAAATCAACGTCCTCATTGTCATTGTCATCCTCATCCTCCACCTCGTCCTCCTCCTCCTCCTCATCATCATCTTCTTCATCATCATCATCGTCGTCATCATCATCATCATCATCATCAATTTCACTTGCATCCACATTTATCACTATTCCACTGGGATCTCGTAATGTTGGAATATTATATTCCTCTGTCTGAAATGTATTTACAACTTGCTCTTGTTGATATGCAATGTCTTCCCAACGTTCCTCAATTTTTTTCCGTGCTTTCGTTTTACAAACAGCCCACCAATCCAATTTGTCACGTTTCAAACTAGGATATGAAGCATAAAATACTTGAATTGCTTGTTGTGCCAATATAAATGGTTCATATCTCTTATACAATCTCTTATGATTTATTTCAACCAAATTATACTGTGGATGCACATTCATCCCTTTGATAGGGTCAAACCAATGACACATGAATAGAATAACTCGCATAGCTGGGCCAGGATATTCTACCTCTATAATTTCATCCAGCAAACCATAAAAATCATTGCTTGGATCTTCATCATTTGATGATTTTACACAAACTCCACTATTCATTGTACTCTTGCCCGTGCCATATTCTTGAGTATGAAAATTATATCCATTTATAAAATAAGCTGGCCAAGTGCGTACCAATGCTTTTGGACCCCATGATAGATGGAACAACATTTCATGTTGAATGTGAGTTCGATTATCATGAACCTAATGACAAAGATATCAATTGTTAAAAATAAGTTTATATAAAACCAAATTTGGATTTTATACTTACATATGATTTGAACCATGGTGCAAATTCTTCTTCACATAAACGATCAAACTCGTGTGTCGATAATTCAGAATATAAGTTTTGAAAAATCCTACCATCAAAAAAAAAATAATTATGCAATCAATTTAACACAAAAATTGGAAATTGAGAGAATATATACTTACTGGTAATATGACGATACTTCAGGACAATTAAGTAAAATATATGTATGCGCTGCCCGCCATTCTTGACCAGTTAAGTATCTCTCTTTACATTGTCCACTTGGTCGACCAAGATAATTAAAAATTGAGAATGAGTTAAAATTAGGATCAATAGGACCCTCATCATTTCTTCCTGGTCTCCGTCTCTTGCTTTGAACGTGGGGTTCAAAATAATAAGATGCAAAAGTTGTAATTTCTTCCACAATATATGCATTAACAATAGAAGCTTCAACTCGTGCCTTATTTTTAATTTTTTTCTTCAAATGATATAGAAATCTAATTGTAATAAAATAACTTATATTAGATATTAATATATAATAAAATGAAATAATTACTATGCATTAAGATATTGTCTTAGAATATTTTACCTTTCAAATGGATACATCCAGCGAAAATGTACAGGTCCTCCAACTTTGGCCTCGTATGGCAAATGAACCAAAAGATGTTCCATGGAATCAAAAAATGAAGGTGGAAAAATCCTTTCCAAATTACACAAAATAATTGGAATGTGTCTCTCTAACGCCTCCATGTGTGAATGTCTTAAAACTGTTGAACATATATCATGTAAGAAAATGCTTAACTCGCTAATGGCACCCCAAACAAAATTCGGTAAGAATTCCTTAAAAGCAATAGGAATAAGTCTTTGCATGATTATATGGCAATCATGACTTTTCAAACCAATCAATTTGTATTCCTTCAAATCAACACATCTTCCGAGATTAGAGACATAGCCATCTGGAAATTTCAATGATTTAAACCATTCACAAACAACACGTCTTTGATCCTTATTTAATGTATAAATTGCCTTTGGCTTTGGTCCTCTACTATTTTCATCGACATCGAGAGTGGGTCTTTTGCAAAGGAGTCGCAAGTCTTTTCTTGCATTCAAATTGTCTTTGGTTTTTCCATTGATATCCATTACTGTATTTATCAGATTATCACAAACATTCTTCTCAATATGCATTACATCGAGATTATGATGAATCAAATGACTATACCAATATGGTAAATTCCAAAATATACTTCGTTTAGTCCATTTATGTGTTCTTCCATATTCATATGTTGTATCATACGGCTTTTCAATAACAGATGAAAAGTCAGCCACTCGCCACCATATCTGTTCACCAGTTAATCTCAATGGTGGAGGTGTTCTTTCAATTCTGTTCTTGGTGAATTCATTTTTATTTTTTCTGAAATTATGATTTGTTGGTAAAAATTGTCTATGACAGTCAAAATAACTCGGCTTCTTTCCATGTTTCAATCTGATAGACTTTGATCTCTCCATACATATTGGGCATCCTAAGATCCCAGCGGTACTCCAACCGGATAACATACCATAAGCAGGAAAGTCATTTATTGTCCAAAGAAGAGCAACCTTCATTACAAACGTCTGATTAGTATGAACATCGTATGTAGAAACACCTTCATCCCATAATTGTTTAAGTTCTGCAATCAGTGGTTGCATATAAATATCTATTAACTTCTTCGGATTTTGCGGGCCAGGTACAACTAAAGTTAAAAACATATAAGGTGTTTTCATGCACATCCCAGGTGGAAGATTATACGGAGTTAAGATAACTGGCCAACATGAATAGTTTCTTCCTGATTTGCCAAACGGAGCAAACCCATCTGCACATAGACCTAATCTAATGTTTCTAATCTCCTTTGCAAATTCCGGATATGTTCTATCAAAATTCTTCCATGCCTCTGCATCTGATGGATGACACATTAGCCCCTCTTCTGTTTGATGATTTGCATGCCATGTCATGTGTTCAGCAGTTGCTTTTGAAGCATAAAGTCTTTGTAATCTAGGAGTTAAGGGCAAATAAAACATTTGACTATATGATTTACATCGTTGTTGATTAGTTCTACTGCTCTTGTACCGAGATTGATTACAGAATTTACAAACCTCTGCATTTTCATCAACTCCCCAATATAACATACAACCATCTCTGCAAACATCAATTCTTTGCACCGGAAGACCCAATTCTTTCACGAGTTTTTTCATACTATAAAAATCATTAGGCAGTATGTGATCACGTGGCAATGCCTCTCCAATAACTTGAACAAAATCATTAAAACAATCTTGTGACACATTATGCTCTGCTTTGACATTTAACAGTCTTGCGGTAAGAGATAATTTAGTGTGACTGTCACAACCAGACCATAATGGTTCATCAGCAGCACTGAACACTTCTTGAAATTGAAGATATGTGTCATTAACAGGTGGTACTTCTACTCCCTCCAATGGTGATGTATAAGTATTAAACATTTGTTCAACTATTGGTGGATAACTAGAACTTGCACCACACATGTCAGGATTGAAATTCTGACCGACTGCATCAAATATCATTCTTTGATATGAATTTAATTGATCATAATAACTCTGATCACCACCAACTGAGACTTGTATATTTTGTTGATAATCTTCATCAGATATGAACGGTTCACCGTGAGATGTCCAATTATAGTAATTCGGGGTAAATCCAAATCTACAAAGATGTTCTTCAACTTTATCACAGAGTAAAAATTTACCATTGTGACACTTTTTGCATGGACATCTTATTTTATTGCCATCCATATACTGAAATTGACTAGATGCAAAACTCAAAAATTGTCTCAATCCAGTAATAAACTCATCAGATAAACCCCGACGATCGGGTAAATTTTTTTTATACATCCACCTCCTTTCATTCTGCATTTTGCCTGTTTATAAATTATAATAACATAAATAATAATTTCCAAAAAAATTAGATATGCATAACAATATTCTTGTGAAATTAGTTGATTAAATTTATTAATTAAGGTATAAATTAAGATTTAAGAATTAATAGTTAGCTAATTAAATTATTGAGTTTACGATTAATTAATATCATATTTTTGAATTAATTTAAAATTTAAAATTAATTAATTAAGTTTGATATCACAACTGTATAAATTAATTAAAATAAATAATTAATTACTAATAATTTCATAATAGGTTAAATTAATTATTTTATGATTTTATTAATATGGAATAAATAATTTTTAAAATGTAAAATTAATTAATTAAGTTTGATATCACAACTATATAAATTATTTAAAATAAATAATTAATTACTAATTATTTCATATTAGGTTAAATTAATTATTTTATGATTTTATTAATTTGGAATAAATAATTTTTAAAATTTCAAATTAAAAAATAATTTGAGATTTACTTAAATTAAATAATTACTTTTATATTAAAATGAAGAATTAATTAATAATATCCTAAATCGATCAATTAGTTAATCACATACAAACAAAGAAAAACACATGATCATTCAAATAATATCCTAATTGTATGTTATAATACAAGCAAACACAAATTTTTACAAACCAATATAAACTAACAAAACCTAATCTTATATAGCACTCACACTAAGACATGGAATACTATAGTAAACATTAATCAAAATAATAAACAATAAAAGAAGGATACAGACGTACCAAACAAAGGTCACCAACAAAGACGATGGTAGTCAATCCAAACACATCCACTTAAGACCTACACAAAAAATATTACACAGTCAAATATAAATATATATATATATATATATATATATATATATATATATATCACATCTTTAATTATAAAACTCGACTTGAGCAACGTGGCACAAGCCGAGCCAAACTTGATATGTTCGGCCTGGACCAGCCAGGCCCGGACCAGTCCCTCCCGGACCAACCCAGCCCGGCCAAGCCAGGCCCAGCCGAACGGGCCCGCCCTGGCGCGGCCAGTCCCGTGCAAAATGGTCGCGCCCGCCTAAGAAATCGAGAGCAAGCCCGCGCAGGCCGGGATCGCGTGAGCGCCGCCACGCTGACCGGGAACGCTCGAGGGAGGCTGAGCGCGGCCGGAAGAGAGCGAGCGACCCAGTCCGTGCGCAGCTGGTATCGCGCGACGTCCCCTGCGTGCGCCAGGTATCGCGCAAATGCACCCGCACGCGACCGGTAGCGAGCGAGGCGACCGCCGCCGAGTCAGGCCGGTAGCGCGCGAGGAGAGCACGACTGGTAGCGCGCGAGGCGAGCGGCGCCGTGAGACGCTGGTATAGTAGCGGGCGAGCGCGGCCGCGGGCGGACGATAGCGGCCGAGCGTGGCCGGTAGCACTCGAGCGCGGCCGTGCGAGTCCGGTAGCACGGGCACGTCGCGTGCTACCGAGCGCGGCCGGTAGCACGCGAGCGCGGCCGTGCGAGTCCGGTAGCGCGCAAACTCGACCGCGCGATGCCGGTAGCTCGCGCACGGTCGGTAGCGCGAGCACGGGCGCGCGCGATCGGTAGCTCGAGCGCGGCCACGCGCGGCCGAAGAGAGAAAAGAGGGAGAAAAATCGCAGCCAGAAAAATCACGGAGAAAGAAGAGAGAAAGAGCAGACGCTTACCGGAGCGTCGTCGCAGAGGGATGGAGCGCGCGCCAGAAAAATCACACAGCCGCCAAAACCCAAAACAAGATAGGGCAAAAAGCAGATCTGAAGGTATATATAATTAGAATTTTGCGACAAAAATTAATTTGTCGCACATTTCGACCCAAAATTATTTTTTTTTAAAAACATAAATACCTTCAAAAAAAAACAATATGGTGTTATAAATAATTAAGAATTTTCGACCCAAAATAATCTGCATAATATATTTTTATTTATAATATTTTAAATATTATTTACTCTAAAAATATAATTTCGAATAACTTTAATTAAAATTTTGCGACGAATTTCAAAATTCGTCCCAAATTCTGCGACGAATTTCAAAATTCGTTGCAAATTTTGCGACGAATTTACAAATTCGTTGCAAATTTTGCGACAAATTTCTAAATTCGTCGCAAATAATTATTTTACAATTAACCAAAAGACTATTAATATATTTCATATATGGAGCTACAAAACACGAAATTTAACGAAACGAGTTTCTACGTGCTCGTATCGATATCCTCTGATATAAATGACCTCAAACTTAAATTTTACTTATTATATTTTTATTTTTAATTTTCTAAATATTATTTACTTGGAAAATATATTTTTGCGGCTTTAAAATTTTTTTCCTACAAATTTATCCAGTAAAATTTAAGTTTGACATCATTTATTTCATGATGAAATCGCTACGAGCACGTAGAAATTTGTTTCATGAAATTCGGAGCTCCGCACGTTTATTTATGATTTTTTGAAGGTATTTAGGTTTTTTTTAAATTTAAACTTTTGCGACGAATATCAAAATTCATCCCAAATTCTGCAACGAATTTCCAAATTCGTCGCAGATTAGGGACGAATTTTGAAATTTGTCGCAGAATTAAATTTTTAAAAAATCACAATAAATATCGTTTAATTGTCGTAGATGGACCTAGAGAACACGGAATTTAATGAAACAAGTTTCTATATGTTCGTATTCATCCCCTGATGAGCTAAACGACCACAAATATGAATTTCCGTCAATATATTTTTTTCTATAAATATATCCGGTAAAATTTAAGTTTGACGTCATTTATTTCATGATGAAATCGCTACGAGCATGTAAAAATTTATTTCATGAAATTCGGAGCTCCGTACGTTTATTTATGATTTTTTGAAGGTATATTGAGGTTTCTTTTTAAAAATTTAATTCTGCGACGAATTTGGAAATTCGTCCCAGAATCTGGGCCGAATTTCCAAATTCGTCGCAGATTAGGGATGAATTTTGAAATTCGTCGCAGAATTAAATTTTTAAAAAATCAAAACAAATACCTTTTAATTGTCGTAGATGGACCTAGAGAACTCGGAATTTAATGAAACAAGTTTCTATATGTTCGTATTCATCCCCTGATGAGCTAATCAACCACAAATATAAATTTCCGTCAATATATATTTTTTCATTGTTAATTACTTATATCAGCGAATAACTTAGTTAAAATTTTCTAAGTTTGAAACTATTATAAGCAATTTCATATTAATCCTTCATGGATCCCTAGAAATTTTATTAAAATTTGTGTTTAAGATCATTTATATCACGAGGACGTCGATACGAACTCGTAGAAACTTGTTTCATGTCATTCCGAGTTCTGTAGCTTAATCTGCGACATTTCGAATGTATTTTGGATTTTCCTAGTTTGCGACGAATTTCTAAATTCGTCCCAAATCTGCGACGAATTTCCAAATTCGTTGCAAATTTTGCGACAAATTTACAAATTCGTTGCAAATTTTGCAACGAATTTCGAAATTCGTCGCAAATCATTATTTTTAAATAAACCAAAAGAATATTAATAAATTTCATATATGGACCTACAGAAGTCGGAATTTAACGAAACGAGTTTCTACATGCTCGTATCGATATCCTCGTGATATAAATGACCTCAAACTTAAATTTTACATTATATATTTTTATTTGTAATTTTCTAAATATTATTTACTTGGAAAATATATTTTTGTGTCTTAAATTTTTTTTTCTATAAATTTATCCGGTAAAATTTAAGTTTGACGTCATTTATTTCATGATGAAATCGCTACGAGCATGTAGAAATTTATTTCATGAAATTCGTAGCTCCGTACGTTTATTTATGATTTTTTGAAGGTATATTGAGGTTTCTTTTTAAAAATTTAATTCTGTGACGAATTTGGAAATTCGTCCCAGATTCTGCGATGAATTTTGAAATTCGTCCCAGATTCTGCGACGAATTTCCAAATTCGTCGCAGATTAGGGACGAATTTTAAAATTCGTTCCAGATTCTGCGACGAATTTCCAAATTCGTCGCAGATTAGGGACGAATTTTGAAATTCGTCGCAGAATTAAATTTTTAAAAAATCAAAACAAATACCTTTTAATTGTCGTAGTCGGACCTAGAGAACTCGGAATTTAATGAAACAAGTTTCTATGTGTTCATATTGATCCCCTGATGAGCTAAACGGCCACAAATATTTATTTCCATTAATATATATATTTTTCATAGTTCATTATTTATATCAGCATTCACTTAGTTAAAATGTCTAAGTCTGAAATTGTTACAAGCAATTTTATATTAATCCTACATTGATCCTTAGAATTTTTATTGAAATTTGTGTTTAAGATCATTTATATCACGAGGGCGTCGATACGAACTCGTAGAAACTTGTTTCGTGTCATTCCGAGTTCTGTAGCTCAATCTGCGACATTTCGAATTTATTTTGGATTTTCCAAGTTTGCGACGAATTTCTAAATTCGTCCCAAATCTGCGACGAATTTCCAAATTCGTTGCAAATTTTGCGACAAATTTACAAATTTGTTGCAAATTTTGCAACGAATTTCAAAATTCGTCGCAAATCATTATTTTTAAATAAACCAAAAGAATATTAATAAATTTAATGTTTGGACCTACAGAACTCGGAATTTAACGAAACGAGTTTCTATGTGCTCGTATCGATATCAAAGTGATATAAATGACCTCAAAATTAAATTTTACATAATATATTTTTATTTGTAATTTTCTAAATATTATTTACTTGGAAAATATATTTTGTGTCTTAAAATTTTTTTTCTATAAATTTATCCGGTAAAATTTAAGTTTGACGTCATTTATTTCATGATGAAATCGCTACGAGCATGTAAAAATTTATTTCATGAAATTCGGAGCTCCGTACGTTTATTTATGATTTTTTGAAGGTATATTGAGGTTTCTTTTTAAAAATTTAATTCTGCGACGAATTTGGAAATTCGTCCCAGAATCTGGGACGAATTTCCAAATTCGTCGCAGATTAGGGACGAATTTTGAAATTCGTCGCAGAATTAAATTTTTAAAAAATCAAAATAAATACCTTTTAATTGTCGTAGATGGACCTAGAGAACATGGAATTTAATGAAACAAGTTTCTATATGTTCGTATTCATCCCCTGATGAGCTAAACGACCACAAATATGAATTTCCGTCAATATATTTTTTTTCATAGTTAATTACTTATATTAGCGAATAACTTAGTTAAAATTTTCTAAGTTTGAAACTATTATAAGCAATTTCATATTAATCCTTCATGGATCCCTAGAAATTTTATTAAAATTTGTGTTTAAGATCATTTATATCACGAGGACATCGATACGAACTCGTAGAAACTTGTTTCATGTCATTCCGAGTTCTGTAGCTCAATCTGCGACATTTCGAATGTATTTTGGATTTTCCAAGTTTGCGACGAATTTCTAAATTCGTCCCAAATCTGCGACGAATTTCCAAATTCGTTGCAAATTTTGCGACAAATTTACAAATTCGTTGCAAATTTTGCAACGAATTTCGAAATTCGTCGCAAATCATTATTTTTAAATAAACCATAAGAATATTAATAAATTTCATATATGGACCTACAGAACTCGGAATTTAATGAAACGAGTTTCTACGTTCTCGTATCGATATCCTCGTGATATAAATGACCTCAAACTTAAATTTTACATTATATATTTTTATTTGTAATTTTCTAAATATTATTTACTTGGAAAATATATTTTTGTGTCTTAAATTTTTTTTTCTATAAATTTATCCGGTAAAATTTAAGTTTGACGTCATTTATTTCATGATGAAATCGCTACGAGCATGTAAAAATTTATTTCATGAAATTCGGAGCTCCGTACGTTTATTTATGATTTTTTGAAGGTATATTGAGGTTTCTTTTTAAAAATTTAATTCTGCGACGAATTTGGAAATTCGTCCCAGAATCTGGGCCGAATTTCCAAATTCGTCGCAGATTAGGGATGAATTTTGAAATTCGTCGCAGAATTAAATTTTTAAAAAATCAAAACAAATACCTTTTAATTGTCGTAGATGGACCTAGAGAACTCAGAATTTAATGAAACAAGTTTCTATATGTTCGTATTCATCCCCTGATGAGCTAATCGACCACAAATATAAATTTCCGTCAATATATATTTTTTCATAGTTAATTACTTATATCAGCGAATAACTTAGTTAAAATTTTCTAAGTTTGAAACTATTATAAGCAATTTCATATTAATCCTTCATGGATCCCTAGAAATTTTATTAAAATTTGTGTTTAAGATCATTTATATCACGAGGACGTCGATACGAACTCGTAGAAACTTGTTTCATGTCATTCCGAATTCTGTAGCTTAATCTGCGACATTTCGAATGTATTTTGGATTTTCCTAGTTTGCGACGAATTTCTAAATTCGTCCCAAATCTGCGACGAATTTCCAAATTCGTTGCAAATTTTGCGACAAATTTACAAATTCGTTGCAAATTTTGCAACGAATTTCGAAATTCGTCGCAAATCATTATTTTTAAATAAACCAAAAGAATATTAATAAATTTCATATATGGACCTACAGAAGTCGGAATTTAACGAAACGAGTTTCTACGTGCTCGTAACGATATCCTCGTGATATAAATGACCTCAAACTTAAATTTTACATTATATATTTTTATTTGTAATTTTCTAAATATTATTTACTTGGAAAATATATTTTTGTGTCTTAAATTTTTTTTTCTATAAATTTATCCGGTAAAATTTAAGTTTGACGTCATTTATTTCATGATGAAATCGCTACGAGCATGTAGAAATTTATTTCATGAAATTCGGAGCTCCGTACGTTTATTTATGATTTTTTGAAGGTATATTGAGGTTTCTTTTTAAAAATTTAATTCTGTGACGAATTTGGAAATTCGTCCCAGATTCTGCGATGAATTTTGAAATTCGTCCCAGATTCTGCGACGAATTTCCAAATTCGTCGCAGATTAGGGACGAATTTTGAAATTCGTCCCAGATTCTGCGACGAATTTCCAAATTCGTCACAGATTAGGGACGAATTTTAAAATTCGTTCCAGATTCTGCGACGAATTTCCAAATTCGTCGCAGATTAGGGACGAATTTTGAAATTCGTCGCAGAATTAAATTTTTAAAAAATCAAAACAAATACCTTTTAATTGTCGTAGTCGGACCTAGAGAACTCGGAATTTAATGAAACAAGTTTCTATGTGTTCATATTGATCCCCTGATGAGCTAAACGGCCACAAATATTTATTTCCATTAATATATATATTTTTCATAGTTCATTATTTATATCAGCATTCACTTAGTTAAAATGTCTAAGTCTGAAATTGTTACAAGCAATTTTATATTAATCCTACATTGATCCTTAGAATTTTTATTGAAATTTGTGTTTAAGATCATTTATATCACGAGGGCGTCGATACGAACTCGTAGAAACTTGTTTCGTGTCATTCCGAGTTCTGTAGCTCAATCTGCGACATTTCGAATTATTTTGGATTTTCCAAGTTTGCGACGAATTTCTAAATTCGTCCCAAATCTGCGACGAATTTCCAAATTCGTTGCAAATTTTGCGACAAATTTACAAATTGTTGCAATTTTGCAACGAATTTCAAAATTCGTCGCAAATCATTATTTTTAAATAAACCAAAAGAATATTAATAAATTTAATGTTTGGACCTACAGAACTCGGAATTTAACGAAACGAGTTTCTATGTGCTCGTATCGATATCAAAGTGATATAAATGACCTCAAAATTAAATTTTACATAATATATTTTTATTTGTAATTTTCTAAATATTATTTACTTGGAAAATATATTTTGTGTCTTAAAATTTTTTTTCTATAAATTTATCCGGTAAAATTTAAGTTTGACGTCATTTATTTCATGATGAAATCGCTACGAGCATGTAAAAATTTATTTCATGAAATTCGGAGCTCCGTACGTTTATTTATGATTTTTTGAAGGTATATTGAGGTTTCTTTTTAAAAATTTAATTCTGCGACGAATTTGGAAATTCGTCCCAGAATCTGGGACGAATTTCCAAATTCGTCGCAGATTAGGGACGAATTTTGAAATTCGTCGCAGAATTAAATTTTTAAAAAATCAAAATAAATACCTTTTAATTGTCGTAGATGGACCTAGAGAACATGGAATTTAATGAAACAAGTTTCTATATGTTCGTATTCATCCCCTGATGAGCTAAACGACCACAAATATGAATTTCCGTCAATATATTTTTTTCATAGTTAATTACTTATATTAGCGAATAACTTAGTTAAAATTTCTAAGTTTGAAACTATTATAAGCAATTTCATATTAATCCTTCATGGATCCCTAGAAATTTTATTAAAATTTGTGTTTAAGATCATTTATATCACGAGGACATCGATACGAACTCGTAGAAACTTGTTTCATGTCATTCCGAGTTCTGTAGCTCAATCTGCGACATTTCGAATGTATTTTGGATTTTCCAAGTTTGCGACGAATTTCTAAATTCGTCCCAAATCTGCGACGAATTTCCAAATTCGTTGCAAATTTTGCGACAAATTTACAAATTCGTTGCAAATTTGCAACGAATTTCGAAATTCGTCGCAAATCATTATTTTTAAATAAACCATAAGAATATTAATAAATTTCATATATGGACCTACAGAACTCGGAATTTAACGAAACGAGTTTCTACGTTCTCGTATCGATATCCTCGTGATATAAATGACCTCAAACTTAAATTTTACATTATATATTTTTATTTGTAATTTTCTAAATATTATTTACTTGGAAAATATATTTTTGTGTCTTAAATTTTTTTTCTATAAATTTATCCGGTAAAATTTAAGTTTGACGTCATTTATTTCATGATGAAATCGCTACGAGCATGTAAAAATTTATTTCATGAAATTCGGAGCTCCGTACGTTTATTTATGATTTTTTGAAGGTATATTGAGGTTTCTTTTTAAAAATTTAATTCTGCGACGAATTTGGAAATTCGTCCCAGAATCTGGGCCGAATTTCCAAATTCGTCGCAGATTAGGATGAATTTTGAAATTCGTCGCAGAATTAAATTTTTAAAAAAATCAAAACAAATACCTTTAATTGTCGTAATGGACCTAGAGAACTCGAATTTAATGAAACAAGTTTCTATATGTTCGTATTCATCCCCTGATGAGCTAATCGACCACAAATATAAATTTCCGTCAATATATTTTTTTCATAGTAATTACTTATATCACGAATAACTTAGTTAAAATTTTCTAAGTTGAAACTATTATAAGCAATTTCATATTAATCCTTCATGGATCCCTAGAAATTTTATTAAAATTTGTGTTTAAGATCATTATATCACGAGGACGTCGATACGAACTCGTAGAAACTTGTTCATGTCATTCCGATTCTGTAGCTTAATCTGCGACATTTCGAATGTATTTTGGATTTTCCAAGTTTGCGACGAATTTCTAAATTCGTCCCAAATCTGCGACGAATTTCCAAATCGTTGCAAATTTTGCGACAAATTTACAATTGTTGCAAATTTGCAACGATTCTAAATTCGTCGCAAATCATTATTTTTAAATAAACCAAAAGAATATTAATAAATTTCATATATGGACCTACAGAAGTCGAAATTTAACGAAACGAGTTTCTACGTGCTCGTATCGATATCCTCGTGATATAAATGACCTCAAACTTAAATTTTACATAATATATTTTTATTTGTAATTTTCTAAATATTATTTACTTGGAAAATATATTTTTGTGTCTTAAATTTTTTTTCTATAAATTTATCCGGTAAATTTAAGTTTGACGTCATTTATTTCATGATGAAATCGCTATGAGCATGTAGAAATTTATTTCATGAAATTCGGAGCTCCGTACGTTTATTTATGATTTTTTGAAGGTATATTGAGGTTTCTTTTTAAAAATTTAATTCTGCGACGAATTGGAATTCGTCCCAGATTCTGCGATGAATTTTGAATTGTCCAGATTTGCGACGAATTTCAATCGTCCAGATTCCATGAAATCGTCCAGATCTGCGACGAATTTCCAAATTCGTCGCAGATTAGGGACGAATTTTGAAATTCGTTGCAGAATTAAATTTTTAAAAAATCAAAACAAATACCTTTAATTGTCGTAGACGGACCTAGAGAACTCGGAATTTAATGAAACAAGTTTCTATGTGTTCATATTGATCCCCTGATGAGCTAAACGGCCACAAATATTTATTTCCTTAATATATATATTTTTCATAGTTCATTATTTATATCAGCATTCACTTAGTTAAAATGTCTAAGTCTGAAATTGTTACATGCAATTTTATATTAATCCTACATTGATCCCTAGAATTTTTATTGAAATTTGTGTTTAAGATCATTTATATCACGAGGCGTCGATACGAACTCGTAGAAACTTGTTTCGTGTCATTCCGAGTTCTGTAGCTCAATCTGCGACATTCGAATTTATTTTGGATTTTCCAAGTTTGCGACGAATTTCTAAATTCGTCCCAAATCTGCGACGAATTTCCAAATTCGTTGCAAATTTTGCGACAAATTACAAATTCATTGCAAATTTTGCAACGAATTTCAAATTCGTCGCAAATCATTATTTTTAAAATAAACCAAAAGAATATTAATAAATTTCATATATGGACCTACAGAACTCGGAATTTAACGAAACGAGTTTCTACGTGCTCGTATCGATATCCTCGTGATATAAATGACCTCAAATTAAATTTTACATAATATATTTTTATTTGTAATTTTCTAAATATTATTTACTTGGAAAATATATTTTTGTGTCTTAAATTTTTTTTTCTATAAATTTATCCGGTAAAATTTAAGTTTGACGTCATTTATTTCATGATGAAATCGCTACGAGCATGTAGAAATTTATTTCATGAAATTCGGAGCTCCGTACGTTTATTTATGATTTTTTGAAGTATATTGAGGTTTCTTTTTAAAAATTTAATTCTGCGACGAATTGGAAATTCGTCCCAGAATCTGGGACGAATTTCCAAATTCGTCGCAGATTAGGGACGAATTTGAAATTCGTCGCAGAATTAAATTTTTAAAAAATCAAAAACAAATACCTTTTAATTGTCGTAGATGGACCTAGAGAACTCGGAATTTAATGAAACAAGTTCTATATGTTCGTATTCATCCCCTGATGAGCTAAACGACCACAAATATGAATTTCCATCAATATATTTTTTTCATAGTTAATTACTTATATCAGCGAATAACTTAGTTAAAATTTCTAAGTTTGAAACTATTATAAGCAATTTCATATTAATCCTTCATGGATCCCTAGAAATTTTATTAAAATTTGTGTTTAAGATCATTTATATCACGAGGACGTCGATATCAACTCGTAGAAACTTGATTCATGTCATTCCGAGTTCCGTAGCTCAATCTGCGACATTTCGAATGTATTTCGGATTTTCCAAGTTTGCGACGAATTTCGCGATGAATTTCGAAATTCGTTGCAAATTTTGCGTCGAATTTCCAAATTCATTGCAAATTTTGCAACGAATTCGAAATTCGTCGCAAATAATTATTTTTAAATAAACCAAAAGATTTCATATATGGACCTACAGACCTCGGAATTTAACAAAACGAGTTTCTACATGCTCGTATCGATATCTCGTGATATAAATGACCTCAAACTTAAATTTTACATAATATATTTTATTTGTAATTTTCTAAATATTATTTACTTGGAAAATATATTTTGTGCTTAAATTTTTTTTCTATAAATTTATCCGTAAAATTTAAGTTTGACGTCATTTATTTATGATGAAATCGCTACGAGCATGTAGAAATTATTCATGAAATTCGGAGCTCCGTACGTTTATTTATGATTTTTGAAGGTATATTAGGTTTCTTTTTAAAAATTTAATTCTGCGACGAATTTGAAATTCGTCCCAAGAATTGCAGATCTGCACGAATTTCCAAATTTCGCAGAATTAAATATTAAAAAAATCAAAACAAATACTATCCAAATTTTGCGACGAATTATATTTTTAGGATAAATTAAATATTTGTTGTAAGTTTGCGACAAATTTTAAATTCATCGCAAATTTTGCAACGAAAAAAATATTGTTGCTAATTTTGCGACGAATATTCATTTTCGTTGCAAAATTTGCAACAAATTTTTTTTCGTTGCAAAATTTGGACAAATATCAATTCGTCGCAAATTTTGCAACGATTTGGCAACGAAAAAAAATTGTTGCAAATTTTGCGTCGAATAATTATTTTTGTCGCAAAAGCGCAACAATTTGGCGACGAAAATTTTTTGTCGCTAATTGGCGACAATTGTTTTTCGTCGCAAAATTTGTTGCAAATTAGCAACGAATATTTTTTTGTCGCAAAATTTATCGCTAATCTGCGACGAAAATTTTCGTCGCAAAATTTGTCGCAGAATACCCTTNAAAATTGATGCCACAAAATTATAAAAGAAAAACATAATGATTAAATTAAGAGTTAAATAAAAATTAAGGATACTCATCTATAATAAAATGAAAGCAAAAATTTATACTTACATTTTCGGACAGTGAAATCCATATATCTCCTCAATCCTATTAAAAGAAAATAAACAATATTAAAACATATAAAAATAACACAATCAAATAAGTATTCTAAAATACTAATTAAAAGACAAATAAAAATAAAATCATACATAATGATCACCACCATCATCATTGTGGCCACCATCGCCTTCACCACCAATATCAGCGGAACTGGGAGGAATCTGACTTAGAGCAAAATGTCTCAAAATTAAATCTTTTTTTCCTGCATAATTCTCATTTGTTCATCTCTTTCTGAGATTATGCCTCTTAATTGTGAAACCTCATTCGTTAAGTTAGCAATCTGAGATGAGTCTGCTGGTAAAGCGGAAAAGGATTTACGAGAACCTCTATGATTTACTTAGAGATCCCATTCCCAAAATCCTTCCCCTTTCTGTCCCCCACTCGCCTCCATCCACAAATCCATATTATTACCAAGAGACGATGACTCAGATTCTAGACCAACACTTGAATGTCTATGGGATGTCTCGAGCTCATCGTATTTTTCCTATGTTATAAGAAGAAAAATTAAATTAAATTTATTATAATAAAAACTTATGAACATTTGCATTTTTAATTAAGTCAAACCTTCATTGCTTTGGCTCTAGCTCCGCTCCAAGACTTATCTTTCTTTGTAAATGTTTTTGTAAAGGTTTCAAGAAATGTAGGTTCCTTCCCGGTTTCTTTGACCTAACAAAATATGATTAGAAATAATATAATAAAATGAAATAGAATGAAAAATTATTGAAAGAATTACATAATTACCGTTCTACGTCTATGTTCATCAATATTTATTGACCCTCCGGCATACGTCGCAGACAAGTCTCCAGAATTGTATGATTGATTTGATTTATTTTGTTGACTTCTTTTTTACTTTCATCCGTAGCCCAATAATTATAAATTTTGGTCCAATTTTCCTCCGTGATACATGGTGGTTTTTTTCCCCTAGACTTTGCATGATTTAAAGTGTGGCGGATGTGATCACCACACTTTTTTTTTTGAAAACCTTTTTCACTCAATTTCATAGCTAGGGTCCCAAGTAAACATCCGCTGTAATAAAAAAAAATTGATTATATATATTAGTATTATTTCATATGTAAAATAAAATATTTATACCTTAAACTCACTCCACCATAATTCTTTCATTGAAGAAGGAGTGCTCGAATAAGTCATAGAATCCCCCAACCAGTGATTATTCACAATTCTATTTATTTCATGAACAACTACGACAGAATTTTCAAATATATAATAAAAGAAAAAAGCATTATTAAATAATCAACTATAGGATAAAAATTAAAATATTATTTACTACTTACGAATCTCCACAGGGACAATAAATCGACGAATATCTTGCTCCTCCGAAAATGAGTATCTGACAGGAGGAACCTCTCCTGCGGATGGGTGCGGTGATGGTACTGGAGAAGGCGAATGTGAAGGTCCTGCTTGAACAAGAGGAGTCGTGGGTGCATTACTAGTTCCCGACTCATCCTGAGCACTACGTCTCTGACCACCACCTCGTCTGAAGAAGTGCTGTAAAATAAAAAATAAATAATGTTAAAATAAATTTGATACATAACAATTAATATAAAAAAACCTTACCATATTTGTTTAGATAAAGAGAATACGCAAATCCTACGATGATAATATATCACCTGTAATGACCTATAAATAGCAAGAAATATAAAGCATTAATAAATATCATCTGTAATGAGATTTAATTAACTAAATAATTACTCAGAATAATAAATAACAGGGTCACTAACAAAGATATATTAATAACAGGGTCACTAATAAATATCAATAAACATTAATCAGAATAATAAATATAAAAAAGGATATATACATACCAAACAAAGATCACTAACAAAGAGGTTGGTTCTAACTCTGAACACGTCTAATTAAGACCTACACAAAAAATATTACAGGGTCAAAAATATAAATCAGAAATCAAATCTTCAATTGTAAAATCCGACCGTGAGCCATGTGGCCCAAGCCCAGCCAAGCTTGATATTTAGGGCCCGACCTGTCAAACCGGATCAGCCCGGACCAGCAGGCCAACTCGGACCGACCCGGCCAAGCCAGGCCCGCCCCCAGACGTGGCTGGCCAGACAGGCCCGCGCGCCCTAGCGCGGCCACACCTGGCCGGGAAAGCACAAGGGTGGCAGTGAGCGAGGCGAGCGCCGTCGGGTGACGCCAGCACGTGCGAGCGCGAGGCCGGTAGGTGGCCGGCGCACGGCCGCGTGCAGCCGGTAACGTGCGACCTCCACTGCGCGCGATGGGTATTGCACAAATGCGGCCGCGCTCGGCAGGCAACGTGCGAGGCGAGCGCCGTCGGGTGAGGCCGGCACCGGCGCGAGCGCGAGGGCGGTACCTGGCGCACGCGCGGCCGCGCGCAGCCGGTATCATGCGACATCCACTGCGCGCGGCAGGTAGCGCGCAAACGCGGCCGCGCTCGGCCGGCAGCGTGCGAGCCGAGCACGCCGGGTGATGCCGGCACCGCGCGAGCGCAAGGCTGGTAGCGCGCGAACGCGGGCGCGCGAGACCGGTAGCTGCCGCACGGCCGCGCGCAGCCGGAAGCACGAGCGCGGACACACGCGGCCGGAAGAAAGGGAGGCAAGCTCTGCCGCTGCCGGCAAGAGAGACCGGAGATAATTCAAAGAAGAGAGAAGGAGAAATATTTACCGGAGAGACGCAGTGTCGCAGGAGAGCGCGCGCACCACCGCCAAAACCTGCCGCCAAAAGCCGAATGAAGAGGGAAAAAAAAGTAGATCTGGAGGTATATATAATTAGGGTTTTGCGACAAAAATATATTTGTCGCCAAAATTTGTCGCAAACTAGTTTTATAAAAACTTATAAATAACCTTAAAATTTCATATAGTAATATACCAAATCTGCGACGAATTTCCAAATTCGTTGCAGATTTTGCGACGAATTTACAAATTTGTTGCAAATTTTGCAACGAATTTCGAAATTCGTCGCAAATAATTATTTTTAAATAAACCAAAAGAATATTAATAAATTTCATATATGGACCTACAGAACTCGGAATTTAACGAAATGAGTTTCTACGTGCTCGTATCGATATCCTCGTGATATAAATGACCTCAAACTTAAATTTTACATAATATATTTTTATTTGTAATTTTCTAAATATTATTTACTTGGAAAATATATTTTTGTGTCTTAAAATTTTTTCTCTATAAATTTATCCGGTAAAATTTAAGTTTGACGTCATTTATTTCATGATGAAATCACTACGAGCATGTAGAAATTTATTTCATGAAATTCGGAGCTCCGTACGTTTATTTATGATTTTTTGAAGGTATATTGAGGTTTCTTTTTAAAAATTTAATTCTGCGACGAATTTGGAAATTCGTCCTAGATTCTGCGATGAATTTTCAAATTCGTCCCAGATTCTGCGACGAAGTTTCAAATTCGTCGAAGATTAGGGACGAATTTTGAAATTCGTCGCAGAATTAAATTTTTAAAAATTCAAAACAAATACCTTTTAATTGTCGTAGATGGACCTAGAGAACTCGGAATTTAATGAAACAAGTTTCTATGTGATCGTATTGATCCCCTGATGAGCTAAACGGCCACAAATATGTATTTCCGTTAATATATATATTTTTCATAGTTCATTATTTATATCAGCATTCACTTAGTTAAAATGTCTAAGTCTGAAATTGTTACATGCAATTTTATATTAATCCTACATTGATCCCTAGAATTTTTATTGAAATTTGTGTTTAAGATCATTTATATCACGAGGGCATCGATACGAACTCGTAGAAAGTTGTTTCATGTCATTCCGAGTTCTGTAGCTCAATCTGTGACATTTCGAATTTATTTTGGATTTTCCAAGTTTGCGACGAATTTCTAAATTCGTCCCAAATCTGCGACGAATTTCCAAATTCGTTGCAAATTTTGCGACAAATTTCAAAATTTGTTGCAAATTTTGCAACGAATTTCAAAATTCGTCGCAAATCATTATTTTTAAATAAACCAAAAGAATATTAATAAATTTCATATATGGACCTACAGAACTCGGAATTTAACAAAATGAGTTTCTACGTGCTCGTATCGATATCCACGTGATATAAATGACCTCAAACTTAAATTTTACATAATATATTTTTACTTGTAATTTTCTAAATATTATTTACTTGGAAAATATATTTTTGTGCCTTAAAATTTTTTTTCTATAAATTTATCCGGTAAAATTTAAGTTTGACGTCATTTATTTCATGATGAAATCGCTACGAGTATGTAGAAATTTATTTCATGAAATTCGGAGCTCCGTACATTTATTTATGATTTTTTGAAGGTATATTGAGGTTTCTTTTTAAAAATTTAATTCTGTGACGAATTTTCAAATTCGTCCCAGATTCTGCGACGAATTTTCAAATTCATCGCAGATTAGGGACGAATTTTGAAATTCGTCGCAGAATTAAATTTTTAAAAATTCAAAACAAATACCTTTTAATTGTCGTAGATGGACCTAGAGAATTCGGAATTTAATGAAACAAATTTCTATGTGTTCGTATTGATCCCCTGATGAGCTAAACGGCCACAAATATGTATTTCCGTTAATATATATATTTTTCATAGTTCATTATTTATATCAGCATTCACTTAGTTAAAATGTCTAAGTCTGAAATTGTTACATGCAATTTTATATTAATCCTACATTGATCCCTAGAATTTTTATTGAAATTTGTGTTTAAGATCATTTATATCACGAGGGCGTCGATACGAACTCGTAGAAACTTATTTCATGTCATTCCGAGTTCTGTAGCTCAATCTGCGACATTTCGAATTTATTTTGGATTTTCCAAGTTTGCGACGAATTTCTAAATTCGTCCCAAATCTGCGACTAATTTCCAAATTCGTTGCAAATTTTGCGACAAATTTTGAAATTCGTCGCAAATCATTATTTTTAAATAAACCAAAAGAATATTAATAAATTTCATATATGGACCTACAGAACTCAGAATTTAACGAAACGAGTTTCTACGTGCTCGTATCGATATCCTCGTGATATAAATGACCCCAAACTTAAATTTTACATAATATATTTTTATTTGTAATTTTCTAAATATTATTTACTTGGAAAATATATTTTTGTGTCTTAAAATTTTTTTTCTATAAATTTATCAGGTAAAATTTAAGTTTGACGTCATTTATTTCATGATGAAATCGCTACGAGCATGTAGAAATTTATTTCATGAAATTCGGAGCTCCGTACGTTTATTTATGATTTTTTGAAGGTATATTGAGGTTTCTTTTTAAAAATTTAATTCTGCAACGAATTTGGAAATTCGTCCCAGATTCTGCGATGAATTTTGAAATTCATCGCAGATTAGGGACGAATTTTGAAATTCGTCGCAGAATTAAATTTTTAAAAATTCAAAACAAATACCTTTTAATTGTCGTAGATGGACCTAGAGAACTCGGAATTTAATGAAACAAGTTTCTATGTGTTCGTATTGATCTCCTGATGAGCTAAACGGCCACAAATATGTATTTCCGTTAATATATATATTTTTCATAATTCATTATTTATATCAGCATTCACTTAGTTAAAATGTCTAAGTCTGAAATTGTTACATGCAATTTTATATTAATCCTACATTGATCCCTAGAATTTTTATTGAAATTTGTGTTTAAGATCATTTATATCACGAGGGCGTCGATACGAACGCATAGAAACTTGTTTCATGTCATTCCGAGTTCTGTAGCTCAATCTGCGACATTTCGAATTTATTTTGGATTTTGCAAGTTTGCGACGAATTTCTAAATTCGTGCCAAATCTGCGACGAATTTCCAAATTCGTTGCAAATTTTGCGACAAATTTACAAATTTGTTGCAAATTTTGCAACGAATTTCGAAATTCGTCGCAAATCATTATTTTTAAATAAACCAAAAGAATATTAATAAATTTCATATATGGACCTACAGAACTCGGAATTTAACGAAACGAGATTGTACGTGCTCGTATCGATATCCTCGTGATATAAATGACCTCAAACTTAAATTTTACATAATATATTTTTATTTGTAATTTTCTAAATATTATTTACTTGGAAAATATATTTTTGTGTTTTAAAATTTTTTTTCTATAAATTTATCCGGCAAAATTTAAGTTTGACGTCATTTGTTCCATGATGAAATCGCTACGAGCATGTAGAAATTTATTTCATGATATTCGGAGCTCCGTACGTTTATTTATGATTTTTTGAAGGTATATTGAGGTTTCTTTTTAAAAATTTAATTCTGCGACGAATTTGGAAATTCGTCCCAGATTCTGCGACGAATTTTCAAATTCGTCCCAGATTCTGCGACGAATTTTCAAATTCGTCGTAGAATTAAATATATAAAAAATCAAAACAAATACTGTCCAAATTTTGCGACGAATTATATTTTTAGGATAAATTAAATATTTGTTGTAAGTTTGCGACAAATTTTAAATTCGTCGCAAATTTTGCAACGAAAAAAATATTGTTGCTAATTTTGCGACGAATATTCATTTTCGTTACAAAATTTGCAACAAATCTTTTTTCGTTGCAAAATTTGCGACAAATATCAAATTCGTCGCAAATTTTGCAACGATTTGGCAACGAAAAAAAATTTGTTGCAAATTTTGCGTCGAATAATTATTTTTGTCGCAAAAGCGCAACAAATTTGGCAACGAAAAATTTTTGTCGCTAATTTGCGACAATTGTATTTTCGTCGCAAAATTTGTTGCAAATTAGCAACGAATATTTTTTTTGTCGCAAAATTTATCGCTAATCTGCGACGAAAATTTTTCGTCGCAAAAATTTGTCGCAGTATAGCCCTTTTTTTGTAGTGAAATAATAATTAATTATATGTGTCCGTTATTATTTCGGGATTAAGAGATCGTACTCCATAATATATATCTGAGGTCTAATACAATTTATGAAGTTAGTACAAAATTGGATGACCTCTCTTTTGGTCCTACTCAATGCACACAAAGTGCACTAGTGTAATTCTATGGTTAAGACAAACCACACCTAATTACACTACAACCATCCCGATGGTTTGTCCAACTTCATCTCGGTTGTGAGCCTCTTTCTTATACTTCTGCAAGGAACTTGATAACATGATCTTTTGTGCGTCACCATGCACCATGTTATCTGCAATGCAAAGTATGGGACACTTTGTGCATATACTAATATAAATATGTACTGTATGATTTTGCGATTCTCATTTAAAATGTAAATGTATTATAACCAAAAGCAAAGCTTTTAGTATACATCCTAACAAGATGCTGCCCGATTTTCGAGTAAGCATGTGTCTCTGGGGGCGTGACAATTGGTGTATAAGAATGAAGGCTTTGCTTGGAGTGTATGAAGCTTGGGATCCTGTGGCGAATGACGTTGATGAAAATGAGGTATCTGCCAAGAAGAAGGATCAAAAGGCGCTCACCCTCATCCATCAAAGTTTGGATAAAATGATGTTCGAGAAAGTTGCTACGACAACTACTTACAAGAAAGCATGGGAAACTCTTCAAGCTTCATTTAAAGGTGTTGATAAAGTAAAGAAGGTACGTCTCCAAACATTGAGAGGAGAGTTTGAATCTCCACGGATGAAGGATTCCAAATCCATTTCGGTTATTTCTCAAGAGTATTGGTTGTCAATTGAAATGATATGGAGACGATATGAAAGATGATCGAATTGTTGGGAAAATTTGACATCTTTGGATCCAAAATTTAATTATATCGTGGTTGCCATCGAAGAGTCTATAGATCTAGACACCATGAATGTTGATGAACTTGCCGGATCTTTACAAGCACACGAAGAAAGATTGATAAAACCAGTTCAAGAATTTGTTGAGAAAGCTTTGAAAGCAAAGCTATCATTGAAGGACACAAACCAAGGAATATCCCAAAGAGGCCGCGAACGTGGAAGATCTCGAGGACAAAGCCAAGGTCGAGGCCGTGATCATGGAAGAGATGGATGAGGTGACAAAACCATCTCATATAATAATGAGACGAGTCAAAACTTCAATCAAAGAAGAAATCGTGGAAGAGGTAGAAATCGAGGTCATCAAATGAGGTATGACAAATCTGAAGTTGAGTGCTTTACTTGTCATCATCTTGGCCACTATTCTTGGGAATGTAGAAATAACATGGAGGAGACAAACAATTTCGTGGAGAGCAATGATGCAAAAGAAGATTCAGGCCCTACTTTGCTTCTAGCTTGCAAAAATGATCATGACGAGAATGAGAGTACATGGTATCTTGATTCTGGCGCAAGTAGCCATATTTGCGGAAGGAGAACTTTGTTCATGGAACTTGATGAATCAACTGAAGGAGATAAACCTCTTGGCGACTTTTCGAAAGTTCAAGTGAAAGGAAAAGGTACGATTTTGATTCGTTCAAAAGATGGGAGTCATCAATTAATTTCCAATGTGTTTTATGTGCCGGCTATGAAAAGTAACATTTTGAGTTTGGGTCAATTATTGGAAAAGAATTATGATATTCACTTAAAAGATAAATACATGACATTAAAAGATGAAAACGGAAGATTGCTTGCAAAAGTGTCCATGACAAAGAATCGAATGTTTTTGCTAAATATTCAAAGTGATGTTCCTATATGTTTGAAATCTTGTTTCAAAAATTCATCTTGGCTATGTCACATGAGATTTGGTCATTTGAACTTTGATGGGCTGAAAATGATGAGCAATGGAAGAATGGTGAAAGGATTGCCTCCCATAAACCATCCTAATCAACTATGTGTAGGATGCCTTTATGGTAAGCAAGCGAGAAAGAGTTGCCCCAAGGAGTCTTTAACAAGGGCTCAACATCCATTGGAGTTGATACACTCAGATGTGTGTGGACCAATCAATCCATCATCACTTGGTGAGAATAATTACTTTCTGCTTTTCATTGATGATTATTCTCGGAAAACTTGGGTGTATTTTTTGAAGGCAAAATCAGAAGTGTTTGGAATCTTCAAATGGTTCAAATTAATGGTGGAGAAACAGAGTGACCATCAAATCAAAGCTCTCCGATAGACGTGGAGAATTCACATCTAATGAATTCAAGATTTTTTGTGAAGAAAATGGCATTCATCGTCCCATGATGACTCCATACTCACCACAACAAAATGGTGTGGCAGAGAGGAAGAACCGAACTATTCTCAACATGGCGAGGAGTATCTTGAAATGCAAAAACATGCCAAACAAATATTGGGCCGAAGCAGTCTCTTGTGCGGTATACTTGATGAATCGGTGTCACACCAAAAGTGTTGATGGTATGACGCCTCAAGAAGCTTGGAGTGGATACAAGCTAAGTGTTTCACACTTGAGGGTGTTTGGAAGCATTGCCTACATGCATGTTCATGATGAGAAAAGAACGAAGCTTGATGATAAAAGTACAAAGTATCTTTTCATCGGCTATGATCAAAGCTCTAAAGGTTACAAGTTGTATAATCCAAGCAATGGGAAGATTGTCATAAGCAGGGATGTGCAGTTCGATGAAGTTGATGTTTGGGAGTGGAATACTACAAAGAAAGAGAGGGGATACAGTTCTTTCCTTGATGATGATGAGGAGGAAGAAGGCATAGCACCACCTAATGCCCCACCACCAACACCACCACCACAAAATGAACAAATAAATGAAGCCAGCTCGAATGGAGGACCTCGGAAATTCAGAAGTTTAAGTGATAGTTATGATGCCACTAAAGAGGTAACTTTTAGTAATTTTAGTCAATTTTTCTTACTAGCAGAAATCGAGCCTGTAAGTTATGATGATGTCCCTCATGATAAAAAATGGAGAAATGTCATGAATGAAGAAATCAAGGCAATCACAAAGAATGATACTCATTACCGGATGGCAAAAACACAATTGGTGTGAAGTGGGTGTATAAAATAAAGAGAAATGTGCAAGGTGAGGTTGAAAAATACAAAGCAAGATTGGTTGCCAAGGGATACAAGCAAAAGGCCGAAATTGACTACGAATAAGTATTTGCACCGGTTGCCCGTCTTGAAACAATTCGGTTGATTATTTCTATTGTAGCTCAAAACCGTTGGAAAATTCATCAAATGGATGTAAAATCCGCATTTTTGAATGGAGACTTGGAGGAAGAAGTCTATATTGATCAGCCATTGGGTTGTGTGGTGCCTAATGAAGAAAAGAAAGTGCCAAAATTGAAGAAGGCACTCTACGGCTTAAAGCAAGCCCCTCGTGCTTGGAATAGCAAATTGATAAATATTTCCAAGCAAATGGGTTTATCAAGTGTCCACATGAACATACTTCTATGTAACGAATATTAAACAAAATGGTGATATGCTAATTGTTTGCTTGTACGTGGATGACTTGATTTTTACAAGGAATAATCCAGAGATGTTTGAAAATTTCAAGAGAGCCATGACACAGGAATTTGGAATGACAGATATTGGCATAATGTCCTACTATCTTGGGATTGAAGTGAAACAACAAGATGATGGCATATTTGTTTCTCAAAACAGATATGCTAAAGGAATTCTCAAGAAGTTTGCTATGGAAAATTGCAAGCCAGTGGGGACACCCGTGGAGTGTGGAATCAAGCCACACATGAATCAAGATGGTGAAAAAGTTGATCCAACTTTATTCAAGAGTCTTGTTGGAAGCTTGAGGTATCTAACCTGTACTAGACCAGATATTCTTTTTGGCATTGGACTTGTGAGTTGCTACATGGAAGCTCCAACTACTTTACATTTGAAAATTGCCAAAAGAATTCTTCGTTACATCAAAGGAACAATTAATTATGGTATCTTATATACTTTCTCGGACAATTTTAAGCTTGAAGGCTATTGTGGTAGTGATTGGGTCGGTGATATTGATAGATGGAAAAGTACTACTAGGTTTGTTTTCTTTATGGGAAATTCAGCTTTTACTTGGAATTCTAAGAAGCAACCTATTGTGACTCTTTCTACTTGTGAGGCGGAGTATGTAGCTGCTACTTCTTGTGTTTGCCATGCTATTTAGCTAAGGAGTTTGTTGAAGGAATTGAATTGGTCACAAGAACATCCGACGAAGATTTATGTTGATAGCCAATCAGCAATTGCATTGGCCAAGAATCCGGTATTTCATGAAAGGAGCAAACATATTGATACAAAGTATCATTTTATTCGAGATTACATATCGAAGGAAGAAGTGAAGCTCGAGTACGTGAAGTCACAAGATCAAGTTGCCGATATCTTCACAGAACCGTTGAAATTTGATGTTTTCAAAAGGCTACTATTTTTTCTTGAAGTAATAAATCTGATTTAAGTGGTGATGTTGAAAAAATAAACCAGATTAATTGAATCAAAGTTAATTAATATTGTATGCATGAATATTAGAGACCTTTTGAAGGATTCATGAATGACTCTTCAATGATGCATGTATGTCATTTATTATTGGTTCATGTATTTGTGGATGTGTATTCTCTATAAATACCCTATGTATTCATCTATTCAAGAATAAGAAGAAAGAGATAAGAAAAATTAGCTTCCTCTAATCTTGAGTGTTATAGTTTTTATGCTCTCCATCTTCTAACAATATGATGAAATCTCACGACATTAGGGTATTTCTAAATCTCTATTAACTAACACATGCCCCAAATGTTAGGGATCATCTTACGGGGCCTCTAAGTTGAATAAAAGTGTGTTCCCCTATGGGGAGAGGAAAATAGAAAGAAAACCAAGTGATAGAAATATTTTCCCAGCCACACTTTTCTTACATTAATTTCTTTAGGAAAAAAAAACTAGAGGGAAGAAAAAAGGCTAGATTTTTCTTTTCAAGTTTCCTTTATGCCACTTCAGTTTAATTTAGACAAAACTCACTTTCATGTGCAACGAAGCTCAAATTCAAGCTTGACATATTAAAGAGAGTCTTATAAGGGAGACTTTCCAACGTGTTCTAATTGGTTGGAAGGCCGGATTTAGTGGATTAGATTGAGAATGGATAGTCATCTTGACACTGAACTAACCTCGTGATAGTCATCTAGACAATCAATTGGATAAGAAAGTTATTATTGTTTCATGTTCACTTTTGAGCCTTTTAGATGATTAGCCAATTCGTCGGAGAGTTTTTGTCATCCCTCTACTCATTATTGAATGTTTATAGACTTCTTTTGTAAGTTCTTGGAGAGCTTTCGCGCACTTATGTTTCAACATCTAAATCTTCCCATGCTCATCTTGGTTTTGTGTCCAAAGCGATCCAATAGCTTGGAAAAGCTTGAAGGCCGGCTTCATCTTCACCAATGCAACTCTTAGCATTTTTTTTTTCTCTTGTTAGGTTTTCATTTGTATCTTTACAGAGAGTAAAAACTTTCATTTGTCGAGAGTTATTTCTATGCTTCAACAGGGCATCTAGAAACATTGGATTGTACTATAATTGGTGTCTAGAAGCTCGCCCAAGACGACCATCATATGTCGTAGGAAGTGAGCAGGACTCAATGGTGTTCTTGGGTAAAGGATATCCATTCCAAGGATTTCTTGATTTAGGGCAATGTAGACCAAGATTTGTCTTGGCTAGCATTGATTTTAGTCGAGGACTACACCATGTGTTCTATATCTCATTTTTGCATTGAGTTCTAGCAACGTATATATGTCGAGGCACACCCTATTTTTTTCATTTAAAGTGTTAAATTAGTAGATTGTTTTTTTGGGGTGATGCATAAGATTATGTAATAGGCCATAGAGAATATGCTATCTTATAAACATGTGTTGCATTTAATTTACACTTGCATTTAATCTATGGTAGCTGATTCCACTGAAAGGACCACCTTTACTTCAAGCTTAACTACACTTGGATCTCCTCTAAATTTCATGATTGCATATAGGTACATATGATCGACACAGACTTAACAATAAAAACAACAACAGCAACAAAACACACTTTTACTTGAACTTCTACCCCTTTTCCTCTTCTCCTGAACACTTTTGTTGCAAGATGATGAAATAACAAGGGAGACTGAAATATCAGTGGAACAGTCCTATTGAGGAAGGGTAATTATGTTTCTACCTAGCAGATTGACATGCGCATGAACAATTTCTGTCAGTTTACGATTGCATCAAAAACTGATCACGAGTGTAAAAGCAGTATTTTCAAATCTTCAGCGACAATATTAATTCCTGTTTCTTCACCAGCCACATTAAGAGTTCCTTATAATTTATCTATCATGCATTGATTTGCCTAAAGAATCGTCTATACATTAAGGATAGATAGATATATATATAGTTAATCCATTATTTTCTGGGGAGGTCTTTACTAACAACCTGTGATAAAAATAGTGCTTCCTTGTAGTAGGTGAATGTTAAAATAGTTCTTCTGCTGGGAATATGTCGCCAGGGAGCACTGTAATGTGCTAGCTAGGGTTGATGGTGGAAACCTGAAACAGGGTTTATGGCTCCCCATTTGCATCCATATATAAACTAATCCCATTACTGCGTCTTCTGCCTCTGGGTCTGTTCGATGCATCAGTCGATCGATCGTCACTACCATGACGCCCTCCTGCTTGATCAATTACTTGCACGAATCAAAGGTAAAGTGGGAAGAGTTGCATGTGGTTCAATATTCCTTCCTTCGAAGGGATGACATATTGTAATGCAATAGGGAATATATATGCTATCTTTGATAGAATAATACTGTGAGTGTGGGACGACGTGCCTCATTCTGGGGTTTCAAGAAGGGGTCAGAAATGTCCAACTGTTTTTCTGCACCTATTTGGTGGATTGGTATTATTATATAGAGTTACAGAATATAAAAAAAACATAAATTTTAGCGTCGAAGCTTGCAATGGCGACAGCTGAACGAAAGGTGTCCTCGACATACCTGTTGAAGTTATCTAGGGATGTGCTCGGTTAGGGATCACATTGTTTTCCCTTTTTTTTATTCTGGATGAATTGATCGTATATCGAGCATACCACTTATTGGTGTAAATCATGCTTGTACGTCTCGACCGGCTTGATCCAACCTCTTCGGGATTAAATAGATCTGTCGTGTCAAATAGCTTGGCCCATGCGTCTGGTTGGCCGCACAAAGAAACAAAAGTAAGGACATAGTTCAATAATTGGCGCTACTGTTGTTGTAAACATGCTACCACCTGATGACTTATCTCTTCGCATCGAGCCTAAAATTGAATTATAAATTTTGATTAATATATAATCTAGTTAATAATCATATGATAGATTTATAAAATTAAAGTTGAATCACAATAAAGCTACGAAACAACTTCTCACGCAAGGATCTATTCAATATCTGATATATTCTCTCTCAATAATAGAAGGCGGAGGAATCGTCAGGATAATAAATTTCGTCTTTTATAGAATTTTTATATCGAGCTAAAATTGAATTATAAATTTTGATTAATATATTATTATTTTTAAAAGTATTTTTTTATTGTGGAATAAGAGTTAATATTTTTATAATTTATAATAGGATGTAATAGTTATGTGATGGAACCTGAGCTATTTCCTGAGCACCTCAACTTGGTGCTCGTGTATTGGCTGCACTGAAAATCATGTCTTAGTTCTCGGATAACAGTTTCCAACAAGCATCTGTACTTAATTAGCAGGTTCCACCAACCACTCGACCTCAATGCTTGCACCCATGTTCCACTGAGCATCCAACCTTGGTGTTCGAATACCATCTAGCTATTATATGCCATCTATTCCACAAAGCTACTAGCGCTCCCACTATTTCAACTTAGACGTTAGATCATGGATGATCCAACTCCTAGCACTGATAGCTACTATTGGGGAAGTCTACAAACTCAAAATTTTCAACTTCAATGGACTCCCGAGCAGGTTGCTCATTTCCAGCCTCAATAGCATGACCTTGACCCACCCCAAGTTTGGATGGATTATGAAGATCTGGATTATAGAAGCATCCACGGTGTTGAGCAAACTCCTCAAACATGTCAGAGTCTATCAGATTTCAAGATGAGTCAACATTTATCGAACCACATGAAACTCACTATACCGAGATGACTTCCTGGGAGATTACCAAGATGAAGAAACCTTTACTCCCAATCAAATAGTCACCACAGAACAAGAATTAGAAGATCTTATGGTGCAAAGAGGGATCCTATTTCTGCGGGCCCTACAACTAATCGATGTATCAAGTCCGAGTTTGAAGATATAATCAAACCTAGAGTTAGAGGAAATGGATTGTAAGGATGACAATGTTTTGTTTATGACTTAGAGGCTCTACATACCCCCTCTATTTTTTTTGCACGATGAGGACATATCAAATGATACTTCAGACACTGTTAGAACTTCTGACACATCACCATCCATTCTTCTAGATGTTCTTGATGTAGCTCCTGTAGATTTTGTTGAAGTTCAAGATGAGATTATAGAGGGCTGATATAAACGATGGAAGCCTTATGGCTAAGTGTACATCAAGAACTCATGGAGAGGTGGCTATCATAGTGGGGATGGATGAGAATGACGATGCACACACATATGAGTAGGAAGCGGTGGTTAGTTGGAAACCCCGAGACTTGACACTCCCACCTCCGTCGAAATCTAAAATTATACTGAGGAAGACCCTGACATCATTTGTGTTGGTATTCTTCTTAGCCTAGGTGCTAAGTCTGAACCATCTCCGACTTTCAGAGTGTACATACAAGGAGGCAATAAAGAAGAGAGCATTGCCACACCCTCAACTGAAAGCTCTCTCCCAACATTAGGATATTGGAAAAAAGGTCCGGAAGTATCTCACTCAAGCTCGATCGAGATTTCGATGAGTTATCCAAGGTGGTCAAGCTAATGATCTAAAATAAGCACTTCTTAGGGGGAAACTCAAGTTTCTTTCCTTGCTTTGATTTTTGTTTTTAGTTTCATATCTAGTTTCATAACTCAATCCTTTACTTATTTTTTTTATCTATTTGCCTTATGTAGGATTTAAAGCCAAAGAGGAGCGAGGATACAAGCTAAAGAAGGGTGACATATAATGATTCAGATACTTACGAAATTTCACTTGGTAGCACCCTTAACATTAGAACCTCTTCTATTTTAGTATGTTGTTTTCATTGAGACAATGAAAAGTTTAAGTTGGGGGATGCATGTATGCATTGGGTTGTGAGCTAATGTTAGTAATGTTTTCCTTTCATAATAAAATTTTTCATAGTTGCATCATCATCATGTTGTGTTGCTTGTTCTCAAATGGAAATGCTAACGTGCTTATTCTTCATTCATATTTAGTCCTAGTATGTTTGGTAGATGATTTTTCTCTATCTCTAATAGTATGAAGTAAGCATAGTCTTATTGAAATGTTTGAGTGTTGTCCTAGTTTTAGGATCTCCCTTCACTTTGCTTAGTTTAGATAGTAGATAACTCCATAAATAGTCATGATTCATAGAACTAGTTAGTACTTATGTTTCCTTGGTGATCTCTTAGACTACATTTTGGTTACTGGACGAGCCTCAAGTCATTAAAGATCACTTGGAAAAATTATAATATCCCCACATTTGCATTTGTAAATATATGCATATGTGTTAGTGAATAAGGAATATAAAAAATAGTTTCGTGAGTTGAAACTGGTAGCTTACCCCTTTGAGATAGAGTTAGGTTACTGGGGAAATAAATACTAAGTTTCTCTTGACCCTGAACCCATCTTTGAGACATTGGGTAGAATAAGAGGTATGAACCGAGTGTAAAGCAGGTAAGTGCCTATCGCCGAAAATATAAAGAGCATGGTTAGATGACGACTTGACTAGGCATAGAGATTGAAACATAAAGGACTATGATCATTTATCGCACTAAGCACGGAGAACTAACTCTTAGGTCACACTAATAGTGTTTTGATATCATGCTTATCAATGAAACTAGCTGATAGAGTTAGATTTATTCATTTAGGATGATGATGCACTATATTGACACATGAGTTTAGATTACAGATTTTTGCTTGAGAACAAGTAAAAGTTTAAGTCTGAGGGTGTGATGAGCATAGATTTGATATATTTTTATGTTAGTAATAATGCTCATTCATTTAGTTTGTTTGTCTCAAATCTACATGATTGTACCCTCTTAATCATTTAATTAGTATATTTTCTATTTCTAGTTTAGAGATCTATTTTCTCTCATTTTTTGTTTTAGGGAGCGATTTGGAGCAAAAATAACACAAAAAGGAGCAAGACGAGAGATGATGGACTTGACGAGACTGGACCATACCCCTGGGCGTGGCTCCTATAGAATCTACGACTGAGTCGTGCCCCCTGGCACAACCCATGTAGCTTTTCAAACAAAGTCGTGTCCCCTGGCACGACCGTGCAAACAACACCATAGCATGGTTCGTGCCCCTCCCTTTCCAGCTTGGGTTGTGCCAACTAGGTGTTGGGGCAATCGACCTAAGTATGATCTGGAGGATCATGAGTTTTAATGTGTGTGTCAATATGATTAAGTTAGGATTTCATATTGATCTAATATGTATATGTGAGTGTGCAGGTTTGCAAGATACACATAGACTTGGTTGGATGTCTTCAGGTACGGTGAAGGGTGGCATGGAGGCAAGTCATGGGCTTGTGTGCGCATCTGAGGGACCATGGACAAAGCAGGGATGATGAGCCGAGGGAAGCGGACTTCGAGGCGTACGTGAATGATGGCATAGAGGCAAGGCGAGGGCTTGTGTGCGCATCTGAGGGACGAGGGCTAATGTCGAAGAGGGCTTGAAGGTAATAGGTCGAGGCTACTGGAGCAGGGATGATGAGCCGAGGGACGCGGACTTCGAGACATGCGTGAAGGATGGCATGGAGGCAAGCCGAGGGCTTGTGTGCGCATCTGAGGGACAGGAGCCGAAGAGGAAGAGGGCGCGAAGGCAACAGATCGAGGCTGCTGGATGAAGAGTAAACCAGGTCGTGAGGGTACGAGTGCTGAGTGAAATGCACTTGGAAAATCCTAGGGTTCGAGTGCTGAGAGAAATGTACTCGGGGAAGAGAAACCTTAGGTGTGAGGGTGGACCAGTCGACTGGTACCAGGGTAGTCAACTGATAAAGTCCATAGAAAGATCAATCGACTGTCTATGTCCAGTCGACTGATGGCACTTGGAAATTTGAACGTTTGGCTGAAATGGTGAATCTAAGTGGACCAGTCGACTGGTAACGCTCACATTCAGCCTCGAGCTCTATTTAAGGGAGCTCGTTTAAGGCTATTTCTTCTTAGCAAAACTTGCTTGGTTAAAGCTGGTTAGTAGCCTACAGTGCTCAGAGGTTGTCCAAGGTTTGTGGTGAGGTTTCTCCACCCACAAGGAGCGACAAGAGCTAGCCGGAGGTGCTCCGAGGAATCATCCATCGAAGGATCAGGTTCGTCCACCTTACGGACTGCCGTAGAGTAAGAGTTTCATCTCTGAACCACGTAAATCGGTGTGTTCTATAAGTTGTTAGTTTTATTTTCGTTTTCATTGTGTTTCTGCTTGCGCACTAACAACTTGTAAGAAGAAAAATCAAAAAAGTGCTATTCACCCCCCCCTTAAGCACCCGGTAAGATCCTAACAAGTGGTATCAGAGTGAAGGTTCGCTCATCTACGGACTAACCGCCGAGAGAGAAAAAAGCTAGAGGAGATGAAGATTGAAGAAAAGTTGGGTGATAACATCAGCGTTCCACCTCTCTATGATCGCGAGGATTTCGACTATTGGAGGATGCGAACGAAGACTTGGTTTGACATGGATTGGAACTACATGATTGCGCTTGAAGAACTATTTGAAGTTCCAAGAGATAAGCATGGAAAAAGGGTCCGACCAAGATATTGGACCCAGGAGCAACAAGCACAATCAAAGGCAAACGAAATGGTAATCTCAATTTTACTTAGTATTTTGCCTAATAAAATAATTAGTGGTGTTGGTGAATACACAAGTGCACATGAGTTATGGAACAAGATGGTAGCATTCCATGAAAATCCTACACAAGATCAAATAATGGAAGAGCCAAAGGAAATAAGTTCAATGGTCCAAGAAGAGGAGGACCAATTGGATGAAGAAAGAAGTTCAACATCCGAAGAAGAAGAGAAAGAAGAAAAAGAATTGTCTATCTCATCAAATGAAGTGGCTCAAGAGAGTGAAAGATCATCACTACAAGAAAAAATGCTTTTAATGACATTGAAAAGTGTCATCATATATTACTTATACTGACATTTTTGATATAGTGACATTAAGTTAAAATGCCCTCTATAATGATGTCGTCTAAAGTCTTATCACTTATGATAATTCTTAATGTCACTATAAAATAGAAATAGTGACAACACTAATAGCATGAATAATTGTTATAGTGACAAAAAAGTGTCATTATCTTTAATAGTTATTTATTATGACATTTGAAATGTCTTCATATGAGTTTTATAATGATATTTTTATCTACATAATTTGGTGGTCTATTGTGACATAAAAAATATCATATATTAATAAATATCTCACCCATTTTCAATATTTCATGATATAAATATTTACGTATATAACTAATTAACATAAACACAAATAAAAATTTTAAATTAAAATTAAAGTGTTAATCAATAATTGCCAATTTTTTTTGCAATACAAGACTGTCAAATTAGTCACCTCAAAAAATATCTATACACTAATCACAATACAAATGTACCTAATGTATTTAATTTAAGAACTAGCAAAAAATTAAGTCTCTCCAAATTTTGTTGCATCTTTAATCTTCAACCATCACATCTTGAACAAAATCCAATATTCTTGTCACCTATAAAAAAAACATATATTAATTTGTGTAAATGAAATAAAATTAAAACAAATAAATCTTGACAGTACTTATATTGGGAAAAAAATCATATCCAATATGTTATTTCTCATTTTTTTTAATGTTTTGCATGTTCTTCCAAGTTAATTGCGAATAGATAGATTGATAGAGAGCATTTAAAATAAATTGATTTTATTATAGCCTGTTTTCTAAAAACAAATTAAATAATTAGATAATTAATGGCAAAATTTGAGAAATAAGCCACATTTAATCAGATTCTTAATTAAATTAATGACTATATAGGATTAAGGGTAGATTACGAGCCGGTTTCGCTCCCTGTGCGTAACAGTAAAAACCATCCGTGCCGAACGGCACAGAATGGTATTTCAAACATTGCTTTATATATCATATACACATAAAGATATAATCTCCCTAACAGTCATGTCCAGAGATGGATTCCAATTGAATTCCTTGAGAGTGTATTAGTGTCAAATCAACATATATGAGAGAAAACTCTCTTAAGTGTGTCATTGGTAGTAAACTATATTGTTATTGATCATGTGCAATCCGGTGAATATGGAATAAAAATGCGTACTGTTATCGTTTGTAAATAACATTGAATGCATTTTATCTCATGATTTACGTGACATTATAATATTTGATGTAGGTTAAATGATCATATATATACATACACTTGCATTTTACGTATTTTCTCAAGAAAAAATATGTTCCAAAATTGAGCATCAATGAAGATGCACTTATTTTCCAAGATATCCAGTCTGGTAAAACAAGGAAAGAACCAGCAAACCATATGTTCAAAATATGACAAACTGAGACAAAGATCAATGAAACAACCAATCACCTTATTGCTCTTGCCTTCTTTTTTTCCTCCTCTGAAGTGTCGAGCTTTAGGTTCGGTGTGAATCATTCCAATCGAGCCTTCTTCTTTGCCGCCTTATCAATTGGATTATCCACCTTAAGTCCGAACCTACGATATGGAAAAGGAGACTTTTAAGGATTTGCAATTTGAGGGGAAAGGTAATACCTATGATTGAGCAAAATAACACCTCTCTACCCGGGCTTTTCTTTTCTCCTCTTCTGCTTGTCCCGGGTACTTGCTTCCAGTTATGTTTGAACCAATTCCAAACCTGTAAATAAGAGTTAACAAAATTAATATATAAGTGAGTAACACCTCACTTTAAAAAGCAAACCTCCGTTAAACTGACAAATGAACAACAAAACAATTGGGGGAAGCAAATATTCATGACCTGATAAAGCAGTTCAATCTTATTAAGGCCTGAAAAATGGATAGTGATCATAAAAAATGCTAACAATCAAACATAGAGCATAATATGGAAGACTAGTTAAATGCTCTTTATGACTACACAATTATCATCCTCTGCTGAGGACACGAAACAGCAAGCATTGGATGCATTTCTTACCGCTAGGAAAATAAAAATAACTAAGATATGTGATTGTATGAAGAAAACATAACCAATTGTCCACCATAACCTTAACACAATAAATATGAAAAATGGGTATGTACGTTAGAAAACATAACTAATTGCCTGCTAGAAAGAACATAATATTCAAGCAACAGCTTGGGGATCATAAAGTAATGAAAGGGATATATGTTCTCAACGAAAGAATTTTGCAAAGCACATTATGAATAGGCTAGTCCCTTATATCGTGTGAAACAATCCAGACATATAACTTGGGCAATAAATATGCTATTACCTATTTAACTAAAATCACAGATGCTCAGACCACATCTAGCATAAAAAAATTGAGAATTGGCTAGCATTTAAGAGTATAAAGTAACAATTATCAAGCCAAAACAAGATATGAAAATGAGAAAAAACAAAAAGAGATCTGGGTCATAACCAAGACATTGACAGAATATATAGACTAGGTATGGACATTATCATCATTATTATTTTCCATCAAAACAATTTTGAACCCCATTTGTTCGACAGTGGAAGCGTTTATGCTCATTCAAGCAGGAAAGATTGAATAACCAAGACATTGATAAAACACATAGATGAGGTATGACATTATTATCATTATTGTTTTTATAAAAACAATTTTGAATCCTACTTGTTCCACAGTGAAAGCGTCTATCCTCATTCAAGTAGGAAAAGGTGAACAAATTTCGTCCTAAAAAATCTTCCTGACTTTAAGGGAAAGTAACTGATAATTTTGAGAAAACAACACAAAGTATCAAGCACAAGGACTTCCACCATTTGATGACCAAAACAAGAAAAGAAAGTACTTACGGAGGTTCATTACAGAGATCTGTTTTCTTATGGCCGAGTTTCATGTTGTATGATGCCATCACCTAATTAAAGAGAATCAAGCATTTGTCTGTTGTTAATCTTACTCATCTTCCTTTACCTCTCCTTCTTCATTAGCCCATAATGCAAGTGCTAAATGAACATGATTACACTTTTCTTTTTCTATAAATAACTACAGCAGCATCCTTACAGCACAAAAAAAATCTACCAATTACATTACAAGTAAAATAAATCTGACAAGATCCAACCTGATTAGTTTCATGATCTAAAGTCAAAAGCAACCTAAAGCAGTACAACATACGTTACAAAACAATCAAAACCTTAGTTATTAAATTCAATTCATATATACCAGACCATATTTCCATTTACAATGTCACAATACAATAAACAATACTACTTGTGGCAGATAAAGTTCATAAAGAAACTGAATTTGAAACCAAGTAGATACCGAAACGAAAGCCTAGTTTCAATAAACTATTCAATGAAAGAACTAAGCATTCAATCATATCTATCTACCGCTGCGCAAAGGTCCCAACCTGTCCAAAATACTATCTTTCATCTCCACCCAAGGTATTCCAAATTATCTAGAGTCTTAATCTCCAATTCAGAGTGGTTCCATTTTTTTTAACATGCTTAAGTTATGAGACATCAAGTTGTCACTCAAGTTGTTCTAGTTCTTTGATGGAAAGCGGACCCAAATCCTCACCCAATAGATTTCTATCATTTGTAAACGTGTTTTAGAATCTTGCTACTTGAATGCTTCAGGTAAATTTCTCATGGATTATAAGCAAGATTAAGGTTAGAATAGTTCACCTTTGTGATTGTTACAAGGCTTCAACACATGCCTTAAGTTTCAAGTACTCGTGTTGACTGGTCTATGTTCCCAATACAATATAAAAAAAAGTAATTAGACTTGCTGAAATTAATCAATAACTATAGGAATGGCAGGACAAATTATAGTCTTAAATCAAGTCATATGAGAATATGCAATTCTTCCATCTATACTATCACTTGTTATACTTGCTAGTAAATAACTATCACTAGTAATTAAACCAATCTAAACTCGAACCTAAACAATAAATAACGAACTAGAATTCATAAAACAGAGAGTAATTTTAGGAAGTAGATGAACTTTTGTTCAACAAAAATTTCGTTCCTCAATTCTACCTTAAAATTTCGTTCAACAAAAAACAAAATCAAAGATCTATTGAAGCAAGATGGTTGTGCATAAAAATCACTCAATCTTCAAAAGAATAGAAATCACAGAGACTTGCAACCTTCGGTTCGGATCACAGAAATCACACAAAAATCACTTATAAATTTTCAAACGAAATAGAACACATAGAAACTTGCAACCTAGGGTTCAGATGGCGAAACGGTGGAAGAGGAAAGAACTGCAACCTAGGGTTCGGATCTCGACGGGGCAGATGACGGAGCAGGCGACACTGGTAGCCGGCGGAGCACACGACGTTGGTGGCTAGTGTTGGTGGCTGACGGGGCAAACAACGAGGTAGACGACGTTGGTTGGAGGTGCTCGCGTAGGGGGAGGGCCGATCGAGCAGGGAATGAGGCCACGCTGGTGGAGGTGCGCTCATTGGAGGCATTCGCGTAGGTGGAGGGGCGATCGAGTAGAGAGCGCGAGGGAGAAAGAAAGGCAAGATAGGGTACGCGTGAGGGTGGAGGTGAAAAGGAGGATCACGCGCTGCGATTTAGGGTTCGCGCTAGCGGGCGAGCGAAAAATTGGCGCTGTATTTTTCAGGGACTGGAAGTAGAGCAGGCGAGGCGAGGAGGAAAAAGTTTACGTTAAATAAGTTAAATAATTTTGATTATTTTATAAGGACATTTATAAAATTGTGTCATGATAGGAGGTTTAATCAGATACTGTATTTATAAAATTAATCTATTTTAAGAAGTGTCATTATAATTAGTTTATAATGACATTTACCATTAAGTGTCATAAAATAAATGTCATAATAGGTCTTTTTTCTTGTAGTGCATCCACTTTATCAAGGGAAGAGGAAGAGGTCTCCACTTCAAGAATTGAGGGGGAGGAGAGACCCTCTTCAATACCGGAGCAAGAAGAAGCCTCAACTTCCACCCAAGCAAGGACAAAAGACCACATCATTTGCTTTGGATGCAACAAGAGGGGACACTACAAGGACAAGTGTCCATTAGGTAAAAAGGAGGTAAACCCTAAACCCAAGTCCATTCATTTAAAATCTAACATGGGTTATAGGGAAAAGGAAGGGAAAAAGCACATTAGATGCTTTACATGTGGAGAGCTAGGGCATTATCACACCAAATGTCCAAGAAAAGGAGAGCTCAAGAAATTGGAGCATTTAAGAAAGTAGAAAAAAGAAGAAAAGCTCACATCAAGGGGGAGCTACAAGGGTAAGGGAGGTAATCACTATCTTTAAGAATGTATCAAATTTACCTATGCGTGCTAGAAATAATGAAAATTGCATGCCTATGCGTAATTTTGGTTTCAACTTGTTGATGCAATCTGTCCCGTTTGTTGTTTTGGTGTTGACAATGATTTAAGTTTGGTTGAATAAATTCAGATTAAGTCCAGGTGGATCTGGAGATCGCACGCTGGCATGGGAAAAGTCCTAGTGGGACTAGGTGAAGTCCAGGTGGATCGGGAGATCGCACGCTAGCAGTGGAAAAGACCTAGTGGGACTAGGTGAAGTGGAAAAGACCTAGTGGGACTAGGCACACCTAGTGGGACTAGGTGAAGTGGAAAAGACCTAGTAGGACTAGGCGAAGTGGAAAAGACCTAGTGGGACTAGGCACACTTAGTGGGACTAGGTGAAGTGGAAAAGACTTAGTGGGACTAGGCACACCTAGTGGGACTAGGTGAAACCCTGGTGAGTGAAGCCAGGTCCTAGCTTGGGAAGCTAGGTTGACTGAAATCCTAGTGATGAAGCTAGGTTGAAATCCCGGTGAGTGAAGCCGGGTCCTGGTGAGTGAAGCCAGGTGATTGAAATCCTAGTGAGTGAAGCTAGGTTGAAATCCCGGTGAGTGAAGCCGGGTCCTGGTGAGTGAAGCCGGGTGACTGAAATCCTGATGAGTGAAGCCAGGTCTTAATGAGTGAAGCTAGCTTGAATGAAGTCCTGGTGAGTGAAGCTGGGCATGGAGTCTTGGTCCGGGGGGCTGAGCACGAGTCAGAGAGGGCTAGGGAGCTCGTTCTCTTGACTTAGGGTTGAATTGGAAGTCTCTGGATCGGTCTGGTGACCGGTTAGGGAGATTGGCACGAACTCCTATCGTGGATCGGTCTGGTGACCGATCCAGAGGAGGCTGATCGGTCTGGTGACCGATCAGGGAGAGAACAGAAACTTGGGTTGGCTTCTGTTCGGCTCCTGATTGGTCTGGTGACCGATCAGGGAGAACTCCTGATCGTTCTGGTGAACGATCCGAGGGATTTTAGAAATCGCGAGCTCCTCACTATGACCGATCAGGATGGACCCTGATCGGTCAGAGAGTGGCCTGATTGGTCTGGTGACCGATCAGGGGTTGTGGCAGAAAGAAGCTGGAGGAAACCCAGCTAGTGCTGGATCGGTCTGGTGACTGATCACTAGAAGTCGCGATCTCAAATTTCTCAGCGTGGACCGATCAGGATGGAACCTGATCTGTCGGGGCTTACCCTGATCGGTCTGGTGACCAATCAGGGACCTCTCTGATCGGTTTGGTGACCGATCAGAAGCTAAACTTTAATTCGAAATCGCTGTCAGAATTCTGATCGCGTATGCGTTTTCTCTTCTACCTGCTGATATTGTGTGATATTGTTTGATATACATTCGCTAAGCTTCTGTTCGAGTGTGCAAGCTTTACAGGGATGATTCAAACAATGGAGGAGAGTCAAATGGGACTTTCCATTGAGTAGGTTTGTATATATTCTCTTCTCAGCTTTCAACGGCTTCTGAGGAGCGGCTGGCGACTGACGGAGGCTCAGCTGAAGAGGTCATCAGTGGACTGAGTGCTCAGGGAGGTCAGTGGGTTTAGGCTGTGCTCAGAGGATGCTGACGAGGCTTGGCGACGAGGAGAAGAGCTTAAGACAAAGCTGAAAGCAGAGGAGCGACAAGGAAGAACAGATAGAAACTTGAGGAGTTTGGTTGGGCTGTGTTTTGTGCTCTCTATGGTTTTGCTTGTTACATCTTTGTGAGCGATGCTTCTCATTGTCGAGTGCACTTAATCTCATATCATCTTGAGGCAATTGTGGAGAGGTTTCTCCACCGAGAAGGAGGCGCTGTTATATCCGGGGTCACCTGGGGCTTGATCTGCCGACGATCAAGGGATCGCCCACCTCATGGGCACGCCAAGGAGTAGGGGCAAGTTATCCCCGAACCTTGTACATCGCCGTGTTAGCGATTTGGTTTGCTTTTTTTTTTTGCATATTTCTGTTTGTGTTGTTTGTTTCCGCTGCTGCTAACTCTAAGTGCAGAAATCTCAAAAAGAGCAAAGTATTTGTGTCTGGTGATAAGTACCATTTTGTTGATTATTTTAATTGCTAAAATCCATGTTTGACTCATGTTTTACTTGCTTAATTGTGATTTTTCCCTAGGTTTTAGGACTTCCTCTTATTTTGGACTTAATTGCAAATTTACACATATTTGGATTATTTGGCCACTAAATTTTTGATCTATTTTTGTAGGCATGAAAGGTTCATAGACCTAGGGCATACTGGGTCAAACTTGCGTCGGAAGAGGACCCGGATCGAGTTATCAAGCTTCGGATTAATCCGGATCGTCCGATTCAAAAGCGGCTAGATCTGAGCCATCCGGGACCATCTGAAGCAATCCGAGCTAGGGTTAGGGTTGATCAAGCACTCTGATTAAGATCTGAAGGTTTCATCCCAATCAGAGCTTATTCAACCGTTGCATCAAGCTCGGAGGGCTCTAGATAGTCCATTCAAAGATTGGGTTGATCTGGACCATCCGTTGCAAATCTGGAGGATCTGAGCTACCACGAGGCAGATCCTGACCCTTGATCAACATCCTCAAAGTTTGGCTCAAATCAGAGCAAGATCAGCCGTTGGATTTCCTCAAATCAATCTGGGCCGTTCATTCATAATTACTTAAGGAAATTTTCCCCGCAGCTCAGCTCTGTCGCGTCTTCGCCGCAACAATAGTCTTCTTCGTTTTCTTCATTTTTGCTTCAATTTTTCTCCAATTCGAGGCGCGACCACCTCAATCTCGACCTTGGATCATCATCTGGATCATTGGAGATAGCTTCGGTGGAGAATCCAGCTCAAGTTTCATCCGGACAGAGTTTGTTTGAGGGTTTCGGCATTCTTTGTGGTCCGAGCACTTGAATCTCAGCCACAATCCACTTCCGATCATCTGAGCCACTTGTAGGGGTTCTCAGGTGAGCTCAGATGATCCTCGAATCATCATCGCAATCCGTCTAACTGAGATCGAAGGGATTCGGATTGGTTTTCCCCAGCTGATGCAGTTTGAGCAGAGTTCATCGATTGAGGCTGATTTCCATTGATTTGCTGAGCTTAGGGGTTCGAGGCCAGCCCTTGCTTGACGACCAAGGAGATTTTGAGCTCGGGAAGGGATCGAGGAGTAGTTTCTTTAGTTTAAATTCTGTTTTAGCTGTAGTTTTCAATTCTGCCGCAATCTCTGTTCTGAAATTCTGTTTTAGCTATTGAAATTTTTGGTTCTGAATAGTTTTTGCTTCAATTAGAATTTTGATTCAGTGTTTCTATTAGCTAAATTGTTTGAGTAATGAACAAGTTCAATTAGAGAAGTTTGTTTCATATTTTCTTGCTTGCGTTCAATAGTTCTGCTGCGTATCAGTTTTCTTGGGCTGATGCGTATCAGATTTCTTTCACCCTAGTTCCTGATCTTTGTATCAAGTTAGTTTTAGCTTTTGTGAATCTTTTATTACTTCGGATTAGTGCAATAGACTTAAGTTTGCATATGTTTTCTCAGTTAAATTTCGAATCTGAATTCTGCAAGTGAGCTATTCCATTCTGGCACATCATATCAGGTTTCTGAAACTCTTGTTTCATTTTAGTTTCTGCAATTATTGGCTGATGAACTCTGCACCTGATTTGGTTACGTGACATCCAATTGTTCACATCAGCTGTTGGTTGATTTTGAAATCAGTTCGTAGCTGTAATTACCTGCCCTTTAAGTTTCTGAATTTTGCAGTTAAAGTCTGAATTTCTTCTGATTTTGGTTGTGTCAAGTCCCTTCCACAATCTGATTTGATCAGTCATTCAATTGGAGCCTGAATTCTTCATTTATCCCTGCATATCACTGCATTTAGAGCTGTTCTTTCCAAGTTTGATCGATAGTTTTCATGCTGAATTGATAGAATTAGTTTTGGCACAGCTTTTGGCACAAAGGTTCCCTTGCGTGCCAAAGCTGTTTTGGGGCATTGTTTGCATCAGTTTTCACTTGTCTCTTGGTGTATGACAGTGTTTGAAGTTAATTGGTATCGTATCCAGCATCTCTGAATTTTCTTTGTATTTGTGGCCTCCAAAATTTGTAGTTAATTTGAGTTGATGTTGTTGCTTGTTTAATTTCCTAATTTCGTAGTTAGCCATTGTTTTAAGCTTGAATTGCTTTTCGAAAACTTCCATCACTGTCTCTATTTCTTTGCATCAGCATTTGTTTTGCATTTGAATTTAAATTTGCTTCTCCAATTTTAGTTAAGTTCTTTGGGTTGATTCGATTTCCATCACTTGCTATTGTTTGTTCGGCTCATTAGTTTAGTTCCTTTATTTTTATTGCTCTTTCATTTCTAAATTGCCAACAACCCCAGATTTTAATTAAAACCCAAAACAATCACGACATATAAATACAAGCTCGAATCACACAACATCAACTAGTCCCGAGGAAAAATACGACCTGTGGCCCCTTTACTACGTTTTCATATTTTTGATTGCAAAAAGGGTTTCCAGCATTTTTATTCATATCTAAATTTGAGACCCACATTCGTGACAGTCTATTTTGGGTCCATCAAATTTTTGGCGTCGTTGCCGGGGAAGCAACTAGTTGATTTGTTTAATTTTTTGCTTGTGTACTTACGGGCATATCATTTGATTCTATTTTATTTTGATTTATCTTTCATATACGGTTGCTACCATTTTTCTTGTTTGTTGTGTGACAGGGCTGTAAGATCAAAATGTTTTCACCAGAAGACTATACAGAGATAAAAGAGGCATTGATGGAGTTGAAATGTTGGTGTAAGGTGGTGGAATACCAACAAAGACATAAAGCTCATTCATCTACTTACCAGCAGCCGATTCAGCCTACATTTCAGCACCCTCAGCCACAATTTCAGCCTCTCAACCAATTTCAGCAGCCCTATTCAGAATTTCAGCCTTTCTAGCAATTTCAACCGCAACAGCAAGATTTCCAACAGCTTTGCAATCAGAATTTTCAGCAAGCCAATCAGTTTTTTCAGCCACAATTTCAGCAATTTCAGCAAGATTTTCAGCCAAGTCCACCAATTTTCCAGCAAACTCAGATTGGGTAGCCACAATTCCAGAATTTTGAGCCCCAATTCCAGTAATTTCAGCCCAACTTTCAGCAACCTTATCAACAAGATCAATTGCCTTTTCAAGGAATTCAGCAAGGGTGTTTAGATAATCAGAATTTTCAGCAACCACCCTTCCATCAAGCTCAACCAAACCAAGGATTTCAGCATGTTAACCAAAATTTCCAGCAGCCTTTTGTAAGTTTTCAGCAGGTAAATAATCAATTTCAGCCTCAACCTCAGCCATGGCAGCAAGAATTTCAACCCATACAAAATTTTCAACAACCTCTTCAACAGTCACAGCCATACGATCCAAATTTTCAGTTTTAAAACCAGAATTTTCAGCCCACTCAAATTCAGTTTTCACCACCACAATTTCAACCTCAGATCCAAGAATTCCAGGGCTACAATTTTCAGTAATCTCCACCAACTTGTGAACCAAATTTTCAGCAGTTTAATCAGCCTGTTCAACCATTTGATCAGCCCCCACAGTCTCCCACTACAAGAATTTTTGCAATCAACAACGCCCAATCGACAACGTTTTAAAAAAAAAACGTTGTCTTTTTTTGTTTTACAACGTTTTTAGTGAAAAGCGTTGTCTATGTGTTTTACTTTTTAATAACGACAACGTTTTATAATGATGCGATGTGTTTAGTGTTGTGGTTTCGGATGAAAGACAACGCTGTTACAAAAGCGTTTTTTAAAAGCGTTGTCGTATTTCCCGCTAAAATAAAAAACACATCCCCTCCCTCCACCTCGCTCATTGCCAACCCTCGGCGGCTCGCGAAAAATCTCTCCGCGCTTCTTTTCTCCACGAAATATCTCCCTCCACCTCCCTCCACCTCGCTCATTGCCACCTCCCTCGTCCTCTCCTCTCCACGAAATCGACATTTTCCTCCTCTTTACCAAAACCCTAAGCGCCAAAACTCCATTCTCACTTTTCCCCTCTTTGCCAAAAGCCTAAGCGCCAAACGTTGCCGAATCCCTCTGCTTCGCATATTCCCTCGCGCTGCTGAACATCTCCGCTGTCATCACCTCCCTCTCTGGTGGAGATGCGCTCGATTCCGGCGCTGGGATGCCTCCGCAGAGAACCAATGGTTGATCGTCATCCTGAGCACCGTCGTCGCCATCCTCGTCGGCTGCGCATCGATCTTCTTCGTCCGGACATCGAGCGGAAGTAAGCCTGCAAGCCGCCGGTCGTGAAGACCCAGCTAGATGTGGAGGAGGACCAAGAGAGGAAGAAGGTCACCGTCTTCTTCGGGACACAAACCGGGATTGGCTGAGGGGTTCGCAAAGGTTAGGGTTTTAATCTGAGTAGTTCAAAATTTTTTAAAATTTTCTCCCATAACTTTCGATTGTTCTAGGCGCTGGCTGAGGAGGCGAAGGCATGGTACCCTGATGCCATATTTAAAGTCGTGGATATCGTAAGATCATCTTCCTTCTGTTTCAGATAATTGGAAAACTACTGATTCATTGATTGATTTGTAGCTTTCCCCCTCGATTATAGGATGAATATGCTACTGAGGATGATGAGTACGAGGAGAACTTGAAAAAGGAGAGCTTGGCTTTGTTCTTCTTGGCTACGTAAGTTGAAAGCCAGGAATTCAATTTTCTCAAAGTTCGAGCTGATCCCTTTATGTTCTTTAGGCAAGGAGATGGCGAGCCTACTGATAATGCTGCCCGGTTCTACAAATGGTTTACAGAGGTTTTTGAAGCATGCACATTTAGTTAATCTATTCTACCAATAATCCTTTTGCTTGATCGATTGCCGATTATTAGTTTATTATAGGGGAAAGAGAGAGGAACCTGGTTGGAAAATCTTCAATTTGGTGTGTTTGTTTCAGGCAATCAGCAATATGAACATTTTAATAAGGTTTGGCATGATGAAATTGTCAGTATTCTTTTTGTGGGAATTGCTTGGCTGATATATTTGTGTATTGTGTCGTTGCAAAGGTTGCTACAGTGGTTGATGAACTGCTTCATGAGCAAGGTCTACTCAATTTATTAAGATTGTGATTTGACTAAGTCATATATACTACTTGAGCTGACTTTAAATCCTATCTTCAGTTTCAAGTTCAAAGTTCATGCATTTCATTTTTCTAGAGAATTTAACTTGCTTGGTAGACTAATTGTTACTCTAAAAACTTGTAAAGCCAACATTGTATGATGAGTTACTAAGAAACATTTGATTAGCCATGTTATCTGTGAGTCTCATACATACAACTGTAATGTAGTCGTCATGTGCAAGTTTGTAAATGTGTTCAATGATCTTAAGATTCATTCTTGGATATTCTTCTGTTTTTTTTGCTCTGCATAGGTGCCAAGCGCATTGTCTATGTGGGGTTGGGAGATGATGATCAGTGTATTGAGGATGACTTCACTGCATGGTATGTAGTATCAGTATGCATGCCATCCAAATTCCAATGTTGGCTACGGTTATTTTTTAGTTTTTTTTTCTTTTTTCTCTTTTGCCCATTACTATCCCATTACTCCTCTGTGGAATATAAAATATCAATTGTACTTTCAGGAGGGAGTTTCTTTGGCCGAAGTTGGATAAGTTGCTTCAGGACCAAAATGAGACAGGTGCATCTACTCCTTTACATCTATTGTTCTTGAATACCAGGTTGTACATCTGATACTAATGCAATTATAAGTTTTAGAATGAGGTTCTTGATTTTGCGTACAACACTTTTACCAGACATCTAAAATTTGTTGGTCACGAGGCTTGATAGTAGTGACACTTATCCCTTCTGAACTTTCTTATTGCACGGAACTTTTTAAATTTGTGAACCGCTCGTTGAATTACAAGATCATTATTCTATTTAGATTTAAGTTCATGGAATGATGTTTTTTTTAAAAGTAGCTTACATTATATTATATTTTCTATAATTTCTAATTCCATTTTTTTAGGCAGTGTTAAAGGATAGTTATGAGATCGAGCTTCAGAAGTTGGCCCCAATCGCGGATTGATTATGAAACTTGTGAATTGAAAAACTCGTGAAACTCTTAAGTAATTGATGATGTGTTGTAAAACTTGTGAGTTTGGAAAACTTTACACATGCAGTGAAAGGATGTTTGCTTGCATTAATATGCAAGTACAAGATATCTGTATAATAGTTATCAGTGTAAATTTTCTAGCTTTTGTAATCTTCTGTCAGTGTAATATATAGGAGGAAGATGTTGACCTGTTAGTTGAGCATGTAGATGCTACAAACTGCAAACGAGCATGTCTCTACCTCACAAGTCCATCTAGGTATGTTTTATATTCTTTTGTAGTTGTAACATATGGAGGTATGTGAAGCAGTCCAAAGATGACAAGTGCTTCCTCATTTGGTTCAATTGAGAAAGAAAATGAATTTTCGTTTGGTGTAAAGGAAAGGTATCTTCTGTTAACACAATGCCTATCTTTATAAGAAGTAATTCTTTATTATTTACTTTTGTTCTCAGGGAATTGCTCAGTGGAGCCTGTTCACTAAATACAAATAAGATCATGAAGGTATTATGTTTAGCAAAAATAATATTTATGTTGTTCAGTGGAGCCTGTTCGCTAAATATCCATCTTAATATTTATGTTGTTGATGCAAATATGAGGGACAAAATTCTATTCTTCCATCACAGCAGGTCCATAGAATTCTAAGAATTCTCACTTGAGAGAGAAACTCTCCTTTGTTGAGAGAAATTTTAGGGTTCTTTGCAATTCTTAGCAGAATAATTTTTTTTTCTTCTTCAGGGAATTTCTGATTTTGTCGATCCAAGTCATGAAGAGCACACCAAGCCAAAAGGGGTCAGTTTTTTCACTCAATACTAAAATTTTACTTCAGTTTTCAGTATGGGACAGTGACATATCATTTTAATGTTTCTGTTGATATCAAAAGGGGTCAATATTCTGCCATACAAATGAACAAACTAAAATTGAGAGCACTACTCCTAGACTTATATTAGATGGGAAGCTGGCTGCTGATGCAACTGGTCAGTACCAGGAACTAGCAAGTAAGTTTAAAGATCACCATTTTTTTTTCATTTCTATTCACATAAGAAATTAGTTTCCATGTCGGTCAATAAAATTTCATTTCCTATAACTTAAATATTCTATTATGAATGAGGTCGCTTTCTCAATTCAAGTTCTTCCAGGGAAGCTAATAAAACTGCAGTTGGAGGTCAACACTGTAATTTTCTGCTTTACATTTTACTCTATGATCGGTTTTTAGTCTAATAGAAAGTTGTGGCTACATTAGAATGAAAACTGAATATAAAAGGCATCACAGTTCACTAATGTATCTTTCATCTGCAATATTGTATATTAAGATCTTCACATGCGAACAATATCTACTCCAATAATCTCCTAACTTTCAACTGCTATTAAATATTCAGTGTAGGCATCATTACCCATTGTGAACGATATCATCTAATGTTTCATTCTTAACTTCTATTAAATATTCCACTGTACTTCTTTTTTTTGAGCCCAAATATTTGATAGACTTCCCCTCTTCTTTTGGCATTGCAAGGGAGGAGCTGAAAGGATTAAAGGTACATTTAAAATTAGATATTTATCTTTCTCCCTTTTCCAGTGGAATAATTTGCTAAATCTTTTGCCCATTGTGTAGGGCATCGGAGAGAAGAGAGCCACGTATATACGAGAACTCCGTGAAAAATCTCCTGAGCCCTTTAAGAGTGTAAGTTTCAGGAAAGAAATGCCCCAACTAAAATAAACTAGAAGAAATTATTCTATTTCTATTGAGAGGGTATGAATATTTTTAAAACTTGTGAATTGAGATATTTGCCCATGACTTAATATTGTATTCTGTGTTCAGGAGGATGATTATGTAGAGTTCCTGCAACTGAGAAGAGTCCCTCTTAAAGAGAGAACTTGCTTAGATACTGAATTTGACATGGTTCCTCTGGTAAGATCATCCTTGAAGTGGTCCCATCTTCCATTCCAAGTTTTTTATTACATTCTTACTTGCTTGATTTTTCTTTTGATTAGCAGGAATGATGGATATTTTTTGTTAGTACTCAAACATCTTTGAAATTATACTAGGCTATTAGTTTGTCATTTTTTTAACCCCATCACGAGCTTCTTACACTTAGCAACTTCCATTCAATACTATAGTTTTGTTTAAGAAATGTGAAAAAGAAATTTCCATCTTTCTTGTTGGTCATTAGTTTGAGGTTGAATTAATTATTTTAAATTAACTTCTAACTAGAAATAGAAGGTAACATTTTACCTAGTGAGACCAGAAATATGAGAAATGGAAACAACATCATCGTTACTTTTCGTGACTCCCTGTTCTCACTTCGATGACCCAATAACCTCAAAAAATAGCTCAGCTGTGATCTTCTAAATTCAACATTTCCTATTGCAAGCCATGTGCTAACAAGTGGGAGCACTACTTTTCTATCTTTTCCGGAATGGCAATTATCTCAAAGATCTACATCTGTTACAGATCAGAGATGCAGCTAAAGAAGACCGCGATCGATGTGATGGAGAAGGGGATCAAAGCATTTGTGTCATACATTCGTGCATATAAAGAACATCACTGTTCTTATATATTCAGGTTCCCCTTTACACTTTTTTTCCCATTGATGTTGTACCATCTCTAAAGTGTTTGATGGCACATCCTTACAGGTGGAAAGATCTAGAGATTGGGAAACTGGCTATGGGATATGGTTTGCTGCAGATCCCATCAATGCCAGAGGTGAAGCATCACTCTCTATCGATCGAGGGTTTCTCACCCATCCATGATATTGATTTGACACAGATCAAGTACAAGTAAGCAACTTCCTCTTCTTATAGTTGGTGATACTTATAGTATGAAATTCTGGCTCCAAAACATGATGCAGTTTCCATCCTCATTACATGATTTAACATCAAGAACTTGAATCTGCACCTGTACCTTGTTAGTTTAAATCCAAATTATATATAATTTGCAACGGTTCACATCATGGGGTTTGTTTATATGAATTTTATTTGACAATATATTATTGCACATTACCTTACGTTTGAATGATTCAGTCGCATGTTTTGCATACAATCAATAGGAATAAAGCCAGAGAGAAGCAAAGACAGAAGATTTTGCAAAGCAAGCAAGAAGAAGAGCCTAAACAAAAACAAGTGAAGAAGAAACCGGAATCTACTGCCACTGTTATGAAGAAGAAAACAGGCAAAAAGCGTCGTGCCATTCAGACCAAAGAGGATGCAGAGGAGTTGGATCAAGAGTACCGTTTATTGAAGAAGCTAAAGCGGGGGTTGATCGATGATGATGAATTTGATAAGCTTACTGGCTTTGGGGAAGTTGAGGAAGAAAGCCATTCAATCTTTCTTGTAAATTGTGAATATTATCAATTGTGAATAAAAATGCTTGTAAATTGTGAATATTGTAAATTGTGAATATTATCAATTGTGAATAAAAATGTTTATAAATTGTGAAAAACACTGCCTATTAAAAAGACAACGTTTTTTAAGTAACAATACACAACACGATTTTTGCGTTGTCTTTGTGCCAAACCACAACGCTTTTTCCGCGTTGTCTTTGATACCCGACTTTTAACAACAGCGTCAATAACAACGCTTTTTAAAAACCAATAGACAACGCGAAAAAAGCATTGTCTTTGCTCCAAACCACAACGCGGAAAAAGCGTTGTCGTAGATATACTTTCTACAACGGCTTCATCTACAACGCTTTTTAAGCATTAACGACAACGCGGAAAAAGTGTTGTTGTTTAACTTTTTTCTTGTAGTGTCCATTTCAGAATGCACAGTCTACTCTTAGTCTTCAGCAACCTCATGTTACATTTCAAGACCAACAAGAGTTCCATACTAACCAAGGAGACTTTGAGAATCCTGATTGGAGTGAGGCTCAACAACAGAGGATGGTGGAGATGTGGCAACAAATTTTACAACAACAACAAGACATGGGAGGACGCCTTGGAAAATTGGTTGATCAATTGAATCAGATAAATGCCCAAAAATCAAAACAATTATCTTCTCAAGCTGCTTTTAATTCTGAGAGCCCCGGAGTTGGTTTTATATCAGTTCAAGGTGACCCTAGTGCATGGCCAAGTCCTTCTTCAAGTGATCTTGCAAATTTGGTGGAAGAAGAAGAAGAAATCATTAAAATCAGGGCACCTACAGCATGCATTCCTCCAGAGATTCCCACTCAAAATCCATTTCCAAATTTTTCAGCTCAAGAAGAAGATTCTGAAGCTCCACAGGACCATTCTCATTTTTTATTTTGTGATGATAGTATTATTGATGGTCCTAATTTTTCTGATATTGTTGTTGCAGATATTACAGGAGAAGCATGCATAGGAGATGATTCCATAGGTGTAGGGGATTGCACTAAGCCCCAGGGACCACCACAATTGACTGATACATTAGAAGATTCAGAGAATGAACCAGAAAGTGTAGGGACTTGCATGGTGGAAGCAAGAACCCAAGGATCACCTGCTTTAGTTGAGTGTCCACCAGAACCTGAACCTGAAGAGGAGATTGAACATAATCAGGAGGAGAACACGGATACATCTACTTTTGTAGAACCTCCAGGTATTCTTCAGCACGCTCAGGTAAGTATTTCTCCTCTTTGTTCAAAAAAATTCAGCAAGGTACCTAGTGCTGACTTTATTGGTTATGATGAATTTATTGATATACCTTGCGTAGAAACTGATTGTGCAAATCCAATAGAGGTACCAAAAATTGATTTCATTGGTCGTAATGCATTACTTGATACATCTCTTGTAGATATGGATAGCGAAATAATTTTAGAGGCACCTATAATTGATGTTGTTTGTTATGATGAATTACTTGATACATCTTTTATGGATATGGATTGTGATAAATTTTTAGAAGTGTCTGAAATTGATATTATTTATTGTGATGAATCTCTTGCTATATCTTATGCTGAGGTTGAATGTGAAAAACTTATGGAGGTATCTGAGATTGATTTTATTGGCTGTGACACATTGCTTGATACATCCTTGATGGAACATAATTGTGAAATTTCTATTGAAGTGCCAAAAATTAATTTCTTTGTTTGTGATGAATTTCTGGATGTATTTTTTGTAGAAAATAATTGTGAAAAATTTATTGAGGCACCAAGAATTGATTTAATTAGATATGATGCAGTTTTGAATACATTTCATGCAGAGACTGAATTTATATCATTTCTTTCAGACCCTGCACGCTTGAGAGAGGTATTACATTGTTTTGCAGGGTCTAGAAGACTTCTGGAGTGGGTGCTCCATCTGAACAGACTCCAGTCTCCTGGAAAATCTTTTAAAAGGCATCAAGAAGGAGGAGTTGATTTTACTCTAATTCAAAGCACCCACCTCTGACATGGGTCTTATACCTAAATCGCCTTCGGCCACCGGAGCAAATTTTTGTAAAGTTCAAGTGTGGGGGAGTTCGAATTCTCTCAGCCACCCATGTTCCTCCACTACCACGATGGAGGCTACTTCTGAATAGACTCCGTCCACTAGAAATAAAGGGGAGATTGTTTTTCTTGTACTTTCTTTTATTGCATGTTTCATTTTTATGCCTTCTAGAATTTTCCTTTAAATTGAGTCCTTGCTAATAAATGCTTAAGTAGAGTAAAATGACTAGGAGTCATTGTAGGTACCATGTTAGTTTTCTTGGACATTTGTTTCTTTCATGACTAGGAATAAATGTATCCCTCTAGGTTATCTCCATAGCATTTTAGAGTCTTTTGAAAATAAATTAAATTTGGTTGTTAAAACTTAGGGTTTGAGCTAATGGATGAAATCTTGGATGCTTGAGTACTACTTCGCTTTAGATTCTTAATTGAGGACTTGGAATGAATTATTTTTACCTAGTGAGAATTAGCCTTACTTTTGTGATACACATATGTCATTGTGCTCTAGAACTTGCTTATGTTCATTCTAAGCAATATTTCAATGATTGGATCACATCTATAGAGGCTAATCACTTTGTTTACCTTTCCATATCAATTTTGGTAAAAATCATGTCTATTCTATTTGTCTTTCTTTATTCCTACTCTTAACCCCATTTTTTCTATGGACTTGTTTGTTTGAAATGTTTCTTAATGCTATTTTGCCTGAGACGGACAAAGATTTAAGTGTGGGGGAGTTACTAGTGTTTTGGAAAGATTTGGTATCAAAGAGGCATTTCATATCAAGAAAAAGAAAATTTTTGAAAGAGGGAAACAATTGAAGATTCTTGACCATCATTTGAAGATCCAAGGAAGTTGTGCCAAGTTGAATTCGGCTGAGAAGCAAAAGAAATCTGCAACAAAAGAAGAAAAAAAAATGGCACGCAAGTAAGAAATTTTGTGCCAAAGAAAAATTTATGAAGTGTGGTCAGAATTGCTTGGATTGCAGTTTTTCTTTGCTAGGAAACTGTTCGGCCACTCAGTTTTTCTTTGCTAGGATGTCTGAATTAAGGTTGAGTGAAGACCGATCAGAAGCAGAAAAAAAAAACTGAAATTGAAGAATCTGAGCTGCATTGCAGCAGAACTGCAAAGTCTGAGATTGTAACCTGCCAAGGCTTGACTTGAAGCTGCTGAAATGACACAAGTTACTTCAAAGTAAGCTGCGAGGTTCTGAATTTATTGAAGGATTGTTTGTGAAGCTGACTTGGAGAAATCAGATTGGAATGTGAAGCTGAACAAATCTGAACCAATGCTGAAAATTCTGGCCAAATTAAATTGCTGTGGAGCAATGTTCTATTCGGAATTGCTTTGGACTGCAGCCTTACTAAATCCGTAATTCTGAGTTGCAGCTGCATAGATCAGTAATTTAATTGAAGATGAACAAAGCTGAATGGAAGCTGAGTTAGGAGTTGAAGCAGGAAAATGCAAGCAGAAAAAAATCAGTAATGCAGAAATGTCTCAAGTTGCTGATATAACTTCTGGTTTTTCTGATACAAACTCTGATGCTAACTGGTCCGAAGTGTTCCAAATGAAGGTTGACTCCATCAATAGGTTTGAGAGCAGAAAAAAGGAAAAAAAAGAAAAAAAAACTGTTTGAGAAAAGAAGAAAAAAAAGAGAGAAACAAAATGGCACAAAAATTGGAGTTTTGGCATTGCAATTTTTCTCATCCGAGTCCAAGCTTTATTCCATTTCATTTCTGACTTTACAAGCAAGAAAGAAAGAAGAAAAGGAAGAATGAGAAAAAAAAAGAAACAAGCAAAGTTGGCACGCAAAAGAAATTGGCACAAAGGAACTCAAGAGGTCTTTTCATCGAATTTTTGAAGGGAAAGGAAAAAGTTTTACTCCACCACACTTTGTATTTCACTAGAGGACTGAAAGGAGGGGCAAAGCACATTGGAAACATTTTTGAGCAACCAAGTCTCCCACTTAGTCAATTTTTCCATTTTCTTGGTTTTTACTCCATTTCTTACCATTTTTCACGTTTTCACTTGTTTTTGTAGATATTGATCCTAATCATGAATAATGGTGGAGATTAGATAACAAGCAAGCCTATGGTAGTGCAAGAAGCATGTGTGTTTGAGTGAGCTCCACTTCCATCATCAACTTAGAACTTAAGGAGAGAGCCACCAAAATTTTCCTTGAAAGGCTAGTGAGTTAAATTCATCTCAATGACTCATGAAGGATGAAAAGACTAAGTTGTTGATTTAAGGACAAGATACTAATCCATAGAGATTAGATTTATGAGAATTGACAACCTTAGGTAATTTCTTTTCATTTGTTTCTAATTATGCTTAAGAAACTCTAGAGGATATATACTTAGTGGTTTTGCGAGACGCTCAGGCTTAAGTGTGGGGGAGTTGATAAGTACCATTTTGTTGATTATTTTAATTGCTAAAATCCATGTTTGACTCATGTTTTACTTGCTTAATTGTGATTTTCCCTAGGTTTTAGGACTTCCTCTTATTTTGGACTTAATTGCAAATTTACACATATTTGGATTATTTGACCACTAAATTTTTGATCTATTTTTATAGGCATGAAAGGTTCATGGACCTAGGGCATACTGGGTCAAACTTGAGTCGAAAGAGGACCCGGATCGAGTTATCAAGCTTCGGATTAATCCGGGCCGTCCGATTCAAAAGTGGCTAGATCTGAGTCATCCGGGACCATCTGAAGCAATCCGAGCTAGGGTTAGGGTTGATCAAGCACTCTGATTATGATCTGAAGGTTTCATCCCAATCAGAGCTCATTCAACCGTTGCATCAAGCTCGGAGGGCTCTAGATCGTCCATTCAAAGATTGGGTTGATCTGGACCATCCATTGCAAATCTGGAGGATCTGAGCTACCACGAGGCAGATCCTGACCCCTGATCAATATCCTCAAAGTTTGGCTCAAATCAGAGCAAGATCAGCCGTTGGATTTCCTCAAATCAATCTGGGCCATTCATTCATAATTACTTAAGGAAATTTTCCCCGCAGCTCAGCTCTGTCGCGTCTTCGCCGCAACAATAGTCTTCTTCATTTTCTTCATTTTTGCTTCAATTTTTCTCCAATTCGAGGCGCGACCACCTCAATCTCGACCTTGGATCATCATCTAGATCATTGGAGATAGCTTCGGTGGAGAATCCAGCTCAAGTTTCATCCGGACAGAGTTTGTTTGAGGGTTTCGGCATTCTTTGTGGTCCGAGCACTTGAATCTCAGCCACAATCCACTTCCGATCATCTGAGCCACTTGTAGGGGTTCTCAGGTGAGCTCAGATGATCCTCGAATCATCATCGCAATCCGTCTAACTGAGATCGAAGGGATTCGGATTGGTTTTCCCCAGTTGATGCAGTTTGAGCAGAGTTCATCGATTGAGGCTGATTTCCACTGATTTGCTGAGCTTAGGGGTTCGAGGCCAGCCCTTGATTGACGACCAAGGAGATTTTGAGCTCGGGAAGGGATCGAGGAGTAGTTTCTTTAGTTTAAATTCTGTTTTAACTGTAGTTTTCAATTCTGCCGCAATCTCTGTTCTGAAATTCTGTTTTAGCTACTGAAATTTTTGGTTCTGAATAGTTTTTGCTTCAATTAGAATTTTGATTCAGTGTTTCTATTAGCTAGATTGTTTGAGTAATGAACAAGTTCAATTAGAGAAGTTTGTTTCATATTTTCTTGCTTGCGTTCAATAGTTCTGCTGCGTATCAGTTTTCTTGGGCTGATGCGTATCAGATTTCTTTCACCCTAGTTCCTGATCTTTGTATCAAGTTAGTTTTAGCTTTTGTGAATCTTTTCTTACTTTGGATTAGTGCAATAGACTTAAGTTTGCATATGTTTTCTCAGTTAAATTTCGAATCTGAATTTTGCAAGTGAGCTATTCCATTCTGGCACATCATATCAGGTTTCTGAAACTCTTGTTTCATTTTAGTTTCTGCAATTATTGGCTGATGAACTCTGCACCTGATTTGGTTACGTGACATCCAATTGTTCACATCAGCTGTTGGTTGATTTTGAAATCAGTTCGTAGCTGTAATTACTTGCCCTTTAAGTTTCTGAATTTTGCAGTTAAAGTTTGAATTTCTGCTGATTTTGGTTGTGTCAAGTCCCTTCCACAATCTGATTGGATCAGTCATTCAATTGGAGCCTGAATTCTTCATTTATCCCTGCATATCACTGCATTTAGAGCTGTTCTTTCCAAGTTTGATCGATAGTTTTCATGCTGAATTGATAGAATTAGTTTTGGCACAAAAATTTCAGCTTTTGGCATAAAGGTTCCCTTGCGTGCCAAAGCTGTTTTGGGGCATTGTTTGCATCAGTTTTCACTTGTCTCTTGGTGTATGACAGTGTTTGAAGTTAATTGGTATCGTATCTAGCATCTCTGAATTTTCTTTGTATTTGTGGCCTCCAAAATTTGTAGTTAATTTGAGTTGATGTTGTTGCTTGTTTAATTTCCTAATTTCGTAGTTAGCCATTGTTTTAAGCTTGAATTGCTTTTCGAAAACTTCCATCACTGTCTCTATTTCTTTGCATCAGCATTTGTTTTGCATTTGAATTTAAATTTGCTTCTCCAATTTTAGTTAAGTTCTTTGGGTTAATTCGATTTCCATCACTTGCTATTGCTTGTTCAGCTCATTAGTTTAGTTCCTTTATTTTTATTGCTCTTTCATTTCTAAATTGCCAACAACCCCAGATTTTAATTGAAACCCAAAACAATCACGACACATAAATACAAGCTCGAATCACACAACATCAACTAGTCTCGAGGAAAAATACGACCTGTGGCCCCTTTACTACATTTTCATATTTTGATTGCAAAAAGGGTTTCCAGCATTTTTATTCATATCTAAATTTGAGACCCATATTCGTGACAGTCTATTTTGGGTCCATCATCTGGCTACATTCACCCCCCCTCTATAGTCATCCAAGCACCAACAAGTGGTATTAGAGCTTGGGGCTTTGTTCAAATGGCTTAACATCCAAGAGCTTACAACAACGATGGCTTTGAGAGAAGGGTTTAGCACCAGCCGACCTCCATTCTTCGACGACACTGATTTCCAATATTGGATGTCAAAAATGGAGTATTATCTCAAGATAAACATCAACACATGGTTCGCTGTGAAGGAGGGTTTCTCTCCTCCGAAAGATGCTGAAGGAAAAGATCTAGACTTCTCATGTTGGTCGGCTGAGCAAACTCGCAAAGGAGAAGTCGATGCGAAGGCGGTGGTTACCTTGCAATGTGGAATGACCAAGGACCAACTAATCAAAGTTGGTCCCTTCACAAGTGCTAAAGACCTATGGAGCAAGCTCATTGAGCTCCATGAAGGCACTCATGAAACCCGGACAGCCAAGAAGGATCTCCTTCTCAGCCAACTTCAAAACCTCTCCATGGAAGAGAATGAAAATGTAAGTGAGCTCCATGGAAGATTCAAAGGGATCCTCAATGGTCTACACTCCATCAATGAAAAGGTAGAAAACTGAGACCTTGTAAGGTGTGCTCAAAGCCTTTCCGAGGAGTACTTTGTGGTCATCCATGGTGGATGCCTACAAGGTATCCAAGGATCTTTCTTTTGTTAAGTTAGAAGATCAATTTTGTGAAATGGAACTACATGAGATCTCTAACCAAAGCCCAAAGGAGAAAGGGTTGGCTTTAGTGGCAGATGACAACAAGAAGAAGGAGAAGAAGAAGGAAAAAGAGGAGGAGAAGACTCACTGTCACGTGGCTCTAGTGCCCTTAGAAGAGTCAAACAAAGAGGGTGAAGACGAAGCGAGTAGCTCCTCAACCGCGCCTTCATCATCTTCGGATGATGAAGAGGTAATCTCTCCCGAGTTAGATAAGTGTCATGCTTAACTAGTCTACTCAAAAAATCTGAGAATAAGATTAAATCATTAAGATTAGAAGTAGAGGAATTGAAAACCTCTAAGGATGAGGATATTAATGATTTGCGTGTTAAAAATCTTGAGGATGAAAATAAGGGCTTGAAGAGTGAAGTTGAAAACCTCAAGAATATTCTTGAGAAGTTTTCAACAAGCTCTAAAACATTAGACATGATACTAAATTCACAAAAAGCGGTTTACAACAAGGTTGGTTTAGGTTACCAACCTAAAGAACCTAGTATCATGTCACTAATGTCTAGAACACATTTTGGATCATCAAATAATTCTAAGGTTCAAAAGGTTAGAAAGAAAATGACTAAGGTATGGGTGCCAAAGTTTTGCATTGTAAATGTTTTAGGACCCAAAATTTGGGTACCTAAAACTTCTATCTTTAGAATTGTATAGCATTAATTGAGGGGGAGCATCCACCAACATGGGTGGTTGATAATAGGTTCTCCAAACAAATGATCGGGGGGAAATTATTTTTGGATACAAATTTAATATGTAAACATGCTTTGGTTGATGATACGAACTTGAATTAAAAAAATAAATTGTCTAGGATGTTTAGCGTCATTATTGCAATATCTGAGGTCTAAGTTAGGTTCCTTTAATTGCTTGCGTTTATAGATTTTTGACAATTTCATGTCTTGGTGATCAATATTTTGAATTTTCTGAAATTGTCTAGATTGGATAAATACATGAAGATAGTTTAGTTAACTGCCTTCTTATAGAGAATTTAGACAATTCCATGGCAACTTCATGTTTTTGTGTGATCAATGTATGTTTCTGAAATGTATTTGGATCTTTCTAAATGAGATAAATGCATGTTGGACAAAATACAACATTATGAACTGAATTGATGCACAAAAATTTGTTTTGGGATTTTGATACAAACCTGATAGGAAAATTTGGGGATTATCGACTTGACATATGTTTTGAACTCACTTAAAACATGTTGATGCAAACTTGTACATGCCTAGTTTTAAGAAGTTTAATCCCCAAGGAAATGAGTGTCTTTGATGGTTTTTCTTGATGATATGAAAATATACATTTTGGTTAAGGGACTCCTTTTAGGAACAAATGGATCAAATCTGATTGTATAAGGGTCTAGGAGTGGTTGAGATTTGAACCAAAATCAGATTTCTGAATTTTCATTTCTGTAATCTGATCGGAACAAGCAAGTTTCTGAAACAAACTTTCTGTATCAGACCTGATCGGTCCACCGACCGATCAAGACTCACCCTAATCGATCACCAGACCGATCAGGAATCCCTCTGATCGGTCCGGTGACCGATCAGATCAATTCCGATCAGGGAATTCCCTAATTAGGTCAAAAATTCTTGAGTCTTATCCCCCTTCATCGAATTGTATCAGTTTAATGATCATACTACCAACAAATCTGATACAAACTGATTACGATTGGAACATACTCACCATACTTGGAACAAAATCTAATACTGATTCAATACAAACCCATGTTGGAATTTTCAAAATTCATAAGAAAGGGTTGTTTGAATCATGACTCTTGTTCCTTGATCATGTTTCAGAAATTTTTCTGAAATATCGTATGGAGTCTACACCCCTGTTATGGAATGCCAATTGTTAATGCAGTCTGATCTTGAATGAATCAGAGTTACAAAAAATTTTCTGAAAACTGATTATTCATAGATAAATCAAAAATTTTTCTGTATCGATCATTAGTCTGATGAAACTGCGCTAATTATTGCTGTATGATGCATATACATTGTTGTCATGATACATTTATGGTATATGTCTCTCATCTGCAATTCAAAAATTCATCTTTTGACTTACTTGTCATATGAAACATATACATGTTTGACCATGATATTATTCTGTATATGTTTTCATGTGCAACTCAAAAATTACCTTTGATTATTTTGGGTTTGGGGAGAGACTCTCGGTTAAGGGGGAGTTATATTTAAACTTAATAACCATACCCTTTTCGATGTTTGACAAAGGGGGAGAGAATGATTGATTAAGTTTAGGGCTGTGATATTGTAGGGGGAGGATCTTGATTCCCTTGCGATAATTGAATGGACTTCAATTGATGATCTAATACCTAAACTTAAATCGGGATTGTCAAACAACAAAAAGGGGGAGATTGTTGATGCAGTCTGGCCCGTTTGTTGTTTTGGGGTTGACAACGATTTAAGTTTGGTTGAATGAATTCAGATTAAGTCCAGGTGGATCGGGAGATCGCACGCTGGCATGGGAAAAGTCCTAGTGGGACTAGGCACACCTAGTGGACTAGGCACACCTAGTAGGACTAGGTGAAGTGGAAAAGACCTAGTGGGACTAGGCACACCTAGTGAGACTAGGTCAAGTGGAAAATGTTGAGGCAATCTGTGGTCCGGAGTGACCAAGTGTTTTGATGTTTGGGCAAAGGGTTTAAGTTAGGCTTACCCTTGTTTTCTCATATGTGTATGTTGAGTGTGCAGGTTGTACAGGTTACACATATGGACTTGGCTGGACGGCCTCAGTATGGTGAAGGGTGGCATGGAGACAAGCTGGAGCCTTATGTGCACCCGAGGGACCTTGGAGAGTAGGGACGATGAGCTGATGGCGCGGACTTCGAGGCATGCATGAAGGATGACATGGAGGCAAGCTGGAGGCTTGCGTGCATCCGAGGGACGGGAGCCGAAGATGAAGAGGGCGCGAAGGCAACAGTCGAGGCTGCGGAGGAGGAGTCAGTCGAGTCATGAGGGTGCGAGTACTGTGTGATTGTACTTGAGAAGTCCTAGGGGTCGAGTGCGGAGTGAATTATACTCGTGGAGTGTAAACCTAGGACTAGTAAGGGACCAATCGACTGCCCTGGAAGCAGTCGAATGGTAGCAGCTGGTGAGCTGGCAAAATTCGAACGTTGGAGTGTTAACGGTCGAATTCTGAGTGGGGCAGTCGACTGCCAGTGAGGGTTTTCAGCCCGAGTTCTATTTAAAGAGAACTCGGTTTGGGCTGAGACTCTCGACGAAACTCGCTTGGGTAAACTGAGTTAGTAGTCTTTTGTGATCAGGAAGCGTCCGATGTGTTGTGGCAAGGTTTCTCCACCCACAAGGAGTGACAAATCTAGCCGGAGGTTATCCGGGGGTTGATCCACCGACGGATTCTTGGATTAGTCACCCGTCCGGGGTGGATACCAAGTAAATCAAGTTGTTAGCATTGTTTTCTATTGTATTCTTTTGCATATTATTATTTCCGCTGTGCAACTAACAACGTAGGTGAAGAGATTCGACCGACAAAGTGCTATTCACCCCCCCTCTAGCACACCAAAACGATCCATCAGTTGGTATCAAAGCGAATAACCGCTCTTGATCGGACTAACCACCGAGGGAGCATACGCTAGAGGGAGAAGAATATGGAGGACAAATTTGGGGACGACATCTACACTCCGCCGGCCTACGACCATGAAGATTTCGGGTATTGGAAGTCACGGATGGAGACGTGGTTCGCGATGGAGTGGGAATGTAGAATTGCACTTGAAGAGCCATTCAAAGTTCCAAAGGACAAGCATGGTAAGAGACTTCGTCCTAGATATTAGGACAAAGAGCAACAAGAACAATTTCAGGCCAATGGGAAGGTAATTAGTACTTTGAAAAATATTTTGCCTAATAAAATTTTGAGTGATGTAGGGGAATACCAAAACGCATATGAATTATGGGATAAGTTGAAAAGGTATCATGAGAACCCTACATCAATTCAAAGAGTTGAAGTGCCCAAAGAAGTAAGGTCAATAGTCCAAGAAAACCAAGAGGAGGAAGAAATGTCCACATCCTCAAGTGCAGGTGAAGAAGGAAGTGAGAGGTCATCCACCTCATCTAGAGAAGAGGAGGAGGTCACCACCTCAAGGATTGAGGGGGAGGAGAGACCCTCATCTACACAAGAACAAGAGGAGGCCTCCACATCATCCAAGGTTGAAAAGGTAGTCAACCTAGCCTCTACCTCCACCAAAACCAAGACCAAGGACCATATTACATGTTTTGTTTAAAACGAAAAGGGGCACTACAAGGATAAATGTCCAATTGGTAAGTAAAAGGAGGTACACTGTACACTCATTTTAATTCCATTTAAATCTAACATGAAGTGTAGGATTGGAGAAGCACACGAGAAAAGGAAGAAAATCCGATGCTTTACATGTGGAGAGATGGGGCACTTTCACACCAAGTGCCCTAGAAAAGGAGAATTAAAGAAAATGGAGCATCTGAGAAGATGGGAGAAGGAGGAAAAGAAGAAGCAAAGATCGCATCAAGGAGGGACTACAAGGGTAAGGGAGGTAATTCCTAACTCTAGATTTAAATGCAACTCAAATTCTAGTTCCTCTATGAATGTTAAAAATAGGATAAATCATTCATCCATGCATGCTAAAATCAATGAAAATTGTTTACTTGTGCACAATGTTGGATTTAGATACAATGATAGGACTAGGAGTAACAAGGTGGATCAAAAATCTAAGAAAAGCATGCATTATGATAGACCTAGGACCTTTGTATCTAAGGATCATGGCACTAATCCCAATAAGGGGAGGAATGTGCTTAGAAATGAGGGTAGGCCTAGGAATGACCAAGGTGGACATATGGGTTCTAGGGTTAGAACTCTAGAAAGGGAAAATCAAGCCTTGAGGGCAAGGCTTGATACATTAGAAAAGGCCCTAGAAAGATTCACGGTTGGATCTAAGGGCTTAGACATGGTGTTGGGTAGCTTAAAACCCAACTATGATAGATGGGGTTTGGGCTATCGGTCTAAGACTTCTAAGGCCAACAAAAAGAAGTATGCTGGGAAAGCATATAATCTTGGCAAGAGGGAGAAGGTCAAAAATGGCAAGGAGGTGCCATGTGAGGGTAGAAGGAACAACTTAACCAAAGATAAGGTGTCTAAGGTTAAGAAGATTCATTTTGTAGGCCAAAAGTCATCGGGGGCACACCGGTGTGGCTTAGTGTGGATTGCGTCACCTAGGGAGGTGGCTAAGGCTCAGAGCTCAAGGGGGAGCTCTAGGAGCCGTTGGGGTCCATGGTAAATGGATCTCAAGAGTTTTTTTCTCCTAGGAAATTAGGTGAAATGTGCCAAAAAGTGATTGAAAGACTTGGATAAGTCTTAATCCTAGGTTTTGGCACATTAAAAGGGAATGTAGAGAGAAAAATGTGGAAATTCGGTTGTATTGGGTAAAATTAGGTTTCAATGGGCAAATATCAAGTAATTCACTGATAAAAATGAACTGTGACCAAGTATTAGAAGATACATAAAGGAAAAACCACAATTAGAACTTTTGGGTTGAGTTTAAATGATACATTTTAGAGAAAGTTGAGTTTCATCCCAATCTTGGGATCTGGAGTATATTTGTTTGGAAACGAATTTTTCCCAAGTAGACATTGGTCCCACAAATCTCCCCACAAAATTTCATAATTTTTAGAGATTTGTAGAATTAGTTAGGGATTTCTGAAATTCGACTGAAAAACTTGAAACTCAGGTACCAGTCGACTGCCCCAGTGGCAGTCGACTGGTCTCAAGCCCAGAAACTCTCTGTGAGTTTTCGTAGTCGACTGCCCCAGGGGCAGTTGACTGATCCATTAGGTTTCAGATTAAAAGGTTTTTGGATGATAGGTTATGATCCTAAAATTAAGATCCTTGATTATACTCCTTGTACAAGGGTTTGTCTCATGGTTTATTGGTGATTGTATGAAATGAGACTATATGGATATTATGGATAATTCAAGGAAGATTGATAAGAGATAAGAAGGAAATTTCTTTTTATATTTGAGGATATTAAAAAGGGAAGAGTTAAGGACAATTTCTTGTGTAAATTGATGATGGTTAGAATTGACAAACACAAGGAATCAAAATTAATACAAAGTGTCCATCTTTAAGGAAATTAGAGGATTGTACCAAAGTCAAGCACATTTGATAATCTTAATCAAATCATATTTTTCTAGTATAGGGCATATCCTAACAAATGTGTTTGCAAACTCTTTGGATTGTTTAAGGGTTTGTTGAGTTCTTTTTGGCACTAGAGATAAGGTTGCTTGGGGGCAATCCTTAATGGCAGCCAAGGGAGAAGAACTTGGTTGTTAGGTTGGGTAGAACCTAACTTGCTGTTAGGGTGTTAAGTTGGGTAGAACGTCACCTAGGAAAAATGAAAATTGAGAGAAGACATAGGTTAAGGGGGAAGTTGCCTCCTTGTTTGCCTTAATTTTCATGGAAAATTTTTGGGTTTTATGTCCAACTTGGGAACCATGATAGATACATGGTGAAATGTATTTTTCCCAAGTAGGTATAGGTACCACAAAGTTCTCCATGAAATTTGGGAATTTTTGGAGAATTGTGAAATTTCTGGTGCAATTCTAAAATTGGCCAGCAAATTGATAATCAGAGTATCAGTCGACTTCCAACAAGGGCAGTCGACTGCCAAAGGCTGATTTGTGTATCAGTAACTGGTTTTGAGTCCAAATGATAAGGAACAAGTGTATGGGGGTACAGTGCACTGTGTTTATGATTATTGGGGATTAAAAGAACCAATAATTGAGATATTATTGGGGTCTTTTTGATGTTAGGCAAAGGGAGAGAAGTTTGGGTTTAAGTTGGGAAACCAAACATACCTTTGCCAGAAACCCTAGGTTTAGGGGGAGCTGAGTTTAAGGGGGAGCATGATTGCTCCATTTTTGGCGTAAGGGGAACCTTGGAGAGGTTCTTAAAAAGCCTTTGTAAGTACAATGTAGGGGGAGCTTGGGAGAAGCTTTAAAAAACCTATTTTAGTGAGAAAGTCCTAACTTGGAGAGTTAGGTGTGTAAAAAGCCTAGCTTGGAGGGCTAGGTGTAGAAATTCCTAACTTGGAGAGTTAGGTGTGAAAAGTCCTAGCTTGGAGGGCTAGGTATGAAAATTCCTAACTTGGAGGGTTAGGTGTGGGATGCCTTGGGATAGGATCCATTTTTACATTGTATATGCATTCATTTAACATTGTTTTTGCTATTGACTACTATGTTGTTTCCCTAACTTAAACATATTGCCAAACATCAAAAAGGGAGAGATTGTTGAGGCAATCTGTGGTCCGGAGTGACCAAGTGTTTTGATGTTTGGGCAAAGGGTTTAAGTTAGGCTTACCCTTGTTTTCTCATATGTGTATGTTGAGTGTGCAGGTTGTACAGGTTACACATATGGACTTGGCTGGACGGCCTCAGTATGGTGAAGGGTGGCATGGAGACAAGCTGGAGCCTTATGTGCACCCGAGGGACCTTGGAGAGTAGGGACGATGAGCTGATGGCGCGGACTTCGAGGCATGCATGAAGGATGACATGGAGGCAAGCTGGAGGCTTGCGTGCATCCGAGGGACGGGAGCCGAAGATGAAGAGGGCGCGAAGGCAACAGTCGAGGCTGCGGAGGAGGAGTCAGTCGAGTCATGAGGGTGCGAGTACTGTGTGATTGTACTTGAGAAGTCCTAGGGGTCGAGTGCGGAGTGAATTATACTCGTGGAGTGTAAACCTAGGACTAGTAAGGGACCAATCGACTGCCCTGGAAGCAGTCGAATGGTAGCAGCTGGTGAGCTGGCAAAATTCGAACGTTGGAGTGTTAACGGTCGAATTCTGAGTGGGGCAGTCGACTGCTCTGGGAGCAGTCGACTGCCAGCGAGGGTTTTCAGCCCGAGTTCTATTTAAAGAGAACTCGGTTTGGGCTGAGACTCTCGACGAAACTCGCTTGGGTAAAGTGAGTTAGTAGTCTTTTGTGATCAGGAAGCATCCGAAGTGTTGTGGCGAGGTTTCTCCACCCACAAGGAGCGACAGATCTAGCCGGAGGTTATCCGGGGGTTGATCGACCGACGGATTATTGGATTAGTCACCCGTCCGGGGTAGATACCAAGTAAATCAAGTTGTTAGCATTGTTTTCTATTGTATTCTTTTGCATATTATTGTTTCCGCTGTGCAACTAACAACGTAGGTGAAGAGATTCGACCGACAAAGTGTTATTCACCCCCCCTCTAGCACACCAAGACGATCCATCAGAAAAGACCTAGTGGGACTAGGCACACTTATGGGACTAGGTGAAGTGGAAAAGACCTAGTGGGACTAGGCACACCTAGTGGGACTAGGTGTAGTGGAAAAGACCTAGTGGGACTAGGCACACCTAGTGGGACTAGGTGAAACCCTGGTGAGTGAAGCCAGGTCTTATCTTGGGAAGCTAGGTTGACTGAAATCCTAGTGAGTGAAGCTAGGTTGAAATCTCGGTGAGTGAAGCCGGGTCCTGGTGAGTGAAGCCAGGTGATTGAAATCCTAGTGAGTGAAGCTAGGTTGAAATTCCGGTGAGTGAAGTCGGGTGACTAAAATCCTGGTGAGTGAAGTCAGGTCCTAGTGAGTGAAGCTAGGTTGAATGAAGTCCTGGTGAGTGAAGCTGGGCATGGAGTCTTGGTCTGGGGGACTGAGCACGAGTCAGAGAGGGCTAGGGAGCTCATTCTCTTGACTTAGGGTTGAATTGGAAGTCTCTGGATCGGTCTGGTGACCGGTCAGGGTGATTGGCATGAACTCCTGTCGTGGATCGGTCTGGTGACCGATCCAGAGGAGGCTGATCAGTCTGGTGACCGATCAGGGAGAGAATAGAAACTTGAGTTGACTTTTGTTCGACTCCTGATCGGTCTGGTGACCGATCAGGGAGAGCTCCTGATCGTTCTGGTGAACGATCCATGGGATTTCAGAAATCGCGAGCTCCTCACTATGACCGATCAGGATGGACCCTGATCGGTTAGAGAGTGGCCTGATCGGTCACCAGACCGATCAGGGCACACCCTGATCGGTCTGATGACCGATCAGGGGTTGTGGCAGAAAGAAGCTGGAGGAAACCCAGCTAGTGCTGGATCGGTCTGGTGATAGATCACTAGAAGTCGCGACTCAGATTTCTCCCCGTGGACCGATCAGGATGGAACCTGATCGGTCTGGACTTACCCTGATCGGTCTGGTGACCGATCAGGGACCTCTCTGATCGGTCTGGTGACCGATCAGAAGCTAAACTTTAATTCGAAATCGCTGTCAGACTTCTAATCGCATCTGTGTTTTCTCTGCTACCTGCTGATATTGTGTGATATTGTTTGATATGCATTCGCTAAGCTTCTGTTGGAGTATGCAGGCTTTACAGGGATGATTCAAACAATGGAGGAGAGTCAAATGGGACTTTCCATTGAGCAGGTTTGTATGTATTCTCTTCTCAGCTTTCAACGGCTTCTGAGGAGCGGCTGGCGACTAACGGAGGCTAGCTGAAGAGGTCTTCAGTGGACTGAGTGCTCAGAGAGGTCAGTGGGTTCAGGCTGTGCTCAGAGGATGCTGACAAGGCTTGGCGATGAGGAGAAGAGGCTTAAGACAAAGCTGGAAGCAGAGGAGCGACAAGGAAGAATAGACAGAAACTTGAGGAGTTGGCTGGGCTGTGTTTTGTGCTCTCTGTGGCTTTGTGCTTGAGCGTTCTTGTTACATCTTTGTGAGCGATGCTTCTCATTGTCAAGTGCACTTAATCTCATATCATCTTGAGGCAATTTTGGAGAGGTTTCTCCACCGAGAAGGAGGCGCTGTTATATCCGGGGTCACCTGGGGCTTGATCTGATGACGATCAAGGGATCACCCACCACACGGGCACGCCAAGGAGTAGGGGCAAGTTATCCCCGAACCTTGTACATAACCGTGTTAGCGATTTGGTTTGCTTTTCATTTCTGCATATTTCTGTTTGTGTTGTTTGTTTCCGCTGCCGCTAACTCTAAGTGCAGAAATCTCAAAAAGAGCAAAGTATTCATCCAAGCACCAACACAAGTATCATGATAAAAATAGTGTTACTATTGCGTGCCAAAATTCTAAGAAATCCACGTATCATGATCAAGCTAGAACCTTTAGACCTAAGGACCAAGACATTAATCCTAAGAAAGTGAGACACATGCCTAGGCAAATGGGTAGATCTAGGAATGTCCAAAGTGGACATGGGATACTTAGGTGAAGAACTTAGAAAGAGAAAATCAAGCCTTAAGGGCAAGACTTGATAAATTGGAGAAACCCTAGATAGGCTCACTAGTGGATCTAGGGGCCCAGACATGGTGTCAAGGAGTCAACACCTCAAAAATGATAGGCCGGGTCTAGGATATCAATCTAGGAGATCAAATGATAGTGGAAAGTCATATGCAAGGATTCCCTATGAGTATAGCAAAGGGAAGGCCAAAAATGGCAAGGAAAGGCAAATTAAAGGAATGATGAAGGATTTAGTCAAGAAAAAAGTATATAAAGTTAAGAAGGTTAGAGTTGTAAGTCAAGGAGCACTGGAGGTACACTGGTATGGTCTTGCCATTGTGGATAAGTCACCTAGGAGGTGACCAAGGCTAAGAGCTCAAGGGCGAGCTCTAGAAGTCAAGATGGGATCCATGGTCAATGGATCTCAGGAGGATTTCTCCTAGGGGATTAGATGGACTGTGGAATGTGTCAAAGGGTTTGGAAGACTAGTGTAAGTCTTAATCCTAGGGAGTTGGCACATTAAAAGGGAGTTTTATGGATAAAAAGATGAAAATGAGACTACATTGCTTGGTAATTGATTTTCAATGTCTAGATGCCATATAAATCAATGTTAGGGATACATTGAGATTGAGGATGAGATATATGCGATGATGCAAAACTGGAACCTCATGTATCAGGCTCCTTATCCTCCTCCTCCGTATAGTTTAGGTTGATTTGATGGTTCTAGTGTTGGGAGTGTGTGTGGCTTGGATTTTATATTTGATCTCTCAAACACTTAATTTGGCTTGTAATATTTGAAAACTTCGGGGTATGGTCCTTGTGACTTCTTTTATGCTTTAGTTTATGGCTTTATATGAAACTCTTAATGTATGCTTTCACATTGCTTGTATGAATTTTCAGCTCATGACTTTGATATTGCTTGTATTGGTTGTAATTCATAACTTATCTTGCTAAGTCTGTGTATAAGTAAATTTTGATATATATATATATATATATGTCTTTAGTTAAGGGATGAGAAGGGGGAGGTTTTATCATGTACCTTATCTTGAGGATATATATAAAAAAAAGGGGAGATTTAAAAACAATTCTATGTTTGAAATGGTATAGGATAGGCTTGGCAAACACATAGAGTCAAATGTAGGCTTGAGAGTTGATACAAAATGATACATTTTCAAAGAATTGGAGTTTGTGTCAAAAGTCAAGCATATTTGGTATTTTTCACGAAACTATATTTTTCTAGGGTAGAATATACCTTAACAAATATGCTTGCAAAGTTTCAAATTTTTCCAAATTTTATGAAATTTTCTAGGGGTTTCTGAATTTGAGCTGAGAAATTCAGAATTGCAGTGTATCAGTCGAATGCCCCTGGGGCAGTCAACTGATCTTTTTGTAGGTTTGTGAAATGAAGGCACCAGTCGACTGATACTGGATTAGTCGACTAATCCTTAGGTTATTGATTTCTGAGGGTTTTTCATAAATAGATTGGGTTCCTTTTGACACTACGGTTAGGATTGCTTGGGGCAATCTTTTTGATGGTGTCAAAGGGGGAGAACTTGTGGTATTAAGTTAGGTTTGACTTAACTTGGTATTGTGGAAAATTAGAAATTATGTGGAGGGCATAGGTTAAGGGAGAGGTTGCCTCTTGTTTTTGTTATGACTATAATTTTCAATTGTTGTTGTTTTACCTAACTTAAACATATTGCCACACATCAAAAAGGGGGCGATTGTTGGGGCAATCAGCCCGAGTATGATCTGGAGGANAGAAGATGGAGAAGAAGAAAGTGTTGGTGCAGGAAGCACCATATCGAACCTTGTTTTGATATTGGCAAAGTATTCAAAGTTAAGTACTATTTGTGATCTAATGTGTTCACTGAGTATGCATAAAGAAGTCCTAGCGAAGGGCTGCAAGGTGTTGAAGACCTGGCGAAGGACTGCTAGGCACCTAGCGAAGGGCTGCTTGGCGTTGAAGACCTGGTGAAGGACTGCTAGGCACCTAGCGAAGGGCTGCTAGGAGTTGAAGACCTGGCGAAGAACCGCTAGGCACCTAGCGAAGGGCTGCTAGGCACCTGGCGAAGGGTTGCAGGGCAAAAGTCCAACCGGAGGAGCCGGTTGGCAAAAGGTAAACTCTCCTGAGAGGAGTAGGTGAGGACGCGCTCCCCGTCGAGGAAACAGTAGGCGTCGGTTCGACCTAGGGTTCCATTTAGGAGACCCGAAGTCAGAACCAAGACAGCTACGGTTGTAAAAACTAACAAACATTCTTGCCTTGTTTGTTGTGAAACTAACCTTAGATGCGGGGACCAAAGGAATGTGTCTCTGCAGCTTAGAACACCCCAAAGGAGAGGGGCAGCAGCAAGGCTAGGCGCCCGGGATGTCCCGGGCGCCTAAGGTAAAAGCCAAATAAGCAGTTAAGCAAGAATCGCTTCAAAAGCTTACTGGACCAGGCACCCTAAAGGTCCTGAGCGCCCTGAAGGTCCCGGGCGCCCTAGATGTCCCAGGCGCCCTGGGTCAAAGCCAAAATGTGATCGAAGCAAAATCAGCCATGAAGCCAGCGGACCAAGTCAACCGGGGCGCCCCCAACGTCCCGGGCACCCCCGTCAGCTCCAGAGCCGATTCGAAGGGCATAAGCGCTGACCAAGCTTCGGATAAAGGTTTTCGGATCCGAAGGCACGTGTCAGGTGCTCCCGACGTCCCAGGTGCCACCAGGAGCACTATAAAAGGGGGTCGACCCCTAAGGCTTCAGAATCACTTTTTCCAACGCCTCCAAGCTCTTCGTTCAAGCGCACTGCTCCGGCAAACTCTGTTCTTGACATTCTAGCACCAACGACGACCCTCTGCTCCGAAGTACAATCTACATCGGGCGTCGGTAACGAAGAGTATAGTCATTTATTTACTGCAATAATTCTGTATCATACTTTGTAACCCTTTTGCGCTACTATAGAATTGCCCGCAGTAAACGGTCAAGGACCATGGACCTTGGAGTAGGAGCCTACCGCGACTCCGAACCAAGTAAAACCACTTGTGTTCTGTGCTTGTTTGTTTCAATTCCGCTGCGTATTCTCTTTTATTAATCCGAAACATTTTCACGATATTCACTCCCCCCCTCTATCGTGTTTACTCGATCCAACAAGTGGTATCAGAGCGAGGTAGCTCAAATTTGGTGCAACCACCAATTTGGGAGTTTTTCTGGATTTATGAAAATTTTTATTTTATTTCTTTTCTTTTTCGTTAATCGAGATTGGTGCAACACCACTCGATCGTTTTCGCCTTTTTCAATTTTGAATTCTTATTTTTTCACCATAAGTCAGAATTGATAAAGCGATCAATCTTTGAAAATTTGTCATAAATTTTTTTATTATTATTTTAACTCAAAATTCGTGCAATATTTTTGTTGGGCTATTTTTCCCTCTCCCGCACTACTAATCCAAGACCAAGTCTTAGTACATTTCTATTATTTCTCTTGTGTGCAAGGTTTAAACTAAATGGCCAACCAAGAGTGGAATATTGCTTGTCCACCGCTATTCTCCGGCGAGAACTACAATTTCTGGAGAAGTCAAATGGAGTCCCTTCTGAAAGCCCACATGGACTTATGGCTGATCATCCAAATGGGATTCTTTTTTCCCGTAGAAGATGAGTCATCAATCGAGTGGGACAAACTGGATGAACACACCCTCAACCAAATCGAGAGACCGATGTAAGGCCAACTACAAGCCTACAATGTGGCCTAACTAAGGAGCAACTCCAACTAGTAGGTCCATTCAGATGTGCTAGAGAGATTTGGGAAAAGCTAATCAATCTACATGAAGAGAGCTCCGGTATTGAGATCTTAGAAGAATTCGAGCCAGAGTCAGAAGACGAATTGACTGAGACAAAAATGGTAACCAATTTCGAATCTTTTTTTGAATTATAATTAAATAATTAAACAGATACTGTAATGGTCGAGGAAGGTGTAATTTCTAGTGCAGGGAAAGTTCCAAGAGAACCACCAAAGAAGAAGCTTCAACGTGTACCCGAGTCTGACTCAGACTCGGAATCAGAAGACAATGAAGGAGATCGACCCAAACTAGTCTGATTAGCTCATGATCATTATAAGAGTACTGGACAAATGATTGGGAAAGGTAAGTTTTCAATATTTGAAAATCCAATATTTATCTCAAACAACGTGATTAATTCGTATAAATTAGTTAAGGTTAACACGTTAGAAAACTTAATTCACAACTTTGCCGATTTCGAAAATCCAGAATATTATTACGATTATGACATGACTTTGATGATTACTTTTCTCACTTATTTTATTATGCTTAGATTTAGGATTGGTTAGCTTAAGGACCTGATTAATTGAAACTTGAAAAACCTAGTATTAGGACAAGGTTTGATGATAGTACGTTAGGGAAGCCTGACTAAGGAATCAAGTAGGGTAAGGAATACTCTATTTGGTCTTTTTAGTTCAGTGGAACTAGCCGAAGCTACCTCTCCGAATCCTAAGCTAGTTAGACCAGAGTGTCTCAAACAATAATTTGAAAATGATCTTTCTTTAAGAGGATTTGTCTAGGAAAGGGTTGTTGATCCAATAAGGTTACGACCAAAGAAGGCCTTTGTTCCTCGCCAAGACCTGGAAGCCAATTATTGAAACTCACTTTTAAATTATTCTTTGTTAAACTTGAATCTAACACAAGCTTCAATTAAATTATAGTGTTAACATAAAATCAAAGATAAAATTAATGCATCTCATAAAACAGATAAGGATAACTTGTTTTGTCACTTAGAAATGGGTGAGATGCTTAGAACTTAAAAAGTTTAGTCCAACCCAACCAACCTTACAAACTGAATTGATTTCAAATTTCAGAATTCAAACTTTAATAAATGCTTTCAAAATTCAAAATTCAATTCAACAGAACATCTTTCAAATTCAATTCAACTGAACAACTTTAAAAATTCAACTTAATTATTCTTAAAAAATTCAACTTAACAAATATTAAAATTCAAAGTTAAATTTCTAATTAATTTCAAAATCCTCAAAAATCATTTTAACTTCTTGAATTAAGATTTAATGTTTCAGATCAGTATACTTAAAATTGCTCACCTTAGGTTTCTTTTGCTCATCTACCTAAGAATTACTTAATTTTTGCAAACATTTCTATACAAAGAAATTCCTTTGGACAATCAATTTTTTTTTTACAAAAATAAATCTCACAAAAAGTCAGCTCGGGGTTTACTCAGAACTCTTTTTCATTTTCACTTAGAAAAATGTCTACAATCCAGGCTTTTGATATTTATATATATATATATATATATATAATTTTTTGACTTAAGTATTTTTCAAAATTTCTCCTGTACTTGTGTCCCCTCTAGTATTGTTCAAAATCATTTTAAAGATAGAATCTCCCTGTTGCAATTCTTTACCATTTTCAAAAAGAGGGAGAAAATAAAGAAATTGCTTTTCAAATCATTAAAACAAAATAGTCTTCAAAAGTTTTTTTAAACTTAGCATTTTTTTGTTGAAGTTCTTTATATTTGAATCAAACCCTAAGACTCAGAGGAGGATTAACTTGTGGTCAACAAGCCTCCTAGGACTATGTCAGGTTTAGGGGGAGTTCAAATTAAAAGAAGAAGTTTAAAAACACTATGTTTTCAAACTATCACTCATGTTTTTCGAAAACTATGCTATCATTTCAAAATATGCCCTTCAAATACTTAGTTTTTCAAAATATTAATACTTCAAAATTCATTTTAAGAATTGTGCTTGATTCCCTTTTGATTTTGACAAACCCTAAAGACACAAAAGAAGTATACTTCATGATCTACAAGGACTCCTAGGAAGTGTCAAATTTAGGGGGAGTCTAAATCGAAAGAAATTATTTCTGACAATTATTTTTCAAAATTATTAAATAATTCTTATAATTTGAATCAAACCTTAAAACTCGGAGGAAGTGTACTTGTAGTCAACAAGCATCCTAGGACTGGGTCAAGTTTAGGGGGAGATTAAATTAAAAGAATTATTGAGCATTTTCAAAATTATATGTTTTCATGCACTGCACTCTTAAAATCCTTTTGAAAACATAAATAATTTTTCTTTCAAAACAAAATCCTTTTAAATTATTTTGCTTATATATATACCATTACTTTCAAAATTTTACTTTACTTTGGAATACTTTTAAAATCCTTTTAGAATACTTTTGAAAATAATACTTACTTGACTTTGAAAATTTTCCAGGACACTTAGGAAAATGTCCTTGTAGTTAACAAGATTTCCTAGGATTGTGTCAGACTGGAAAAAGAAACCGAGTCAAGTATTATATTTTCAAAATAAAATTAGAATTGTTTTTAAATAATATCTTTCAAAAGTACTTCTATTTTTCAAAATATAATATTTTCAAAAGTACTAATACTTTTCAAGGCAATAATGTTCTAAGTGCGTGAATTTTCTCAAAGACTTGCTTACAAATACAAAAAAAAAATACTTTTCAAAGTGGAGTTTTATTGGTGCAATTTAAAGCCTTTTGCAATGCCTTCAAGAGTCATATTAAGTATTTTTATGTTTTCAAAACTCATAGGCTCTGATACACAATTTTTTAAAAAACTTATTTCAAAATATATTTCTTTGTTGATATATAGCCAAGGGGGAGAGCAAGAAAGAGAGAAAGAAATTTTACTATATTTAACTTTTATCTCTTTTTTCAAAAAGTAAAGCAAAAATTTCTAAGTACTCAAATTGTTTTTAAGTGCTAAGTGCTGTTAAAATTTCAAACTACCTCAAGTGCTTTCAAGTATTTCTAGTGCATCAAAATTTTCTAAGTATTTCTAAGTGTTTCAAATTTGTTAAGTGCATGTTTTTTTCCTAAGTAAAATTTTTCTTAGTAAACAAAATTTGTTTGAGCAAAAACTTTTTGAAAATTTTGGCAAATGTTTCTAAGTAAAGTTTTTGTTGGTAAAAAACTTGTCTAGAAATTTCTTAAAGACTTTGTTTTTTAAAATACACAAAGTATTTCCAAACAAATTCTTCTAAGTGTGCAAATTCTTTTAAAACAAATTTGAACATTTTTTTTAGGGAATTGTGGCTTCAAAATTTTGCCTAAGTAAAAATTCTTTTTGCAAAGCCTTGTAAGTAAAAGTTTTCTTAACAAAATTTAGGTTTGCAAAACTTTTCAAAATTTTACCTTGCTCACGCATGTATGTTATTGATATATGTCAAAGGGGTAGGAAAGGTCAAAGTTATGTATTTTATAACACATGTATTCAGGGTTTTAGGGGGAGTATGAGAAATAAAGTTTTTTTCTATATTGATCTCAAATCTATATTCTGTTCATAACTACTATACATCATTATCATTTTACCTTCTTTTATTAACTATTATAAGTTTTTACTTAACTTTTATTTAGGGGGAGATTGTTGGTGCAGGAAGCCCCATATCGAATCTCGTTTTGATATTGGTAAAGGATTTAAAGTTAAGTACTATTTGCGATCTAATGTGTTCACTGAGTATGCAGAAAGAAGTCCTAGCGAAGGGCAGCTAGGCGTTGAAGACCTGGTGAAGGACTGCTAGGCAACTAGTGAAGGGCTGCTAGGCACCTGGCGAAGGGCTGCTAGGCAAAAGTCCAACCAGAGGAGCCGGTTGGCAAAAGGTAAACTCTCCTGAGAGGGGTAGGTGAGGACGCATTCCCCGTCGCGGGAACAGTAGGCGTCGGTTCGACCTAGGGTTCCATTTGGGGGACCCGAAGTCAGAACCAAGACAGCTACGGCTGTAAAAACTAAATAACATTCTTGCCTTATTTGTTGTGAAACTAACCTTGGATGCAGGGACCAAAGGAATGTCTTTCTGCAGCTCAGAACGCCCCAAAGGAGAGGGGCAACAGCTGGGCTAGGCGCCCGGGCGGTCCTAGGCACCCAAGGTCAAAGCCAAATAAGCAGTTAAGCAAGAATCGCTTCAAAAGCTTACTGGGCTAGGCGCCTTGAAGGTCCCGGGCGCCCAGGATGTCCCGGGCGCCCTGGGTCAAAGCCAAAATGTGATCGAAGTAAAATCAGACATGAAGCTAGCGGACCAAGTCAACTGGGGCACCCCGAACGTCCCGGGCGCCCCTATTAGCTCCAGAGCCAATTCGAAGGGGATAAGCGCTGACCAAGCTTTGGATAAAGGTTTTCAGATCCGAAGGCACGTGTCAGGTGCCCCCGACGTCCCAGGCGCCCCCAGGAGCACTATAAAAGGGGCTCGACCCCTAAGGCTTCAGAATCACTTTTTCCAACGCCTCCAAGCTCTTCGTTCAAGCACTCTACTCCGGCAAACTGTGTTCTCGACATTCTAGCGCCGACGACGACCCTCTACTCTGAAGTACAATCTACACCGGGCATCGGTAACAAAGAGTATAGTCATTTATTTACTGCAATAATTCTATATCATACTTTGTAAACCTTTTGCACTACTATAGAATTATCCGCAGTAAACGGTCAAGGACTGTGGGCCTTGGAGTAGGAGCCGACCGCGACTCTGAACCAAGTAAAACCACTTGTGTTCTGTGCTTGTTTGTTTCAATTCCGCTGCGTATTGTCTTTTATTAATCCGAAACGTTTTCATGATATTCACTCCCCCCCCCCTCTATCGTGTTTACTCGATCCAACAGAAAGTGATCTACTCTTCATCATCCAAATAGGAGGAGTCTAGTGCTTCTATGGATAGTGACCAAGAGGCTTACATGGAAAGGAAAATGAGAAGAGCATTTAAAAATTTCTCTAACAAGTCTTATGGTAGGAAATGGTCATGAAGCAAGAGCAAGAGCAAGAGCAATGATATCATTTGCTACCATTGTCACCAAGAGGGCCACATGAAGAATGAGTGCCCACAACTCAAGAAAAGAGATGACAAGAAGGAAGAAATGATGAAGAGTGAGAAGAGGAAGTCAAAAGAAAAAGGGAAAAGTGCCACAAGCCTAAAAGCAACTTGGGATGATCCATCATCTTCAGAGGAGGAGGAAGATCACGTGTCACACTTCGCACTAATGGGAGTGTACAACTTGGAGTCATCCGATGATGAGAGAAGCTCAAGTAGTGAAGATGAATGTGGAGCCTCATCATCATCCGAATCTGAGGCTTCGGTAAGTGAGGTATATAGTCTACCCTCTTCTACTCTTGTCAAAATTATTTCTAGTACAAATATAGATTTGGCTAAAGCTAGGAGAAAAATTAAGGACTTAAAGGATGAAGTTGTCATGCTTAAAGTAGAATCCATGAAACTTAAGGATAATTTGCATGATGTTTCTACTATGTCAAATGATTCATGTCTTGAAAATGAAAATAAGGAAATAAGGGAAAAGGTAGAAGACCTAACCAAGGCACTTAGAAAGTTTCAAGTAGGCTCTAGCAACATTGATATTATAATAAATAGTCAAAGAGGCGTTTACAACAAAGCCGAGTTGGGTTATAGACCAAAAATCAAGGAGGTAGCCTTTGTTTGACTCATGGGTAGAAAGGGTGCCTCTAGGAGACTATGTGTTAAGGGAAATGCAAAGAAGGCTTGGGTACCAAAGAAATATTTAAATGATGCTTGTGGAACTACGATTTGGGTATCATAAGCTTGTGTTTTCCATGTTGTATAGGTGAATGTGAAGGGAGCCTCAAATATGTGGATAGTAGATAGTGGGTGTTCAAGGTATATGACCGGAGATGTAAGCAAGTTCACCTCTATTAGCTACCTAAGAGAAGGGACCGTATCATTTGGAAATAGTGGGAATCTCAAAATAATTGGTAGGGGCACCATTGAGGTATCTCCTACAATCTCTATCCACAATGTTATTTTAATTAAGGGAATGGAATTTAATTTAGTTAGTGTAAGTCAACATTGTGATGCAGGATATAGGGTTGAGTTTCAAGCTAGAAAATGTCTAATTAAACAAAATGGATCTGAAAATGTCATGCTAGAAGGGTATAGAGAGGCTAATCATTACTATCTTAATCTTGCTTATGTTTTTAACAATTTACCTAAGTGTCTCATATCTAAAGAAGAAGAAGGATGGTTGTGGCACCGGAGACTTGGGCACATCAACATGAGGAACATTGTAAGAGTAGCAAAGAAGGAGTTGGTGAAGGGGCTTCCCATGATCAAGTATGAGAAGACCAAGATGTGTGATGCATGCCAAGAGAGTAAGCAATCAAAATCATCACACAAAGATAAAACCTTAACTAACACTACTTTGCCTTTAGAATTATTACATATGGATCTTTTTGATTGCCATAGCACTCCCTCACTAGTAGGGAGTAAGTATTGTTTAGTTATTGTAGATGACTTTTCCAGATTCACTTAGGTGTTTTTCATGAAACATAAGGATGATACCTTAGAGATTTTCATAGGTTTTAGTAAGAGGGTTGAAAATGAAAAACACCTCAAAATTAATCGAATTAGGAGTGACCATGGTAGGGAGTTTGAAAATTCAAACTTCTCACAATTTTATTTAGAAAATGGGTACAAGCATGAATTTTCATGCCCAAGGACCCCTCAACAAAATGGTAATGCATATTCTCTTCTTAGCTATTTTTGGGTCGAAGCAGTAAATACCACTTGTTACATTCAAAACTGGGTTTTGATTCATAGGTTTTTAGGAAAAACCTCATTTGAGTTGTGGAATGGGAGAACTCCACAAGTTCAATTCTTTAGGGTTTTTGGATGTAAGGTCTACATTCTAAACACTATGGATGACTTAAGGAAGTTTGAATCTAAAGCGGATGAGGGGATTATGGTTGGTTACTCATCCACTAGTAGGGATATAGAGTCTACAACAAAAGGACCAAGGTAATTGAGGAATCTTCAAATGTTGATTTTGATGAATCTACAAACACTTACCCTAGGAAAGCATCAATTGATAAGGACATAGAAGAAAGTCAACCCCTTGCCTAAGGAATCCAAGACCTACATTTAGGGGGCAATGATCAAGGGGGAGAGAGAAGTACACTAGATGATGAGGATCATGTAGTCAATGAACCCATAATCTCTAGGACCTTAAGACATCACCAAGATCACCCCATTGACCAAATAGTGAGTGATGTCACTCAAGGGGTAAGGACTAAGTTCTACTTTAGGGAACAAATTAGTAATCAAATTGCTTTGATCTCTCAATTAGAACCTAAATCTATTAATGAGGCATTAGGTGATGTGGATTGGGTCCTAGCTATGCAAGAGGAGTTAAATCAATTTGAAAGGAGTGAAGTATGGGAGTTGATTCCTAGACCAAATGATTGCACCATTGTCACCACTAGATGGGTCTTTAGAAACAAGCTAGATGATCAAGGCAAAATTACTAGGAATAAGGCTAGATTGGTAGCTAGGGGGTTTAACCAAGTAGAGGGCTTTGACTATGATGAGACATATGCCCCCGTAGCTTGATTAGAGTCCATTAGAATTTTACTAGCATATGCCGCTCTCATGGGTTTCACACTTCACCAAATGGATGTGAAGTCGACATTCCTCAATGGGGTCATCAAGGAAGAGTTGTATGTAGAACAACCCCCCGGGTTTGAAAACCCAAACTACCCTAGACATGTTTACAAATTAAGAAAAGCCTTGTATGGATTGAAACAAGCTCCTCGGGCTTGGTATGAAAGGCTTTCCTCATTCTTAGTGTCCAAGGGCTTTAGGAGAGGAACAATTGACCCAACTTTGTTCCTAAAATCAATGGATAAGGACATATTTGTGGCCCAAGTTTATGTAGATGATATTATCTGTGGGTCCACAAATAGTGAATTCCTACATGAGTTCATTAAGTGTATGGAAAATAAATTTGAGATGAGTCTTGTAGGAGAATTAATTTTCTTCTTAGGTCTACAAGTTAAGCAAACAAATGAAGGGACTCATGTGTATCAAACTATGTATGCTAGGGAAATGCTAAAGAAATTTGGACTAGAAAATGCCAAGGTAGCATCTACCCCTATAGGAACAAATGTCAAAATGGATAGTGATGTTGAAGGAAAAATGGAAGACTCAAAACAATATAGGAACATGATTAGTAGTCTATTGTACCTAACCGCTAGTAGACCCGATATATTATTTGTGGTAGGTATGTGTGCAAGGTACCAATCATGTGCCAAAGAGTCTCATTTAGTGGTAGTAAAGAGGATCCTAAGATATATTAAAGGTACTCTTAATGTCGGGCTTTGGTATCCTAGAACCCCTAATGTTGATATTTTTGGATACACCGATTCGGACTATGTGGGGTGTTAACTAGATAGGAAGAGTACTAGTAGAGGATGTCAATTCCTTGGGTCATCATTAGTTAGTTGGAGTAGTAGGAAACAACCATGTGTTGCCCTATCAACAACGGAGGCCGAATATGTGGCAATGGGTGGTTGTGTGTCCCAACTACTTTGGATCATGCACACCTTAGAGGATTAGGAATTTCATTACTCCAAGGTCAAGGTTTTGTGTGATAATGTAAGTACAATTAACTTAACAAAAAATCCGGTTCACCATTCTAGAACAAAACACATTGATGTGAAGCATCACTTCATTGGAGACCATGTGGCAAGGGGAGACATAGAATTATACTATGTTGAGTCAAAGTCAAACCTTGTCGACATTTTTACCAAGCCTCTTCCCGAATCGGAGTTCACATCCTTAAGAAGGGGCCTTGGTATGTGTTTTGTAGAAGTATAGGATGAACCTTGGAGAAATACAATAGGAAGGTGGTGCTTGATTCATTAGGTTGATACAAATGATTCACTTGTGCTTGTGGCATAGTGTTGGGCCATTAGATGTATCAAATTATGAAAAATAGACCAACTATGGGGAAAGCAAGTGTTTAATTAATGGACATCTTTCCCAAAGATCATAGTTGGACATTTTAAAACATTTAAAAACCATTCTGTGCTTTATATGTTTTGCCATAAGCTTGGAAGTTGTATGAGTGCATAATTAGTTTGAAAACATGATACAAAATTAGTGGTTTTCAAGAAATTTGAACATTGGTCAAAAGTTAAGCATGCTTGAACTTTTTCATGAACTGATATTTTTCCTTGATAGAGTATATCATATCAAACATGCTTGCAAATTTTTACAATTTTTTTAATTTTTTGGAATTTTTGGGGAGTTTCTAAAATTCAACTCAGAAACCTAAAAGTCTGACTGACAGAGTATCAGTCGACTGCCCCTTGGGGCAGTCGACAGACACGGTTGATTTCAGATTCTGAGATTTTTTTCAGAAATGCAAACTTTTCTCTTTTGATGCCATGGGTTAGTATTACTATGGACAATCATTTTGATGGTGTCAAAGGGGGAGAATGGGTGGTTTAAGTTAGGTTTGTATCTTAATCTTGATTAACTTTGGTTTATGAGAATTGAAAATGGAGAAGGCATAGGTTAAGGGGGAGGTTATCTCTTGTTTTTCTTACTATGTCTTGTTTTCAATTATTGTTGTTGGCTGGTATTTTCTCCCTAACTTAAACATATTGCCACACATCAAAAAGGAGGAGATTGTTGAGGCAATCGACCCAAGGATGATCGGGAAGATCATGGTTTTGATGTGTGTGTGCCAATATGTTTAAGGTTAGGGTGTTATCTTGTTATTTGATATGTGTAGTTGAGTTTGCAGGACTTAGAGAATCTCACATGGAGGACATATCCGAGGGATGAGAGCCGAGGGAGGAGGACTCCAAGGGCAAGCCGGGAAGTGGACTTCAAGGGCACACGTGAAGGGTGGCATGGAGGCAAGCCAAGGGAAGGCTTGTGTGCGCATCCGAGGGACGATAGCCAGAGAAAGAAGACTTGAAGGGGAAAGCCAAGTGAGTATACCTGAAGGCACACGTGAAGGAGATTGTTCAGAGTGAGAGTTTGTAGAGGCTGGGCAGTCGACTAGTAAAAAGGCAATCGACTGCCAAAACTCACAGAATGTTTCTCACTCTAGACCAATCGACTGCCCCAGGAGCAGTCAACTAGTAACCCCGAAAACTAGCCATTGTCTAGCTTTTAAGGCAGGACCAGTCGACTGGCAAAGGGGCAGTCGACTGGTGTCGGGCTGAACAACTCGAGGAGTTGTTCTTTACTCTTATATAAAGGGGACTTTTTGGCACGAGGAAGGTACGGTTTTTTTTTACTGTACCAAAGTGCTGCTAGTGCCCCAAGTGATCGATTCTTCCTCTAGCTTTATTCTCCATCTTGTAAAGAGAAAGAAGACAACCTTGTAATGGTTTTCTCCACCTTGAAGGAGGCATTTCATAGTGGAGGTGGTGTACTCGTGTGGATCCTTGGATTAGTCACCTTTCGTGGTGGATTCCAAGTAAAATCTTCTTGTTAGCATTGAATCTCTTATTTTCATTATATTTTTGTATTGTGCTAACCCTCTTATAGAGAGAATTTGACGATAAGTGTTATTCACCCCCCCCCCCTCTAGCAACGCAAACGATCTTACAGGCCCCTGTGCCTCGCTAAGACCTGGAAGCCAATTATAGAAATTTATTCTCTATTTACTAATTGTTAATCTTGAATTTAACTCAATGTCAAACAATCTATAAAATTAAAATTGAGAGAAATTATTCGAGCATCTCACAAACACCCATAAGGCTACCATGCTTGCTTGTACTGTGACACTTAAAATGGGTGAGATGATTTGGACTAATCAATTGATAAAGATCTTTAAAAATGTTTTCAAAATCTTTAGATTATTTTATTAAAAATCTATTTTCAAAATAATGTTTAATCATAATAATGTTTTAATGAATTTCATGCTTGATTGGGTGCTTACCTATAAGTACAAATTTCAAAAAAATATATATCTAATCGAAAGTTGTTGGACCTACACATAGACATAAACCTTCTAGATCAACACTAAAGTCCCCTAACACACTTAGGTAGAGTTCCTTGTAGTTAACAAGGGTAGCAGAAGGTGTCAGGTTGAGGGGGAGTCTATATTTTTAATTCTTTTGAAAATTATTTTTCAATAATTACTCATTTCGAAAATTTATCACTTTCAAAATAGTTTTTTTCTAAAAAATTATTATGTCTTTCAAAGTGCTTTTCAAAAATTGTGTTTCAAAAAGTTATTATGTATTTGGAAACATCTTTCAAAAATATTTTTCAAAAATTTCTTTAATTGCTCTTTTAATTTGAATAAACTCTAAAGACTCATAGGAAGATTTCTTTATGATCTACAAGAATTCCTATGATTGTGTCAGGTTTTGGGGGAGCCCTAGTCAAAAGAAATTAATGTATTTCTATTTCTGATTATTTCAAAACATTTCTTAACTTTTTTAATTTCTTTTTGTTTGAATCAAACCCTAAGACTTAGAGGAAGATCAACTTGTGGCCAACAAGCTTCCTAGGACTGTGTCAGGTTTAGGGGGAGGTTCAAATTTAAAAAACCATTAAGTTTCAAACATTTTATATTTTCAAAAATACTATCCTTTGAAAAAACACTTTAGTTTTGGAAATACAATCTTGAATATCTTTTATCTTTTGAATTTTTTTGAAAATATTTGAAACATTATCTTGAGTTTGGAAAAATCTCCAAGAAACATAGGAAAGTTCTTCCTAAAGTTAACAAGATTTTCTACGACTATGTTAGATTGGGGGGGGGGGGGGGAATCCAATTCAAATAATCTATTATTTTTCAAAAATCAAAATACTTTGAAAATACTTTATTTTTGATTGAAAATCTCTAAGACACATAGGAAATTTTCTTGTAGTGTGTCAGATTTAGGAAAATTCAAATCAATAAAGTAATTATTTTTTTAAATTTTAATCAAGTACATTGTATCTCTTAAAATATTTTATGATAAGGTACTTGAATTTGTTAATAAAAAAAAGTTTGATAATCATATTCTCTTATAGAAACTTATAGAAACATAAATCTTTTCCAAAATCGTATTGTTGGTGCATCTCTTTAACTTAAAATCATTGTTTTTATTTCTTTATTTTCTTTTTGATGTGTGCCAATGGGGGAGAAACTACATAAGAAAGATTTTTTTTTTATTTCTCCCAAGTTTTAAACCTAGAACTCTTAGATCTAACCTAACCTAAGATTATTTTCAAACATCAAAAAAGGGAAGATTGTTGGTGCAAAGTGCATTAGTTATGAACAATCAATCTCTAGTATTTTGATGTTTGACAATATATTAAGGTTGAGTCAAAGTGATCAAGGGTTAAATCAAACTGGACCTTATGTTTAGTAGGATAAACTCAAGTTTAATCAGTTTGACAAAGGGTTAGCCAAATAGGATCTGATGTTTGCGAGAGTAAATAAAATGCAGGGTTGGTTAGTTTGACCAAGGGATTAAACCAAACTAGACTTGAGGTTTAGGATACTTACTTGAAAGGTTGGAAGATGTCTAGTCAGGATTAAGATGACTAGCAAAGAAGTGATTGTGAAGGAAGAAATCCTAGTGAGTGAAGCTAGGTGGAAGAAATCCTAGTGAGTGATGCTAGGTGGAAGAAATCCTGGTGAGTGAAGCTGGGTCCTAGTGAGTGAAGCTAGATGGAAGAAAGTATAGATGGGTCGAAGTCGGACGTCTTGAGATTTGGGTTCTTGGAGGTTGAGCAAAAGTCCAACCGAGGTCCCGGTTGGCAATGGTAACTTCTCCAGGGTGGATCAGGTGTGGGCGCGTTCCCCGGGAAAGGGAACAGTAGGCGTCGATTTGACCTAGGGTTTTGGGTGAAATCCAAAGGCAGAACCAATTAATTAAGGCTTAAGATTATGTGTTTTTGACTTGTGTTTGTTGTCTTGTAGGTACCTGGAGTTGGAGGCAAGATAGGAGAGCAAACGCAGGAAAAACAAGTCCTGGGAAGAGGTCTTCCTGGGCGGCTGATTGGTACCAGGCGCCCAGTAAACCTTTCCCAGGTGCTTGGGAGCTTCCTAGGCGTCTGACTTGTCCCAGGCTCCTGGGAAGGCTGTGTTTATCCATCCGTCGAGTTTGCTGCTATGGATCAATTTTTAATCACATGTGGCAGGAACCAACGAGTATAGAGTATAAATAGGGGTTCGACCCCTCATCTCAAGCAATCATGTTTTGCATCTGCTAATGCATTCTGTGTGAAGCAAAAGGGCTAAAGTCAATGCTCTGTGTCCAAGGAGGCTCCAGGAGGAAGTGCGCTGCACTTCGGACTTCCGGATTGGCCGAATCTTCATTTTCCTTTGGAAGACGATCGAACGACAAAGTTTTGACGATTAAGTTCGAGTCACCCCCCCCCCCACCTCTATCGACCATTACCGATCCCACAATTGGTATAAGAGCAGGTGGCTTTGATTAGACTAACCGACGAAGGAGAAACAATGCCAGGAATTGAGGGGGAGCAAGGGTGAATAAAGGTATATTTTCAATTATGTCATGTTTTAAATTTCATGTAATATGAGGGAGAGAGGATACTACAAAAACTAGTGTCCTACTCGTAAGATTCGAACGTCACCACCGACGGCAATGAAGGAATCGGCGCCAGGAGTCCAGTGGGATAAAAGTCACATCCGATGCTTCAGGTGTCAAAAGCAGGGACACTACAAGAAATAGTGTCCGACCACGGTAAAAGAGGTACGGAAGGTTAATTTTTGTAATAATGTTTTTCAATTTCCTGCACAGTTACACAATTTTCCTTTTAAATTAGATTATTTACATAAAAAATTAAATATGTTGCATGGTATATTAGCTAGTGATGAATCTAAATCAAATTTAGATAATAGTAAAATATTGACATGAATTCCTTAATCTTTAATATTAATGCTACAATTTTTGAAATTAATTCTAATACTTTAAATAATAATATTTCTGATAATTCTAATAATTCTAAGGTTAATGATGACATCCTAATTAATAATATTTCTAATAATTCTGATAATTCTATGATTGATGAGGAGCTTGATGACGACCACCATGGTTGAGGGTATGCCCATGAGGGAACATGTTCTCAAAATGATGACTCAGTTAAATGAGATGAAAATCCTTGGAGCAGAAATCGATAGGGAAACCCAGGTCGATATTATTCCCCAATCTCTACCAAAGAGTTTTGTGCAGTTTCGCCTAAGCCACAATATGAAAAAACGTACATATTCATTGGCGAAACTTCTGACATAACTCCAGGCGGAAGAGGGGTTTTCTTCTCAGAGTGCACATACTTTCATTGCTCAAGAGGTTTCTACTTCTAAACTGAAAGGCAAGAAGAAGAAGAAACAAGCTGGGACAAAGAAAGTGGCTGGATTACAGGGACCTCAGAATGGTGTGAAGAAGCCGAAAGGCAAGTGCTTCACGTGCAAGCAGTCTAGATATTGGAAGACGGACTGTCCCTGCTGTCAGAAGAATAATTCAGGTATATCTTTTTTTATATTCATTGAAACATATTTAGCAGTGTTATCTATCGGTACCTGGTGTGTAGATACGGGAGCCACGATCATGTCTGTAATTTTTTGCAGGGGTTCCAGGAAACCCGATGACTAGCTGATGAAGAGATTATCGTCTGCATGGGCAATGCTATGGAGGTAGGGGCTATTGCAGTAGGAGACGTCTATTTGTATTTTGAGAGAAATAAGGTTTTGGTTTTAAGAAATTGCCTTTATGTACCTAGTTTTAGAAGGAACCTTGTTTCGGTTTCTAAAATAATAAAGAATGGATATTCTATTGCTTTTAATGACCGTGTTGTTATAAAAAGGAATAGAGAGATTATCTGTTCAGGTAAATTGGTTGGTAATTTATATACTTTAGAACCAAAATCTCCCACGTTATAAATAGAAGTTAATAGCTCATCATCTATCCAAAATAAGTGAAAGGAACCTTCCAAGATGAACCAAACATATCTTTGGCATCTAAGACTTGGTCATATTAACCTTAGTAGGATTCAAAGGTTGATAGCTGATGGGCCCTTGGGTTCATTGGTAGTGGAGGACTTCCCAACCTATGAATCATGCTTGGAAGGTAAGATGACCAAGAGGCCTATCAAGGCCAAGGGGTATAGAGCCATGGATGTGTTAGAACTGCTACATCTTGATTTGTGTAGTCCTATGTCTATCCAGGATAGAGGTGAATTTGAATACATCGTCTCTTTCATAGACGATAATTCAAGGTATGGGTACATTTACTTGATGCGCTATAAATCTGAATTCTTTGATAAGTTCAAAGAATTCAAGGTTGATGTGGAGAAACATCAAGGTAAAAGTTGTTGGTGCAGGAAGCACTATATCGAACCATGTTTTGATATTGGCAAAGGATTCAAAGTTAAGTGTTATTTGTTGTCTAATATGCTCATTAAGTGTGCAGGAACAAAGTCCTAGCGAAGGGCTGCTAGGCACCTGGCGAAGGAATGCCAGGATACAAAGCCCTAGCAAAGGACTGCTAGGCACCAGGAGAAGGACTGCCTGGAACTGAAGACCTAGCGAAGGACTGCTAGGCACTGGCGAAGGAATGCCAGGACAAGAAGCCCTAGCGAAGGACTGCTAGGCACTGGCGAAGGAATGCCAGGGTACTGAAGCCCTAACGAAGGACTGCTAGGCACCAGACGAAGGACAGCAAGGGACTGAAGACCTGGCGAAGGAATGCTAGGCACCGGGCGAAGGACAGCTTGGTATCCAAGACCTGGCAAAGGACCGCTAGGCAAAAGCCCAACCAGAGGAGCGGTTGGCATAAGGTACATTCTCCCGAGAGGAGTAGGTGAGGACGCGTTCCCCATCGAGGGAACAGTAGGCATCGGCTCGACCTAGGGTTCCATTTTGGAGACCCAAAGTCAGAACCAAGACAGCTAAGGCTGTATAAAACTAACAACTTACTGCTTTATGTTGTTTTCGGACTAACCCTGGATGCAGGACCAAAGGAACGAGTGTCTGCAGCTCAGAGAGCCTGAAAGGAGTGAGGCAGCAGCTGAGTAGGGCGCCCTGAGTGTCCCGGGCGCCCCCAAGGTGAACACAAAAAAATGAAGCCAAAGGAGCTTCGGCTGAATACTGGTCGGGGCGCCCCCAGCACCCAGGGCGCCCCGAACGGCCAGGATACCCCACACTTGGAGCCAGCGAAGAGGAAAATATTATCCAGCCGAGACTTCCGCTGAACAGGTCAGCCAGGGCGCCCTCGGCTTCTCGGGTGCCCGCGTCAAAGCATTATCCCGACTTAGAAGGGATAACTCGCTAACCGCGAGAAGAGGGGATCACAGGCCACATGGAGGGCGCCCCCGTGCTCCAAGGCGCCCTCAGAATCCTATAAAAGGCCCTCGACTCCCCAAGCTTCAATACAACTTCTTCCAACGCTGTTACGTTCTTCTGCTCCTGCGCTTCGCCCCAAAAACCTTCCAACTCGACACGAAAGCACCGACGACGTCCCTCTGCTCCAAGATAAATTTTCTACACCGGACGTCGGAAACGAAGAACTGTTTTCTTTCAGTTTACTATACTACTATTGTAATCAATCTTTGTAAACTGTTTTTGCGCCTCATATAGAATTGCCCAAAGTAAACGGTCAACGACCGTGGGCCTTGGAGTAGGAGTCGACCTAGGCTCCGAACCAAGTAAAGCTACTTGTGTTCGTGTGTTGTGTTTTAATTTCCGCTGTGCAATTTCTCTATCTCTAAATCTGAACGATTTACGATATTCACCCCCCTCTATCGTATTCTCTCGATCCAACAAGTGGTATCAGAGCGGGGAAGCTCAAATTTGGTGCAACCACCAATTTAGCAGTTTTTCAGATTTATGAAATTCTTTTCATTTTATTTCGTTTCTTTTTGTTAATCAACACCACTCGATCATTTTCGCTTTTTATTTTCAAATAAATAATATCTGTGGGTGAATTTAAAATATTAAATGTTGAATTTATGCCTTTTTCAATTTTGAATTTTCATTTTTTCACCATAAGTCAGAATTGATATAACGATCAAGTGTTAAAAATTTGTCATAAACCTTTTTATATTATTATTTTAATATTTTTCTCGAAAGTTGTGCTATCATAATTTGAGCAAATTTTTCTTTAATTCTTGTTTTACTAATCAGAATTGATAAAGCCAACTTTTTCAAAAAGAAAAATTATCACAAATTTTTATTTTTATTTTTTTATTATTCTGCCTCGAAAGTCGTGCAATATTTATTTTGAGCAATTTTTTTCTCCCGCACTACTAATCCAAGACCAAATCTTGGTACATTTTTATTTCTCTTGTGTACAAGATTAAACTAAATGGCAAACCAAGAATGGAACAGTGCCCGTCCACCACTCTTCTCTGGCAAAAATTTCAACTCTTGGAGAAATCTAATGAATCCCACCTGAAGGCCCATATGGACATATGGATGATCGTTCAAACGGGGTTCTCATTCCCCACAACAGATGGAACATTGATCACTTGGGATAAATTGGATGAACCAACTCTGTAACGCCCCAAAATTCCCATTTTTAGTTCTTAAAGTCCTTAGAATTATTTAAAAATGGTTTAGAAATATTCTAGATATTTTTAGGGATTTTTAGAATATTTTTATGGAATTTTTCGAGTTCGTTTAGTATATATAAAAAAAAAAGGAAAAACGTTTAAGGGCAGCCGGGGGTTCGAACCCGCGACCAGCAGGAGACCAGGCAAGCGCGCCACCAGCCAGGCTAGGGTATCAAGCACAGCAAAGGGTGGAGAGATATATATTTAAGGTGTGGTTAGGTCAATCCGCCCCCATAAGTATAAATAGATAAGTTAAGAGAGGAAATTAGAATTTTGGGTTTCTCTTCCTCACCCTAGCCGCGCGAAGCAGCCTCTCCCTCCCACGCACGCACGCCCGCCCAAGCCCTTCTCCTCTCTTCCAAGGGGCGCCGGCCAAGGAGGGATCAAAGAAAGCGGAGCGTTGTATTCGTCTCGACGAGGAGAACGCGTAGGCGCGAAGAATTCTCCGAGATCTCAAGTTTCTCCCGAGTCCTAGACATCAATCTTGGTTGTAAGTCCAAGATATCAAAGTAAGTACTGCTCACCTGCAGTAAGAGGCGGTTTTTCCGCGAGAATTTCCCTTAAAAGTTTTTAAAAGAGATATTTCCTTTTTATTAAAGTTTTTGCATGTGATCTTAGTTCATTATATGCTTATATATGTTTGATTAAGCACCCTATATGAGATTAGGGGCTAAGAAAGTTATGAGAAAAGAAAAGAGAAGATAAAGACAAGAAAAGAAAAGGCCAAGGCCTTAAGAAATCCCCAAAAGTCAAGACTTAGGGATTTTAGCACGCAAGGTGCTTGAGAAAATGCCAAGGCATTTACAGATAAGAAAGAAAAGAAAGAAAAACTATTTTATTTTCTAAGGCCAGTACCCGGCGTCCAAGGGCGTCGTTAAAGAAATCCAGGTGTCCAATTCCAAGGTCTTGGCCCTGGTAGATCAAGGTCTGCTCTATTAGGATTGGTGGCTCGCTACCCCAACCTTTTAGGGAACGCGCATATGAGATGGTACTTACGTCTTTAGTGGATCCAAGTGATTATTATTTTCAAGTATATGCTTTAGCAAAGTTTCTAAAGTTTAAAGAGTTTATCAAAAAGTTAAAGAATAGCTAAAGTTTCAAGTTGAGCCAAGAAAAGTAAATCGAGATTTATTAATGCTTGAGTATGCATGTTTTTGAGTTATACATGTTCTTAGTTTTCTTTCAAGCATATAAGTATCTCATATGATTTTCATATTGTTCAAGAAGCATGTTTGCACATTTCGAGATTTTGTGAGCTAGATAGTACTTACTAAGCTTTTTGCTTACTAGTTGCATTTCCTCTTACTGCAGATAAAGGTAATGGCAAGCAATTCTGAAGGAAGGCGACGAGGCGGTGCTGAGTAAAGTGTGTGTGGTGGCTGATTTTGGAGAGATCTTTGAGACGAGACAATTTAGTTATTTGAATTACAATGTTATAGTTTATTCAAATTTCAAGTTCTTGCTTTATGGAGTTTAGTGAACATTTAAGCTTTGAATAGTTTTACATACTCAATTTCTTACGGTGAAGATTCCATGTCATTTCATTTAGCATATATATCCTTATGATGGCATTGGATGAGTAGAAGTGTGAGTGGTTGGAAATATTGATACCTTGTTAGAAATATAGATGCATGTGCCAAGATAGTATTAATTTTTCTTTGGATCAAGTTTTATTGCTTAAATATGTTTAGAAGAGTTGCATCCACATTTCATAATGCTTTAGCAAGGTTATAGAACATGTATTTGGTGTTATAAATGCATAGGAGTCAAGATTGGTACAAATTCTAATGTTAAAGTTCATATAAACTTGAATAGCTTATTTTCTTCCGCAAAAGTCCAAATTTCAAGTTTATGGATTCATTTTGATTGGCTAAATTGATTGAAAAACTGGCCTAGAGTATAGAAATGGTGTCATGATTCTATTTGGCTCGAAAGTATAGGTTTGGTGGAGTTTTGAAGCAAGTGCCGAAATCTGAAAATTCTGTTTTCAGGCTTATCAGTCGACTGATACAGTATCAGTCGACTGATACCCGAAAGTTGAGTTGGGCGAGGCAAGTTTCAATAAGTTTCATCTTAGGAGTTTTTGAGAAAGAAAGTGTGACATGGTACCATGCATGACTACTTAAGTTAGTATATCATTCTTAGATGAATTTAAAAGAAAAAAAAAAGATTCCCGCATTTTTTTTTCTTTAGTCGTGCATTAGAGTCGAGAAGTAGACAGAAGTAACGATCCGTCTAAGGCAGGAGAAGGCGGGTCGCTACAAACTCTGAGGAAGATCGAGACTGATGCCAGGGCAACAGCAATCTTACAATGTGGCCTGACCAAAGAAGAACTGAAGTGGGTCGGATCCTTCAACTGTGCCAAAGTGATGTGGGAAAAGCTGATCAATCTACACGAAGAGAGCTCCCGAATTGAATTCGAGCCAGAGTCAAAATCAGAAGTTGAAATAGAATTCGTACCAAACTATGAATTCGAGCCGGAGTTAGAAGACGAATTGACTGAGACAAAAATGGTAACTAATTTCGAATCCTTTTGTGATTTACAATTAAATAATCAGACTGATACTATAATGGTCGAGGAAAGTATAATTTCAAGTGCAGGGAAAACTCCAAAGAAGAAGCTTCAACCTGTACCCGAGTCCGACTCAGACTCGGAATCAGAAGATAATGAAGGAGATCAACCCAAACTGGTTCGATTAGCTCGTGATCATTACAAGAGTACTAGACAAACAATCGAGAAAGGTATGTGTTCAATATTCAAAAATCCAATACTTATGTCAAATAACATAATTGATTTATATAAATTAGTTAAGGTTATTATGTTAGAAAACCGAAAACACAACCTTGCTTATTTTAAAAAATCAGATTATTATTTCAATTATGATATAACTTAGATCATTTTTTGTCAAGTTTGCCTGTTTTTTTTTTTTTTGCATAGAATTAGGATTGGTTAGTATAAGGACTAAATCGATTAACTGAAATTTGAACAACATAGTATTGGGTGGAGGTGAGATGATAGTACGTTAGGGAAGCCTTTTCTAATAAGGTCAAGTATTCTCTACTTGGTCTCTTTAGACTGGTGAAACTAGCCGAAGCTACCGATCCAAGACCCAAACTAGTTAGACCAGAATTTATCAAAAAGTAGTTTTGAAGATGAAATTTCACTAAAAGGCTTTGTCTAGGAAATGGTTGATGATCCAATAAGGCTACGGCCAAAGAAGGCCTAGTGCCTCACCAAGACCTGGAAGCCAATTTTTGAAATTCAAATTCCAGTTACTTCTTGTCAAATTCAAATCTAACACAAATTTCAATTGATCTTAGACAACTACTTTTTCAAAATAAAGTTAAAATTCATTAAAATGGTTTTCAAAGTTAATTCAATTTCTCAAAATTAATTATGATTTTTCAAAGTAAAATCCTTACTTCTAGTTAAATTTGTCTCACAAAACCCATAAGATTAACATGCTTGATCACGTAGAACTGGGTGAGACATCTAGGACATAAAAGCATAATTCACTATCCCTTTAAATAAAAAATGTTTTCAAAAGTTATTCAAAATTATCTCTAATTTTTCAGTTTACGGTACCCTACTCTTTCAATTCTAACATTTATTGTAATATGAAATTTCATGTTAAATATCTCAATAGACTCATTTTAAATATAATCTAGGGCTTGTTTGATTTAGTTATCGACTGGTCAAACATAGTCAACTGAGTCAAACTTGGTCAAAATAGTCAACCCTAGTCAACATAGTCGAACCTGCTCAACACTGAAACCCCTTAAGGAACTTAGATAAAAGTCAGACTGCGTCGGATACAGGGGAGTTTCTTTCTTTTTGAAAAATTTAAATTTATTCAAAAACTCTCGTATATTATATCTCTTTGAAAAATTATCATCATTTCAAAATGATTTTCGAAAACTGTGTTATCATTCCAAATTGAATTTTCTAAAATTATCCTCTTAAACATTATCATACTCCAAAGTTATTCTTTTGATTTTGGTAAACCCTAAAGACACAGAGGAAGGTCCACTTCATGATCTACAAGGACTCCTAGGATGTGTCAAATTTAGGGGGAGTCTGAATCAAAAAAGAAGAATTTCTGAAAAAGTTTTTATTGGTAATTATCTATTTTGAAATTGTTAGATAAATTCCTTTGATCTGAACTGAACCCTAAAGACTTAGAGGAAGAATACTTGTGTTCAACAAGCTTCTAAGGGCTGCGTCAAATTTAGGGGAAGGTCAAATTAAAAGAGTTATTAAACATTTCTAAATAATATGTTTTCATACACTATATTTCCAAAATTGTGTCGAAAACATAAGTAATTTGTCTTACAAAATATTATTTTAAAAATGTTTTTGTGGCTTATTAAATTATTTTTGAAATACCTTAAAAAATAATACTTGATATTGGAAAATTTTTCAGGGCACTTAGGGAAATATCTTGTAGTTAACAAGGTTTCCTAGGATTGTGTCAGGCTGAAAAAGAAACCAAGTAAAGTATCATGATCTCAAAATAACATTAAATTCTTTTAAAATATTATGTTTAAAAGTACTTATATGCATACTCTTCAAAAGTACTTATATTTTTCAAAAATTGCATGATATCTTTTAAAAGTACTTCTACTTTTCAAAATGAAATGTGTTTAAAAGTACTAATACCTTTCTAAAGTAATAGTGTTCTAAGTACGTGAATTTTCTAAAGACTTGACTACAAATACAAAATCTTTTTCCAAAATTGCACAATATCTTTCAAAGCGGAGTCTTTTTTGGTGCAATTTAAGTTGTGTGCTTTCAGAATTATACTAAGTATTTTTATATTTTCAAAACTCATAAGCTCTGATACACACATTTTTTTAAATCTTCTTTCAAAAAGTTCCTTATTGATATATGGCCAGGAGAGAGAAAATTTTAAACTTTATCTTGTTTTCACTAAGTATTTTTAAGTGCTTTAAAATTGGTCTAAGCATCTTCAAAGTACTTTCAAAACCTCTAAAGCACTAAGTACATTTATTTTGAAAATATTTCTAAGTAATATCTTTCTTAGTAAACAAAGTTTGTCTGAGCAAAAAAAAAATCGTTGAAATTTTTGACAAATGTTTCTAAGCAAAAATCTATGTTTCAGCAAAAACTTGTCTATTTAAAGATTTTTCCAAGTAAAAATGGTTTTTAATGCTCAAAATATGTTCCAAGGAAATTTCTCAATGAGTGCAAATGTTGAACCTTTTTTTAAAAGGAAAACTAGTTTCCAAATATTAGCTAAGTAAGTTACTGCTAAGTTTTTCTTGAAAACTATGTTGCAAGTTTTTGTAAGTTTTTTAATAAGGAGAAGAGTTGTCACATTAAGGGGCAGCTTCATGTATTTTCAAAACATCTATTACTTTGAACTTCATTTTTTTTAAAATCCATTTCTTAAAGTTTTTCTTGAAAACTATGTTTTTAAACTCCCTTACTTAAATTTATTTTGGTAAAACTCAAAACTCCCTATTAGATAACTTGTTCGCCCATGTATGTTTTTGATATATGTCAAAGTGGGAGGAAAGGTCAAAGTTAAGAGTTTTATAACACAAGTATTCATGGTTTTAGGGGGAGTATAAAAAAATTAATTTTTTTTCTACACTTATATATTGTTCATACTCCTTCATTTCTTAACTGTTATATGCTTATACTTAACTTTGAATTGTGTTGTCATAAATCGAAAAGGGGGAGATTGTTGGTGCAGGAAGCACTATATCGAACCTTGTTTTGATATTGGCAAAGGATTCAAAGTTAAGTGTTATTTGTTGTCTAATATGCTCATTAAGTGTGCAGGAAACAAAGTCTTAGCGAAGGGCTGCTAGGCACCTGGCGAAGGAATGCCAGGATACAAAGCCCTAGCGAAGGACTGCTAGGCACCAGGCGAAGGACTGCCTGGAACTGAAGACCTAGCGAAGGACTGCTAGGCACTGGCGAAGGAATGCCAGGACAAGAAGCCCTAGCGAAGGACTGCTAGGCACTGGCGAAGGAATGCCAGGGTACTGAAGCCCTAGCGAAGGACTGCTAGGCACCAGGCGAACGACAGCTTGGGACTGAAGACCTGGCGAAGGAATGCTAGGCACCGGGCGAAGGACAGCTTGGTATCCAAGACCTGGCAAAGGACCTCTAGGCAAAAGCCCAACCAGAGGAGCGGTTGGCATAAGGTACATTCTCCCGAGAGGAGTAGGTGAGGACGCGCTCCCTGTCGAGGGAACAGTAGGCGTCGGTTCGACCTAGGGTTCCATTTTTGAGACCCAATGTCAGAACCAAGACAGCTAAGGCTGTATAAAACTAACAACTTAGTGTTTTATGTTGTTTTCGGACTAACCCTGGATGCAGGACCAAAGGAACGAGTGTCTGCAGCTCAGAGAGCCTCAAAGGAGTGAGGCAGCAGCTGAGTAGGGCGCCCTGAGTGTCCCGGGTGTTGGTGCAATCTTGGTTATGTCAGGGTTGACCTAGTTTGACAAAGCTCAGGTGAGCTTGAGCCCAGTAAGCTCGGGTGAGCTTGACGTCGTAATGTTTCGATGTTTGACAATGATGTTTGAATGTGATAATGTTTGAATGTCATAGGAAGTCAAGTGAGTCAAGGTTGACTGGAGGCTTGACGGGAAAAGACCTAGTGGGACTAGGCACACCTAGTGGGACTAGGTGAAGTCCAGATGGATTGGGGAGATCGCAGGCTGGCAAGGGAAAAGACCTAGTGGGACTAGGCACACCTAGTGGGACTAGGTGAAGTCCAGTTGGATCGGGGAGATCGCAGGCTGGCAAGGGAAAAGACCTAGTGGGACTAGGTGAAGTCCAGATGGATCAGGGAGATCGCATGCTGGCAAGGTGGAAGTCTACCGAGAGACTAGACCTAACTCGAGGGTTAGGCGAATCTGGTTGGGAACCAGGTCAAGTCCGAGCTGGGAGCTAGGCAGTAGAAATTCAGGTTGGTCAACGGGGTTGATCGGACACTTGGTAGAGGATCCTAGACTTGTGGAAACAAGTTAGGTTGGACTCAATCGATTGGGTAATCGATTGGGTGAATCGATCAATTGATCGATTGCGGAGGTTTGTGCGAGAGGACAGAGGGTGTCTGAATCGATTAGGTAATCGATTCAGCCTTCCCTTAATCGATTGGTCAATCGATTAAGGTGTCTCGTGATCGATTGGGTTAATCGATCACAGAGTTTGTGCGAGAGAACAGAGAAGCTTTGAATTGATTGGGTAATCGATTCAGGGCACGTGTAATCGATTGGCTAATCGATTACCGTTCGAAAACTAGCCGTTGAACGGCTAAATCCTACGTGGTAATCGATTACCAAACCCTAGGCGTCGGGTATAAGGACTTTCACGCAGGTTTGGAGCCGTAGTTCTTCTCCTCTTCTTCTGCAACTTCATTGACATTTCAAGGGAAGCCTTGGAGCTTAGTGCTGCTGCATTTCCAAGGTCCAAGAGGCAATCACAAGCTTGAAGATAGCAAGGAAAGCAAAGAGAGTTCATTTATTGTAAATCTTGTAAGATTTCCTTCGTGTTTGCTTTGTTCTTGTTGTATCTTTGTAACAAGCTTGTAAGAGGTTTCTCCACCTCAAGAAGGAGACTTTCATAGTGCATGAGAGTGTGAGGAGAGTGGATCCTTGGATTAGTCACCCGGCCGGGGTGGATACCAAGTAAAATCCAAGTGTTAGCGATTGCTTGAAGTCTTCCGCCGCGTCAAATCATCTACAAGCGAATCGAAGCTAATCACCCCCCCTCTAGCTCGTCTACCGGTCCCAACAAGTGGTATCAGAGCAAGGTTGCTCTTCATTGGACTCATCGCCAAGAGGGCTAGAGCTAGAGGAAGAAGAAGAAGTTGGAAGAAACCCTAATTTCAAGAAGTCATCTTCAAGAGGGTTCAACTTCAAAAATGGAGTTTGGCTATGACACAAGGGCACCTCCACCATTCGACAAGGCAAACTTCAATCTTTGGAAATCAATGATTGAAAATTTCTTCATGATGGAGATAGAGCAATGGTTTGCTCTAATGGAAGGTTTTGAAGCTCCAACAAGCACTAAAGGGAAACTCCTCAAGAAAAGCAAATGGAATGAGGAGCAAATCAAGAGATGCGAGGCCAACTACAAAGTGACCAAGCTATTGGTCAATCTTTTGCCAAGCACCATTTTGGACAAGATTGGAGAATTTCAAGATGCCAAAGAGCTTTGGAGAAAATTGGCAAAGCTTCATGAAGATCTCTCCACTCTACAAAATCAAGACAAATACGAAGAGGGAGATTCATCAAGTAAAGATTCAGAAATTGAGAGGTGCTCAACATCCGAAGATGAAGCTCAAGAAGCCTCCACTTCAAGGGTTGAAGAGGAGCAAGATGTGCCATTGGCATCGGATCAAAGAAAAGCGTCAACATCATCATCCAAGGTCAATGAGGAGAAAGAAGAAGTCTCCACCTCTAGGATTGAGGGGGAGCGAAGGTCATTGACTCCGGAAGAAGAAGAAGTATCTACTTCCGGATCAAGTGAAGAGTCATGCCACACCCCTACAAGCAAAGGTATAAAAATTTCAATTTGTAAAAATAAAGTTCATATTATTTGCTTTGAGTGTAGGGAAAGAGGACACTATAAGAGTAAGTGTCCCAAATTGGTCAAGAAGAAGGTGCTAGTGGCACCCAAGACCAAAGAGAAGCCAAAGGAGGTCGGCCCCGTGGCAAAGAAGGACAAGAAGCACATTGTGTGCTTCTTATGCAAAGAAAAGGGACATTATCGAAATCAATGTCCAAAGGGGAAGAATCCGACCAAGGCTAAAAGGAGGAGCTCAAGTCAAGGGGGAGCCTCCAAGAATAACACTAAGGTACCATTAGGTAATGGTACTTATTTAAATCATGATAATATGCATGCTAGAAATAATTATTATCATTTCAATGCTATTTATCTTGAGAATAGGAGGTATGAGAAACCAAAAGAAAAATATAGAGCCTTTCATGCTAGGTCTACCACAACCAAGGATAGGGAAGATTTTAGATCATCTAAGGATAGACATACCCAATCCAAGTCCAAAAAGAAAAATTACCAAGGCTATATTAGAAAACCAAGCCTTGAGGAGGTAATGATTGAAAATCAAGTTTTGAGGTCAAAACTTGATAAATTAGAAAAATCCCTCAAAAGAATAGAAAATCTATTTAAGGGATCTAAGGATCAAAACCTAGAATTAGGAAATCAAGGACCCTCTAGGAGCAAGAAAGGTTTGGGGTACAAACCTAAGACTAAGGATGATGGTCCATCCTATCATAGAGTTCCATATAAATATGGAACTAAATCTAGGTCTAGGAGTCAAGTGAAGGTCACAAGGGAAGCCATCCCTAGAGTTGACCAAGACAAGACAAAGGTGACTAAGGCTTCGGAGAAGCATAAGAAAGTCTTTAGGAAGATTTCAAGGGAAGTCATCCCTAGTGAATACCTAGAACACCCAAGGAGCACCAATAGGTTTTGGATTCCTAAGAGTGTGTTTGCCACACCCTAGATAGGTCTAGGGAGTGTCAACTCTAATTGGAAGGGTAGTTAACCCAACCTTGATGAAGTTGACACTTTGGGACATTTTCAAGGAATTACTACCCTTGAAAATGAAGGATTCATTTATTTACTCTAGGAGGAGTAAATTTGTGCCAAATTATATTTTTGGAGGATTAAATTTGATAAAGTTGGCACAACTAGGTTAGAATCGAAAGATAGGCCAAGTTGGGGAGTTTTGGCATTATCTTGGAAATTAGGGCAAATTTAGGATTATCAATGGCTTAGCGATGAGTTATTGATACTTAATAGGAAATCTAGATATTTTCTTTTATGCTTATATGCCATGTTTTGTATGCCCTATCACATGCCATGACATCATGTTTCATCATTCACACTTATTATGAAAATATTATATGTCATGTCATACATGCATCATTTATCTATAATTTCTTTTGAAAAGCCTCATATGATGCATGTAATAGTCATAATCATGCATAGATCAATTTTTATTGAAATTAAGGGCATTGGCATTAATTGACATCCTAGGTGGATGATCAAGGTTTATAATGTCTAGGTAGAAATGCATGAACCCTTAGTTTAGGGAGAACATGACTTTCACATCTCACCAAGACTATAAGGTGACTTGTATGTGTTTTTGAGACACATTAGAAACAAGTGAGATGTTAGGGTGATGAACAAAACTCAAGGTGTTGATAAAGTGCATAAAATTGAGTTTCAGTTTCATCAAAACAAGAATTTAAATGAACTCCAATCATTGGGAAAGCTAATGTACAAGTCATATGCATTTAGCCCAAGGAACATGGTTGGATATTGGTGTTAGTGATATGAGAGAAGTGTCCTAAGGCAATCGCCTTATGATGTAAACATTTATATTAATAAATGATAATTCACTATTTGAGTATACATGTTTTGTGTATTTGATTGGGATCTTAAACTCATCTACTGAATGTCCGCAATACAACTCACAGCATAAGAGAATTTGTGATGGGATCACAACTAGTGATTATCTCTAATGTGCAAATGTGAAGTATTGAAAATATCCCTAGTCGATGAATTGATAAATATGGACACTATCAATTCTGTTGAGACTAGCATGGGTTATTCTCTAATCAGCTGATTCTCACTGGCTGGTGACATTGGGATGTCCGGAGATAAACATGGATGCTAGTTAAGGGAACTAGTTCATTGGAGTGACTAGCTATAAGACTTCATATGGGAATCTACATGTAGATATGTCAATGAAGTTCTTACTGCGGCTTAAGTGCGATGTTCCTTTGACTTGCGGTATTCAAGTCATCTTGGTCATGGAGACTTATACTTTAACATCTTAAGCAGACATCTCCAAGGAGGTGTGGACCCAGGATGATTGGGTATAAGCTGATGTGCCTGAAGATGTTTGAATAGCATACAAAGGATTCACCACTCCTTGCGAGGAGTTGTATACCCAGGCCTATCGTCGGATTGTTACTCAAAACCTCTGGCCAGAGTATGTCATGTATAGAGTGCGAATCTCTAAAATACATGAGAGTAATTAGAAATCCAAAGGACGAGAAAGACACTACTTGGGCTAGGTGTGACGTAGTCAGCCTAGTGGGGACTGACACCATAGACCGTGTCCTGAACCAAGTGGGTATAAGGTGGTGAAGGGAATGGGGCACGATTCATTAGAGCTGCTGAAGGGTTTCAGAATAATTTCTTCTGAGGTCAAACCGTTGATCTTTCGATTAATTGGGGATCATGATTTACTACTAGGTGCCACTCATGATCGTTCTATAATTAATGGGTTAATTATAGACGGCCAACATAAATTGAAAGCCTATTTAGTCACACGCAATACGAGTAATCCGAGGGATTTAAAACGAGTTGAAAATTAGATTTTTCGATCAAGAGAAATAAGTCGAATCTGAGTTAGTCAGAGGCGCAATGGAAGCTAAAAATGGCTAAGTCTTTTGAAGGCTTTTTGGGCGAATTAAATGAGTTTAATTCGCGGCGGTTCAGGTTGGTTTGGCCGGCCAAAGAGGGTGTCAAAACCCCCTTTGGTGGCTGGCCACAATAGAGGGAGAAAACCAATTAATTTTGGTTTAATTAATAAAATAGATCTAGCGTGATTTATTTTATAAATTATGGATAAATAAATTTGTATAAAGAAATTTATATAAATAAAATTTATAGAAATTTATTCTTTTATGGAAGATTAAAATAATCCATGAATTAGTTTATTTTAATTTTATAAAATCAATTATGAATTGATTTATCCATAATAAGAAAGTTTATAAATTTCTTATAAAATTTATTCCATAATTTAAAGAGAAGAAGAATTAGTTTTTATTATAAATTAGTTTATAATAAAGACTCGGTTTAAACGGAATAATTAATAAGAAAATTTATAAGATAAATTTCTTATAACTAATTTCGTTAATTCGGTTTAGAGGGAGACTTAGCAAAGGAGTTGCTACTATATATAAAGGAACCAAAGGCTAGCCCTTATTCCAATCAATCAATTAAGAGATTAATTATTCTCTCCCTCTCTCTCTTAATCTCTTCTCCTCTCCCTCTCCCTCTCTTGCCTAGGGCCGGCGCCCACCCTTGTGGATTAGGGCCGGCGCACCCAACCAACTTCCAAGGTGAAGTTGGCGTGAGCAATCAAGGAGGAGGAGAACCTGAACACGAAGAAGAAGAAGCGGATAGCGACTCCTCTCTTCCCGGAATACGATTCCATTACTTCGTTGGTTAGTTTTTCCATTATTTCTCTTATTCTTCTAGTTGTGCCTTCCGAGAATCTAGTAGTTCTCGTCGGCACAAAACTCGTGACTTTGTGAAGTCATCCCGAAGAGAACTCGGCGTGGACGCGAATAGAGGCGGAGCTTCCAAGGGACGCTACGGTTGGATCTCGTCCCTTAGTTCGAGTTACGAGAGGTACTTGGTAAATTAGTTTACTTTTCGCAAAGTTTTATTTTATGATTATGTTAACACACTATAAGGTTGCATGCTAGATACGAAGTTAAGATAATTTGGGAAATTATTTTATGCAAACTCTTCCGCTGCACGAAAAATTTTGAATTTTACGAACTCGTATCCTTGTCGACATACACCCGGTCCCAACAATTGGTTTTGAAAAACATTTTAAAACTATCTTGGAAAACCTTGGTGAAGATTATCATTTGATAGCACTCATCATTGATGAAATGGATACAAAACAATGAAAAACATTGAAGTATTTCAATGGTTTCAAATTTTGTGTCAATCTTTGAAAAAGAAGGCTATTTTCATAGAACATTATTTTTCCCTGATAGTATATGGTATAAATAATGTCTACACAAAATTTTAAAATTTTTTGAATTTTGTAGAATTATTTAGGAGTTTCTGAAATTCGAATATGAAATTGTTTTCAGAAATCAGAAACTCCCAATTGATCGGGTGATCGATTGGGACAGTAGCCAATCGATTGGTCAATCGATTGGTAGGTCTATTTTGCGAGCACAGAAGCTCGCGTAATCGATTCTTTGATCGATTACAGTCAACCGTAATCGATCAGTTGATCGATTAAGGACTGTGTAATCGATTGGTTCCCAACACCAATCGATTGTTGAGACTGAAACTGTTAGTTTTCAGTCCAATAACCCATTGTTAAGTAACCTAACAATCCCTAGCCCCTTGAAATACTTTTATAAGTATATTCGGGTAAATTTCATTGTGATGTCAAAAAGGGAAAGGGTCTGGTGAAATTTATAGGGTTAATGAGAGGTTTTGGTTCAAGTTTTGAATCCCAAAATCTCAACCACCTCAAGTTGAGTTTTCCTAAAGGTTTAGGAACTCAAAAGTCATTGTTGGTGCAATGATAGAGGTTTAGAGCATGTTTTGAGGGGGAGGTCTTCCTTAACAACATGTGGTTGTTTTTTTTTTTTAATTTTTCTGTGAAAGAATGAAGATTGAATATCTTCATTATGATGAATGCTCAAGGTTGAGCATGGGTTCAATGAAAAGTATGGGATTTTCATTAGGTATATCTTTGACCATATAGACTCTCAGGGAGAGTGTTTGATGTGTGTCCAAGGGGGAGAAAATTGAAAGGCTAATAGGGATTAGTCTTTCTCAAACATATTGTCAAACATCAAAAAGGGAGAGATTGTTGGTGCAATCTTGGTTAGGTCAGAGTTGACCTAGTTTGACAAAGCTCAGGTGAGCTTGAGTCCATAAGCTCGGGTGAGCTTGAGGTCGTAATGTTTCGATGTTTGACAATGATGTTTGAATGTGATAATGTTTGAATGTCATAGGAAGTCAAGTGAGTCAAGGTTGACTGGAGGCTTGACGGGAAAAGACCTAGTGGGACTAGGCACACCTAGTGGGACTAGGTGAAGTCCAGCTGGATCGAGGAGATCGCAGGCTGGCAAGGGAAAAGACCTAGTGGGACTAGGTGAAGTCCAGATGGATCGGAGAGATCGCATGCTAGCAAGGTGGAAGTCTACCGAGAGACTAGACCTAACTCGAGGGTTAGGCGAATCTGGTTGGGAACCAGGTCAAGTCTGAGCTGGGAGCTAGGCAGTAGAAATTCAGGTTGGTCAACGGGATTGATCGGACACTTGGTAGGGGATCCTAGACTTGTGGAAACAAGTTAGGTTGGACTCAATCGATTGGGTAATCGATTGGGTGAATCGATCAGTTGATCGATTACGGAGGTTTGCGCGAGAGGACAGAGGGTGTCTGAATCGATTGGGTAATCGATTCAGCCTTCCCTTAATCGATTGGTCAATCGATTAAGGTGTCTCTTGATCGATTGGGGTAATCGATCACAGAGTTTGTGCGAGAGAACAGAGAAGCTCTGAATCGATTGGGTAATCGATTCAGGGCACGGGTAATCGATTGGATAATCGATTACCGTTCGAAAACTAGCCGTTGAACGGCTAAATCCTACGTGGTAATCGATTGGGTAATCGATTACCAAACCCTAGGCGTTGGGTATAAGGACTTTCGCGCAGGTTTGGAGCCGTAGTTCTTCTCCTCTTCTTCTCCAACTTCATTGCCATTTCAAGGGAAGCCTTGGAGCTTAGTGCTGCTGCATTTCCAAGGTCCAAGAGGCAATCACAAGCTTGAAGAGAGCAAGGAAAGCAAAGAGAGTTCATTTATTGTAAATCTTGTAAGATTTCCTTCGTGTTTGCTTTGTTCTTGTTGTATCTTTGTAACAAGCTTGTAAGAGGTTTCTCCACCTCAAGAAGTAGACTTCATAGTGCATGAGAGTGTGAGGAGAGTGGATCCTTGGATTAGTCACCCGACCGGGGTGGATACCAAGTAAAATCCAAGTGTTAGCGATTGCTTGAAGTCTTCCGCCGCGTCAAATCATCTACAAGCGAATCGAAGCTAATCACCCCCCCCTCTAGCTCGTCTACCGGTCCCAACACCGGGTGCCCCCAAGGTGAACATAAAACAAATGAAGCAAAAGGAGCTTCGGCTGAATACTAGCCGGGGCGCCCTCAGCAGTCAGGGCGCCCCCAGCACCCAGGGCGCCTCGAACGGCTAGGGCGCCCCGCACTTGGAGCCAGCGAAGAGGATAATATTATCCATCCGAGACTTCTGCTGAATAGGTCAGCCAGGGCGCCCTTGGCTTCTCGGGCACCCGCGTCAAAGCATTATCCCGACTTTGAAGGGATAACTCGCTGACCGCGAGAAGAGGGGATCACAGACCACATGGAGGGCGCCCCCATGCTCCAAGGCGCCCTCAGAACCCTATAAAAGACCCTCGACTCCCCAAGCTTCAATACAACTTCTTCCAATGCTGTTACGTTCTTCTGCTCCTGCGCTTCGGTTTTTGCGCCTCATATAGAATTGCCCAAAGTAAACGGTCAACGACCGTGGGCCTTGGAGTAGGAGTCGACCTAGGCTCCGAACCAAGTAAAACTACCTGTGTTCGTGTGTTGTGTTTTAATTTCTGCTGTGCAATTTCTCTATCTCTAAATTCGAACGATTTATGATATTCACCCCTTCTATCGTATTCTCTCGATCCAACAAAAGTATCAAGACACTACGATCAGATCGTGGTGGCGAGTACCTCTTGCAAGAGTTTAGGACCTACTTATCAGAAGTTGGGATTCAGTCCCAATTGTCTGCACCCGGTACGCCCCAACAAAACGGTGTGGCAGAAAGAAGGAATAGAACTCTTATGGAGATGGTTATATCGATGATGAGCTACTCCGAGTTGCCAGATTCATTCTGGGGATATACTCTGGAAACGACAATGTGCATACTGAACTTGGTACCATCTAAGTCAGTACCCTCTACTCCCACAGAATTATGGACTGGGTGAAAGCTTAGTCTAAGACATATTCAGATTTGGGATAGTCCAACATAATTGCTAAAGGGAGATACTGATATATTGGAATCTCGTACAGAAGTGCGCTTGTTCATACGCTATCATAGAGGGACGAAAAGTGGATTATTTTATAGTCCTAAGGATCAGAGGGTAATCGTTAGCATGAATGCCAAATTCTTAGAGGAAGACTATGTGATGAACCACAAGCCCATGAGTAGACATGTTCTTAGGGAATTAAGAGGAGACATTCCGACCTTAGTACCAACGGTACAAGAGGATATACCATAAGTCACTGCACCGTGTGTCACAGAAGATACACAGGTGGTACCTCGTCGCATTGGGAGGGTTGTTACACAACCTGAGAGATTCATGTTCTTGGGAGAGTCTTTGAACTTGGTCCCTGGCGAACATGAGCCTGATCCCTGGACCTATGACGAGGCACTCCAAGATAAAGATGCGGTATCTTGGCAAAGTGCAATGAATTCTGAGATAGAATCTATGGATTCTAATCATGTCTGGGAGCTAGTAGAACCACCCAATGGTGTAAAAGCCATTGGATGCAAGTGGATCTACAGGAGAAAGAGAGGATCAGATGGGAAGCTCGAGACCTTCAAAGCTAGGCTTGTTGCGAAAGGGTATACTCAAAAAGAGGATATCGATTATGAGGAGACCTTTTCGTCAGTAGTCATGCTTAAATCTATCCGGATTCTCTTATCTATTGCCGCTCATATAGATTATGAGGTATGGCAGATGGACGTCAAGACAGCTTTCCTTAATGAAATTCTTGAGGAGACCATCTATATGATGCAACTAGAGGGATTCATTACGAAGAGCAAAGAGCATCTTGTGTGCATGGTTAATCGGTCCATTTATGGATTGAAGCAAGCTTCAAGATCTTGGAACATCCACTTTGATGAGGTAATTCAGTCATATGGATTTATTCAAAGTCCATATGAGTCATGTGTATATAAGAGATGTGACGGAAACGTAGTGGTATTTCTTGTACTATACATAGATGATATTTTGCTCATCTGCAACAATGTCAAAGTATTATCAGACATAAGGGTATGGTTGTCCAAACAGTTTGATATGAAGGACTTGGGAGAAGCGGGACACATCCTTGGGATCAAGGTTATAAGGGATCGCCAAAAAAGGATGTTGTGCTTATCCCAAGCATCATACATAGACACTGTCCTAGCTCATTTTAGCATAGAAACTCCAAGAAAAGTTTTCTACCTTTCAGGCACGGAGTCCCTCTATCTAAGGAGATGTGTCCTAAAACATCAAAGGAGATAGACGAGATGAAGGCGATTCCTTTTGCTTCGGTTGTTGGAAGCCTCATGTATGCTATGTTGTGTACGAGACCGGATATCTACATTGTCGTGGGCATGGTAAGCAGATATCAGATTAACCATGGACAGGGACATTGGACTACGGTAAAGCATATACTAAAGTACCTAAGAAGTACTAGGGATTATATGCTGGTTAACCAGAAGACCAATTACTCCCTGTGGGTTATACGGATTCAGACTTCCAATCAGATAGGGACAAAGGTAAGTCTACCTTGGGGTTTGTGTTCACTTTAGGAGGTGGAGCCATAGTATGGAGGAGTGTCAAGCAGAAATGCGTGGCGGACTCCACCATGGATGTTGAGTATGTGGCAGCCTCAGAGGCAGCCAAGGAATCTGTATAGCTCAAGAACTTCATGATGGACTTGGATGTGATTCCTGGTTTACCCAGAGCTATCACAATTTATTGTGATATCAGTGGTGCAGTTGCAAACTCGAAGGAACCATGAGTCCATAAAGCAAGTAAACACATAGAGCGCAAGTACCACCTAATACGAGAAATCGTAAAGCGAAGAGAAGTTGTTGTCGCCAAGATTGCATCGGAAGACAACCTGGCAGATCCTTTAAGTAAGGCCCTTCTAGCGAGAGTTTTTGATAGGCATGTGGAGGATATGGGAGTCAGATGTATGGAGTTATGAGGACAGCAGAGTCTTTGAGTATAACTAGGAGATTGTTAGGATGTATACTAAAAGTCTTGCCTTTTCTGTATGGGCATCTACATTTTGAAAGAGAATCACATGATCACTCTTTGCATGTTTATATTAGTATGTGTATTTTGTCTGATACCTTGCATTGTAGATAACATGGTATGTCGTGTCACACAGAAAATCATGTTATCGGTTCCTTGTAATGTACAAGTAGAGGCTCACAACCGAGATGGAATTGGAATAACCATCGGGATAGTTGTAGTGTAATTTGGTGTTGGTTTATCTTGACCATAGAATTATGTTGGTGTCGGAAGCACCATATCAAACCTGGGTTTTGATAATGGCAAAGGGTTCAATGTTAAGGTTAAGTTGTTATCTAATGGAACTATTAAGTGTGCAAGAAAGTCCTAGGTAAACTAGGCTCGAAGTTTTGACCTGCAGGGTTGAGCAATAAGTCCTAGTCGTGGACTAGGCACCGAAGACCTAATCGGTGGTTAGCCAATAAGTTTTGGTCATGGACTGGGCACTAAAGTCCTGATTCAGAAGATCGGGCAGAAGTCTTAGTCGGTCGGGAGTTACGGAAAGAAGTAGAAACGAGTCAAGGAACAGACGTCTTGAGATTCGACAATCTCAGAGGCCGAGGAAAAGTCCAACCAGAGGAGCCGGTTGGCAAAAGGTAACATCTCCTGAGAGAAGTAGGTGAGGACGCACTCCCCGAAAGAGGGAATAGTAGGCGTCAGTTCGACCTAGGGTTCCATTTGGAAGCCCAAAGTCACAACCTACACAATGCAGGTAGTTATTTATATTTATATTTAACCATTACTGCTGTTTTGGAACTAACCCTGGTTGCAGAAACAAAAGGTTGGAGTTTCTGTATCCCAGGGGCTTGAGAGGATTCAGGCGCCCGAGAACATAGGCACCTGTGTTGATATAGGCGGCCCAGATAGGTTACTCCAAAGGTTGCGAAGCGGATCCACCATGTCAGCATGGGAGGCGCTCGTGAGCAGTCAGGCGCCCCAGACGTCCGAGCTTGCGGATGAGGATGCGCCTAGATAGGCGACGTGGCAGGCGCCCTACAACATCAGGGGTGCCTTGGACAGTAGTATAAAAATGGGTTCACCCCTTGCTTCCGTACAACACTTTTTCCAACTCATACACTCAAATGCTCAGTTCACTTTCCTTCGTGCTAGAGGTCCAAGCGCCAACAACTCTCCAGATCAATGACCTGCTGCTCTGGTCTTCAGATTATTTTCTAATCGTCGGTATATTTGTTTCAAGTGTTTTATTTTATTCTATATTCGTGATTCAATTCGTGTAATATTTTTCGAAATATAGAATTTCCCAACGAAAATGGTCAAGGACCGTGGGCCTTGGAGTAGGAGCCATCATTGACTCCAAACCAAGTAAAAAGAAAAAGAGTTAGCATTGCATTAATTTTTCTGCTGCGCAATATTCTTACGTATCCGAAATTTTATCGATATTCACCCCCCCTCTATCGATTCTAAATGATCCCACAAGTGGTATCAGAGCGCGTTGCTCAAATTTGGTGCAACCACCGATTGAGCAATTTTCGTATTTCTTTTTAAAATTATTTTTTGACGTTCGTAAATTTTTGTTCATTGATGTTGGTGCAACACCACTTGATTCATATTATTTTTTTTCTACCGCACTGCTAATCCAAGACTCAGTCTTGGAACAAAGTTTCTTTGTCTTTGTATTCTTTTTAGATTAAAGACTCTATGGCCATGCAAGAAGGCTACAACACCGCGAGACCACCACTCTTCTATGGAGAATATTTCTCCTATTGGAAGAGCAGGATGGAGATCCACCTGAAAACTAAGGTGGACATGTGGATCATCGTCCAGTCCGTACTGGAGATCCCCAAAAATGCACAATGTGAAGGTTCAAGGATATTTAGAGTGGGAGGCTCCACACAAGAAGAAAATAGAAGCAGACGCAAAGGCCACACAAACACTGCAATGTGGCTTAACCAAGGAAGAGCTCAACCGCGTTGGCCCCTTCAGCAACGCAAAGGAGCTCTGGAGCAAATTGATCGAACTGTTGGATCGAGAAAATACGATAGAGGGGGGTGAATATCGTAAAATCTTTTCGGATTAGAGAAGAGAATGCGCAACGGAAATTTAAATCAAACACACAGAACATAAGCGTTATTACTTGGTTCTGAGTCGCGGTCGACTCCTACTCTAAGGCCCATGGTCCTTGACTGTTTACTACGGGCAATTATATAATGCGCAAAGTTTTACAAAGATTTGTACAATAATAGTAAAGTAAAAAGAACAAGTTTACTCTTCGTTACTGACGCCCGGTGTGGATCGTGCTTCGGAGCGGAGGGTCGTCGTCGGCGCTTGAATCATGAGATTGGGAGTTTCCGGAGTGGAGCGCTTGAGCGAAGTGCGTTGAGGCGTTCGAGAGTTGTGTCTTGAAGCCTTGGGGGTCGAGCCCCTTTTATAGTGCACCTGGGGGCGCTCTGGACGTTGGGGGCGCCCTCCACGTGCCTCTGGATCTGCAAACCCCTATCCGAAACTCGGTCAACCCTTATCCCTCTAAGATCGGGCTTGGAGCTGACGGTGGCGCTCGGGACACTGGGGGCACCCTGCTTAACTTGGTCAATAGGCTTCATGGTTGATTTTTTCTTCGGTTCATTTCTTTTCTTGGACTCAGGGCGCCCGGGACCTCCAGGGCACCCTGCTTAGTGCAGTATCGAAGCGACTCTTTGCTTGGTTGTTTGCTTTGACCTTGGGGGCGCCCGGGACCTCCAGGGCGCCCTGCCCAGCTGCTGCCCCTCTCCTTTGGGGCGTTCTGAGCTGCAGAAACTCGTTCCTTCGGTCCTGCATCCAGGGTTAGTTCCAAAACAACAAGGTATGAGTGTTAGATAATTTTTTACAGCCGTAGCTGTCTTGGTTCTGACTTCGGGTCTCCAATATGGAACCCTAGGTCGAACCGACGCCTACTGTTCCCTTGACGGGGAACGCGTCCTCACCTACTCCTCTCAGGAGAGTTTAACTTTTCCCAACTGGCTCCTGCGGTTGGATTTTTGCTCAACAGCCCTTCACAAGGTGCCTAGCAACCCTTCGCCAGGTCTTCGGTACCAAGCAGTCCTTCGCCAGGTGTCTAGCAGCCCTTCGCTAGCTCTTGGATTCCCAGTAGCCCTTCGCCAGGTGCCTAGCAGTCCTTCGTCAGGTCTTCGACTCCTAGCAGCCGTTCGCCAGGTGCCTAGCAGCCCTTCGCCAGGACTTCTTTCAGCACACAGAATGAGCAGATTAGGCCAACATAACTTCTTAACTTTTGAACCCTTTGCCATTATCAAAACTCAGGTTCGACTTAGGTACTGCCTGCACCAACAATCTCCCCCTTTTTGATTTATGGCAACCTGGTTCAAAAAGTTAAGTTTAAACAAAGACAAGTAAAATGCCAATTTAGTTTCCTCCCCCTGGAAGGAATCTCCCTCTAGGTTTTTTAAATGTTCGCGGGGTTAAAAAAAATCCTAAGTCTAAAAGGGAATTTATTTTTCAATACTTAGAAAAATGTAAGTTTAGAAAATATTTTCCAAAAAAAATTTTGGATTGCGCACATGGAAAATTTGCACACTTAGAAAAATTTCAAGTAAATTACTTAGTTTCCGCACTTTAGACAATTTTCTAAACTCCTTCTGATGTTTCTATTAAAAAAAACTTTTAGCATATTTTTGAGTTGAGAAACATTTTTCCAACCTAGAAAGTTTTTAAGGAAAATTAATACTTAACAGGTTTTCTATTAGAGAAATTTCAGATAAGTACTTAGAGAAATAGTTTAAGTCAAGTTCAGATATGTACTTAGAGAAATGGTTTAAGTCAAGTACTTAGAATTGATTTTGAAAACAATTTTATGCGCTTGACTTTAAGGGATTTTACTTTTTGAAATTTTACTTTTTGAAAAAGGAGAAAATAAAGTTTTCAAAATTTTTGAAATTGAAATTTTTGAAAAAATTTTAAACCTTCTCTCCTTTCCAATCTCTCCCCCTTTGTCATATATCAAAAAAGACAATATAGTAAAACAATATAGCAAAAAGAAGTGAGGTGCTATACTGAAACAATTCGACATATAAACTGAACCAAATCTATTTGAATTATCTCTTTCGGGTCTTGTCTAACCCAATTAGCTACTTACTAACTGTTATCAACAGTAGTTTTTGCAAGGGTTAGTCAAGTTAAGTGTTCTGTTCAAGTTAGATTTTTTAATCTTGACACTTAACCTGATTACTGTGTAATTTGTATTTAGTGCCCAAATTACTGCAGATGCACTGACTTAAAGCATCTTGAATTAAGGCAAAGACCTAAGCTTCTCAACCCATTTTAGGTTATCAATCAAAAGTACCCTAAGGTGCTTGTGAGATGCTGGCTTCTAGATCTATAGGTGCATGCAGTTCTAGGGTTAGGGCCTAAGCTAAGTCCATTTGAAAAAGCCCTAGTTTTGAAGGGGGTAATTTTTCAAAAAAAAAAAACTAAGTCGAAAAATTGAAAAAGAACAATAAAAAATAATTTTTCAAATTAAGTAGGAATTGATTTTAACATCAAGTAAAGCAGTTAAAAAAACAGAAGTAGAGTAAGCCTATTATACCAAGCATAACCCTAACTGCCTTCTTAGTGAGCTGAACTCAGACTCAGGTAGGGGATTGGTGAATATGTCAGCTAAGTTTGATTTAGAGTCTACATGCTTAAGGACTATCTCACCCCTGGCTACATGATCTCTTACGAAGTGGTGTTTAACTTCTATATGTTTAGTTCTAGAGTGTTGGATTGGATTTTTAGTTAGATTAATTGAACTTATATTATCAATGTAGACTTGGGTTTGGGTGTAGTTAAGCTGAAAGTCCTTAACAGTGTGCATCATCTATAAGAGTTGTGCTACACATTCTCCTAAAGCAACATACTCAGCTTCAGTTGTGGATAGAGCTACACAGTGTTGCTTCTCACTGCACCAACTTACTAGACTATTTCCTAACATTTGGCAGCTTCCACTTGTACTCTTTCTATCTAGTTTACAACCAGCTGTAATGCCCGCCCTTATATCTACTCTCGGGGCGGGGTTACGTAGCAACAATCATCCAATTTTAACATAAAATATAAGCAAGAGTGCAAGGACTAAGTACTGAGCATGCTTGTTTAAAACTATCAAGTGATATTTACCAGTGCTAAGCATACTAGTCATCATTTGAAATATCTTAATAAAGAGTTATCCTAACATTCAAGAGTACCAATCCTAATCACTAACATTCTTTATCAAGAAAACATGAACATAAGCATAGTAAAGTAGATATAGAATCATTCTTTCCCGAGCCACCACCCCACACATCTTCAGCCATCCTGCCTCTTCCTTTAGTTTAAGTGTCCCTTACCCTGATCTGCAGCATAAGACAACACATAGACTAGTAAGCACAATGCTTAGTAAGGATCCTCTCCTACTCGCAAAATCCATACGGAATAATACAACATGTACACATAATGAATCATAAACATGAGTTTATCATAGCATACTAACATCAAAGTTTCTAAGCAAGCAGTATGAAGTATCTTAAGCATATCCTTCACATATAATAAATGTTTTCAAAACAATTCCATAAAGGTATTACTTAAAAATATTTCAACATCATATAGGGCCCAGTTGTATACCACATAATGCGCGTTCCCTAATGAATTGGGGTAGCGAGCCACCAATCCCATTAGAGCAGGACCCTTCTGTCCTACCGGAGCCATGACCTTAAGTTAACATGCACCCCGGATTTGTTTAACGACCCCCTTCCGAGTCGGGTACACAACTTACAAAGTAAAATACTTATCATGTCTTTACATATATGCTAAGGAGTACTTCCAAATTCACTTCTCAAGGGACACACCACTCTTCAAGGGTGTTCGTGATCCCATAGGGACACACCACACAACATAAGGGTGTTCTTGATCCCATACTTAGTGGAGTATCCTTTCAAGCATTTTAACATACACATCACATGCAATCTCATAAGGGTGACCCATGGGCTATAAGACATGCTCATACATACATCATGCTTCAACCACTTAAACATACTTTATATATGACAAGATTGGTCACATAGATCATACTCATATCATAGAAAGTGGTAGCATGCTTCATGGATTAAATTCATTCTTCCTAACCCTAAACTAGGGTTTGGCCGAAATTCATGAGGTAAGAATAGGTTAGGTTTTTAACATCAAACATCCCATACAAGCGTCACCTATATATACATCATGTATCATACTAAGCATAACATACATCATGGGGTAATCAACCTTCACAACCCTAATGTTCCTTGCCTTGGCCGAAAGTCATGCTAGGGAAGATTAAGTTTTCCAATCAAACATTCCATTTAAACATCACATGCATATACATATCTTCATCCCAAACATAAGCATATCTCATAGGGTACATCCCATACAATCATCACATATATATATATACCATGTATCATACTAAGCATAGCATACATCATGGGGTAATTAACCTTCACAACCCTAATGGTTTATGCCTTGGCCGAAAGTCATGCTAGGGGGAAGTTAAGTTTTTCAATCAAACATTCCATTTAAACATCACATGCATATACATATCATCATCCCCAAACATAAGCATATCTCATAGGGTAGTTTAACCTTCACAAACCCTAACCTTGGGGTGTTGGCCGAAAGTCATGCTAGGGAAGATTAAGTTTTCCAATCAAACATTCCATTTAAACATCACATGCATAGACATATCATCATCCCAAACATAAGCATATCTCATAGGGTACATCCCATACAATCATCATATATATATATATATATCATGTATCATACTAAGCATAGCATACATCATGGGGTAATTAACCTTCACAACCCTAATGGTTTATGCCTTGGCCGAAAGTCATACTAGGGGGAAGTTAAGTTTTCCAATCAAACATTCCATTTGAACATCACATGCATATACATATCATCATCCCCAAACATAAGCATATCTCATAGGGTAGTTTAACCTTCACAAACCCTAACCTTGGGGTGTTGGCCGAAAGTCATAGGGTAGGGGGAATTAGGGTTTTTGCAATGAAACATTCACACAGACATTTATACAAACACCTTGTATACACTATCATACAATACACTAAGCATGGATATATTATAGGATAATTCAACCCTCACTAACCCTAGTTTCCATGCCTTGGCCGAAACCCATCCAAACCCTAAATCCTAGTTTTTGTCATCACAATATGTAGGGACACAACACATATGTATACCCTAAGTCCCAAAGGTTCTCCTCATGCATCAAGGAGTAGCCAAGGTCTCCCCCTTGGGGGTGGCCGAAACCTACACAAGGGCTAACCCTAGGGTTTGGTTCATCACAACATGAAGGGAAACAACATATAGGTATACACTAAGTCCCAAGGGGTCTTCTCATGCATCAAGAAGTAACCAAGGCCTTCCCCTAAGGGGTGGCCGACACTCACACAAGGGGAAAATCCCCATTTTCGAAAACCACAAGGTGAAGAAATCATACAATTACAATTACACTGCAGGCGAGGGGATACTTACATCCTTTCACTTGAATTTCACCTTCTCTAAACCTTTAGGGTACCCTTGGTTGAAGGAGGGGTGAGAGTTTCCTTCACTAGAACTTCTCTAGAACTCTTGGCCCTAGTAGAGGGCAAGATCCTTGGATGGGGTCTTCATCCTTCCAATTCCCTAGGGTTAGAACAATAGGGTGTACTTTTCAAAAAAAGAAGAAGAAGGAGAGGCTCTAGGTTTCGGTTTTGAAGTGGGGAAGAAGAAGAAGAAAATGAAACTTCTTTCCCCTTCTCTTATTTATACTATTCTCATGAAGGTGTTAGTGATATGAGAGAAGTGTCCTAAGGCAATCACCTTATGATTGTAAACATTTATTTCAATAAATAAAAATTCACTATTTGAGTATACATATTTGTGTATTTGATTGGGATCTTAAACTCATCTACTGAATGTCCGCAATATAATTCACAGCATAAGAGAATTTGTGATGGGATCACAACTAGTGATTATCTCTACATGTGCAATTGTGAAGTATTGAAAATATCCCTAGTCGATGAATTGATAAAAACGGACACTATCAATTCTGTTGAGACTAGCATGGGTTATTCTCTAATCAGCTGATTCTCACTGGCTGGTGACATTGGGATGTCCGGAGATAAACATGGATGCTAGATAAGGGAACTAGTTCATTGGAGTGACTAGCTGTAAAACTTCATATGGTAATCTATACAGATATGTCAATGAAGTTCTTACTGCAGCTTAAGTGCGATGTTCCTTTGACTTGCGGTGTTCAAGTCATCTTGGTCATGGAGACTTATACTTTAACATCTTAAGCAAGCATCTCCAAGGAGGTGTGGACCCAGGATGATTGGGTATAAGCCGAAGTGCCCGAAGATGTTTGAACAGCCTACAAAGGATTCACCACTCCTTGCGAGGAGATGTATACCCAGGCCTATCGTCGGATTGTTACTCAAAGCCTCTGGCCAGAGCATATCATGTTTAGAGTGCGAGTCTCTTAAATACATGAGAGTAATTAGAAATCCAAAGGACGAGAAAGACACTACTTGGGCTAGGTGTGACGTACTCAGTCTAGTGGGGACTGACACAAACAGACCATGTCCTGAACCAAGTGGGTATAAGGTGGTGAAGGGAATGGGACACGATTTATTAGAGTTGCTGAAGGGTTTCAGAATTACTTCTGAGGTCAACCGTTGATCTTTCGATTAATTGTGGGTCATGATGTACTACTAGGTGCCACTCATGATCGTTCTATAATTAGTTGATTATAGACGGCCAACATAAATTGAAAGCCTATTTAGTCACACGCACTACGAGTAATTCGAGGGATTTAAAACGAGTTGAAAATTAGATTTTCTGATCAAGAGAAATAAGTCGAATCTGAGTTAATCAGAGGCGCAACGGAAGCTAAAAATGGGTAAGTCTTTTGAAGGCTTATTGGGCGAATTAAATGAGTTTAATTCTCGATGGGATCGGCTTGGTTTGGCCGACCAAAGAGGGTGTCCACCCTCTTGGTTTGGCCGGCCATTAAAAAGGGGATAAACCAATTTAATTGGTTTAATTAATAAAATAAATCTAGCGCGATTTGTTTTATAAATTATGGATAAATAAATTGATATATAAAGAAATTTATATAAAGAGATTTATAAAGAAATTTGTAAAAATTTATTCTTTTTATGGAAATTAAATTGAACCATGAATTGGTTTAATTTTAATTTATAAAATCAATTATGAATTGATTTATCCATGATAAGAAAATTTTATACAAATTTTATTCCATACAAATTATGAATTGATTTATCCATGCACTCATGATCATTCATTTTGATTCTTTTTATGGAAATTAAAATGATCCATGGAATGGTTTATTTTAATTTTATAAAATCAATTATGAATTGATTTTTCCATAATAAAGAAACTTTATAAATTTCTTGTAAAATTTATTCCATAATAAAACAAATACTTCTCTCTTTTAATTATGGAATAAAATTTGTATAAAATTTTCTTATCATGGATAAATCAATTCATAATTGATTTTATAAATTAAAATTAAACCAATTCATGGTTCAATTTAATTTCCATAAAAAGAATAAATTTTTATAAATTTCTTTATAAATCACTTTATATAAATTTCTTTATATATCAATTTATTTATCCATAATTTATAAAACAAATCGCGCTAGATTTATTTTATTAATTAAACCAATTAAATTGGTTTATCCCCGTTTTAATGGTCGGCCAAACCAAGAGGGTGGACACCCTCTTTGGTCGGCCAAACCAAGCCGATCCCATCGCGAATTAAACTCATTTAATTCGCCCAATAAGCCTTCAAAAGACTTACCCATTTTTAGCTTCCGTTGCGCCTCTGATTAACTCAGATTCGACTTATTTCTCTTGATCGGAAAATCCAATTTTCAACTCGTTTTAAATCCCTCGGATTACTCGTAGTGCGTGTGACTAAATAGGCTTTCGATTTATGTTGGCCGTCTATAATCAACCAATTATAGAACGATCATGAGTGGCACCTAGTAGTACATCATGACCCCCAATTAATCGAAAGATCAACGGTTGACCTCAGAAGTAATTCTGAAACCCTTCAGCAGCTCTAATAAATCGTGCCCCATTCCCTTCACCACCTTATACCCACTTGGTTCAGGACATGGTCTCTTTGTGTCAGTCCCCACTAGACTGACTACGTCACACCTAGCCCAAGTAGTGTCTTTCTCGTCCTTTGGATTTCTAATTACTCTCATGTATTTAAGAGACTCGCACTCTAAACATGATATGCTCTGGCCAGAGGCTTTGAGTAACAATCCGACGATAGGCCTGGGTATACATCTCCTCGCAAGGAGTGGTGAATCCTTTGTAGGCTGTTCAAACATCTTCGGGCACTTCGGCTTATACCCAATCATCCTGGGTCCACACCTCCTTGGAGATGCTTGCTTAAGATGTTAAAGTATAAGTCTCCATGACCAAGATGACTTGAACACCGCAAGTCAAAGGAACATCGCACTTAAGCTGCAGTAAGAACTTCATTGACATATCTATATAGATTACCATATGAAGTTTTACAGCTAGTCACTCCAATGAACTAGTTCCCTTAACTAGCATCCATGTTTATCTCCGGACATCCCAATGTCACCAGCCAGTGAGAATCAGCTGATTAGAGAATAACCCATGCTAGTCTCAACAGAATTGATAGTGTCCGTTTTTATCAATTCATCGACTAGGGATATTTTCAATACTTCACAATTGCACATGTAGAGATAATCACTAGTTGTGATCCCATCACAAATTCTCTTATGCTGTGAATTGTATTGCGGACATTCAGTAGATGAGTTTAAGATCCCAATCAAATACACTAACATGTATACTCAAATAGTGAATTTCATTTATTAAAATAAATGTTTACAATCATAAGGCGATTGCCTTAGGACACTTCTCTCATATCACTAACAAACTCCCACTTGGCCTAATGCCAATCGCTACGGTATCCAATACCACAGGCTCTAACATGACCCTCAAACTTGTTTGAGGCAAGGCCTTAGTTAAAGGATCCGCTAAATTCCTTTCAGTGGGAATTTTCTCAATTTGTATATCATTCCTACTTATAATCTCTCTGATCAGATGATAGCGGCGAAGCACGTGTTTGGATCGCTGATGAGACCTTGGTTCCTTTGCTTGTGCAATAGCTCCATTGTTGTCGCAGTAAACCGGCACTGCTTCATCAATGGTTGGAACCACGCCAAGTTCGGAGACAAACTTCTTGATCCAGACTGCTTCCTTTGCTGCTTCCGAAGCTGCGATATATTCCGCTTCCGTGGTAGAATCCGCTACGGTGTCTTGTTTGGAACTTTTCCAACTTACTGCGCCTCCATTCAAAGTAAATACGTATCCAGACTGGATTTGGAGTCATCCTTATCTGTCTGGAAACTGGCATCTGTATACCCACGTATTACCATATCTCCTTCTCCATATATTAGGAACACATCCTTAGTTCTTCTTAAGTACTTAAGGATTGTCTTGACAGCCGCCCAATGATCCATTCCTGGATCCGACTGGTATCTGCTTGTGACGCTCAGAGCATACGATACATCGGGCCTAGTACATAACATAGCATACATGATAGATCCTATCGCGGATGCATAAGGAATCTTATTCATGCAAATCCTCTCGTCTTCTGTGCGCGGACACATAGACTTTGAAAGGTTGATCCCATGCCTGATGGGAAGGTAACCTTTCTTGGATTCCGACATGCTAAACCTTTTTAGCACTCGGTCTATATATGTAGACTGCGAAAGACCAAGCAACCGTTTTGATCTATCTCTATAGATTCTAATCCCAAGGATATAGGTTGCTTCTCCCAGGTCTTTCATGGAGAAAGTTTTGGACAACCAAATTTTAACTGTTTGTAAGACTGATATATCGTTTCCTATAAGTAATATGTCATCGACATATAATACTAGGAATACGACTGCACTCCCACTAACCTTCTTGTACACACAAGGTTCGTCAGGATTTTGTGAGAAATCAAACTCTTTGATTGTCTCATCAAAACGGATGTTCCAGCTCCTAGATGCTTGCTTCAGTCCATATATGGATCGTCGAAGCTTGCATACTTTGGTTTTATCAACCGATGTGAAACCTTCAGGTTGTATCATGTATACATCCTCAAGCAGGTTTCCATTAAGGAAAGCTGTTTTCACATCCATTTGCCATATCTCATAATCATAATGAGCTGCTATGGCTAGGAGCATCCGAATGGATTTAAGCATAGCTACTGGCGAATAGGTTTCGTCATAATCAATTCCTTGTTTTTGACGATATCCTTTTGCCACTAATCTAGCCTTAAAGGTAACTACATTACCTTCCATGTCGGTTTTCTTCTTGAAAACCCACTTGCACCCTATGGGCTTAATCCCTTCAGGTGGGTTAACCAAGTCCCATACTTGATTTTCTACATGGAATCCATTTCCGACTTCATGGCTTCAAGCCATTTGTCCCTTTCTGAACTTTTCAGAACATCTTCATAACTGATAGGTTCGTCATCCTTATGAGTAACACGTCGTTCGATTCACTTATGAGAAATCCGTATCTCTCTGGAATATTGCGTGTCCTATCAGACCTACGAAGAGGTGGTGTTGTTTTAGGTTCAACTGATAGCTCATCATTATGAGGTATTGGTTGTGGGTCTGACTAGGTGTCTCTGTAATGTCTATTGGAGTTTCTTGAACTTCATCAAGTTCAATGCCACTCCCACTGTTTTCTTGTAAAAGAAATTCTTTTTCCAGAAATACAGCATGCCTTGAAACAAACACCTTTTGTTCCAAGGGATGATAGAATTGGTAACCCTTCGTTTCCTTGGGTATCCAATAAATAGACATTTATCAGACTTAGCATCCAATTTGTCTGATACAGTCCGCTTCACATAAGCCGGACAACCCCATATCTTAAGGTGAGTTAAGTGGAGTTTCTTACTATTCCATGTCTCATATGGAGTAGTAGAGACTACCTTGGTCGGGACTCTATTTAGCAAGTAAACAGCTGTCTTTAGTGCATAGCCCCAAAAGGATTTTGGAAGAGTTGCATGATTCATCATAGACCTAACCATGTCCATCAAGGTTCGGTTGCGCCTCTCAGATACACCATTATGCTGTGGTGTATATGGCGGAGTCCATTGGGACAATATCCCATTGTCTCTAAGATATCTTGAAACTCTTGACTCAAGTATTCACCACCCCGATCAGATCGAAGTATTTTAATACTTTTGCCAAGCTGTTTCTCTACTTCATTTCTGAACTCTTTGAATTTCTCAAAGGCTTCAGATTTGTGTTTCATCAAGAACACATACCCGAATCATGAGTGATCATCGATAAAGGTGATGAAGTAGCTATAGCCTCCTTGTGCAAGAGTTGACATTGGTCAACATACATCAGTATGTATTAGACCAAGCAATTCTCCCACTGGATTACCTTTTCCAGAAAAGGGTAATTTGGTCATCTTGCCTTTTAAGCATGATTCGCATGTATCAAATGAACCAGGTTCAAATGATTCCAAAATTCCACATCGGTGTAATTCGGTCATGCGTTTCTTACTTACATGGCCAAGACGACAATGCCAAGTGTAGGAGTCTATTCGATTATCTATTCGAGCACGTTTGTTGCTAACTTCGATATTAAAAACGTCACTGGATAAATCTAACATGTAGATACCATTGCGTAAAGTTCCATTCCCATAAAGAACGCCATTTAAAGTTATGTAACAACAATTGTTACTAAAAGTTAAATGATAACCCTTTTCATTCAAACATGAAATAGATACAATGTTCTTTATTAATGAAAGAACAAAATAACAATTATCCAATTCTAAGACACGTCCAGTGGGGAGCTTTAGCAAATATGTTCCGATGGCAACAGCAGCAATCTTTGCTCCATTTCCAACTCGCAAATTCGCTTCTCCTTTGACGAGTCTTCTTCTATTCCTTAGCCCCTGTATGTCATTACATATATGTGAGGTACACCCAGTATCAAGTACCCAGGTATTAGAGGAAATAGAGTGACATTCAATAACGAAGATACCTGAAGAGGATGGGGCATCGGATGCCTTATTCTTCAAGGACTCAAGATAAACCTTGCAGTTTCTTCGCCAGTGACCCTCCTTGCCACAATGATGGCAAGTTCCTTTTGATTTCTTTTCAGTCTTTTTGGCCTTTTTCTTCTTTCCTTTATTCTGTTCTTTGGCCTTCCTCTTAGAACCTTTCTTCGAGGAACCAACTAACAGAATCGTCTTTTGATCCTGCTTTACAGAAGGCTTACAGTCTTCAGCAGGTTGAGCAACTCAGGAATGGTAGTTTCCAGCTTGTTCATCCGATAGTTCATTACAAATTGTGAATAACTCTTGGGCAAACAATGCAGAATTAAGTCAATACTTAGTTCATGATCCATTGCAAAACCGAGTGTGTTTAGTCGCTCAATGTACCCCAACATCTTTAATACAAATTGTGAGGCAGAAGTGCCTTCCTGCATCTTAGAGGTGAAGAGGAGTCTGGAGACTTCGAACCTTTCGGATCTCGCCTGCTCTTCGAACAACTCATGAAGATGGAAGATGATGGTATAAGCATCCATATTCTCATGCTGTTTTTGCAACTCAGGTACCATAGAGGCTAGCATAATGCAACTCGCAAGTTCAGAATCAGTCACATGTTTCTGATAGGCCACTAACTGTTCTGGAGTTGCACCCTCTGGTGGACGGTTGGGAAGTTGATCTTCAATGACATAAGCAAGCTTCTCGGCCTTGAGGACTATCCTCAGGTTTCGAAGCCAGTCCATGAAGTTCGGCCCAGTCAGTTTATTGGTGTCCAAAATGGAACGCAAGTTTAGTAAAGACATGATCGAGTGATTAACCTAGAATTACAAATTGAGCTTATGTGAGAAGATGATAAAGAATGTATCAATATACATTAATAAAATCCTATTTATTTTTCAAATTGAATAACCCTTTTTATCAATTCGGGAGATTGTAGGAACATTTCCAAATAGGTTGATATCCAACCACAGATAAAAACAACCATGGCTGTGGCCATCAAGTTATTCTTAGCTATGAAGGTAGGTAATTATACTGATTACACATCACATATATGTAACTATCACCTTATGCTATCAACTAATTGAATGTTTGCATAAATCATTGGGCTGTTAACTCATTAACAAGTATGTAACAATATAGATAGCACCCAACTGCACCTCTCTTTACATCGACCTTGGCTGTGGCACAACAAATCGATGCTCCAAGCTTAAGGCTGACCCATTAATCAAGAAATAGTTTTAATATGGTTGGAGCTCATTCAACCGCTTAGTCAGGCTTGGATGTGTCCAACAACCAAAACTAAGGATTGACCTCTGACTCCTACTATATTATTCATAAACTAATTCCATGGTTTGAACATGTTGAGGTTCAAGCCGGGCATAGATGTGTCCATCAACCCAAACGAGAAACAAAACTCCGATTCTAACCATATTAATGGAAGGTGTTGGCCTTAATATTTTGTAAGGGGTTTTGGGTCTCATCCTTTCTTTTCTAAGCACATTCATGATATATAATTATGTCATGACTAATGATTTCCTTAATAAAGTATGTATGTGACTTAATTTATCAAGTCTCATTAATTGAATTAGGAACCGGATTTTCATACTTTATTAAAGGAATTGTTTTGGGAAACAATTTCCTAAATTGTCATAATCAATTTCGGAAATAATATGTTTAAGACTTTGATTTCTCTAAATCAAACCTTATTAAATTAAGAGACGATTCCCTTAATTCAACTACATATTATTTTCATGAAAATCTCATTTAAGAAAACACTATAGGAAACCATTTTCCTAATTAATTTTGGAGACAACAATATATAAGAGCATCACCTCTTAAATCATATTTTATTCATGGATTTAATTAATTATAACAAATTGTTTTCTAAGGGTGGCTCCCCGAGGCTCAGATACCCAAAGAAAAGTAATTTGTCGTAAATCCAATTTGGTCCGCTTCGGAAGCGTAACCAAATTAAACATGACAATTTCATTTAAAATTGGGAAATTAAATTTCCACAACTAACTTTAAATTGGACGGCTCCCCGAGGCTCAATCCAAAATAAAGAATTTTGTTGACAATTTAAAAACCAATTCAAATTTAATTGTCAATTAATTATCCATAAATTTGTCTAGACTTTCTTGAAAGAAAGTGCCCAAAATTGCGAGATTTCATAATAGGTTTTCAGAATATTTGTAAGTTTCTGGTACAAAGAAAACTTACATATTTCCAAAATTGGAAAATTTCTAAAATAGAAAATTTCCAAAATTGGAAAGTTTCCAAAGATGGGAAGTTTTCACAATTATTATAAAATTTCAGAAACTAGAAAATTTCAAAAGTTTGCGAAATTTCATGAGGATTTCCAAACTTAGAAATTCCTAAATCTAAAATTTTTTATAATTTGAAAGTTTCCATAATTGAAAATTTTTCCAAAATTGAGATTATGACAAAGTATTCCGCAAAACAATTGTATGATTATGTCGAACACTAACCGGCTCTGATACCACTGTTGGGACCGGGTGCATGTTGACAAGGATACGGGTTCGTAAAATTTTAAATTTCTTGTAAAATTTATTCCATAATAAAACAAATACTTCTCTCTTTTAATTATGGAATAAAATTTATATAAAATTTTCTTATCATGGATAAATCAATTCATAATTGATTTTATAAATTAAAATTAAACCAATTCATGGTTCAATTTAATTTCCATAAGAAGAATAAATTTTTATAAATTTCTTTATAAATCTCTTTATATAAATTTCTTTATATATCAATTTATTTATCCATAATTTATAAAAGAAATCGCGCTAGATTTATGTTATTAATTAAACCAATTAAATTGGTTTATCCCCTTTTTAATGGCCGGCCAAACCAAGAGGGTGGACCCTCTTTGATCGGCCAAACCAAGCCGATCCCATCAGAAGGGACATGCCTCTTCACTTCCCTAGCTTTAACTAGCACGTTTCTTATTCCCTCAACATGAAATACTCATTGGTGCATTGGTTAAGGCATGGCTAGTGCAACTAGGAGGTTCAAGGTTCGATCCTTGCTTCCTCCTTTCTATATTTTCTTTTTATCACATTTTGCACTAATCCACATCAAAGCCCATTAAGCCAAGCCCATCATGACATTTCATATTAATGTTTCATGAATTCATAATATTTCATATGGGAAAATTTTGGGGTGTTACACCAGCGTAGTCAAAATCCGAGTATCCTGACAAGTCAAAGGTTGAGGTTCTAGGATACCAAATTCCTAGATTTAGGGTGCCCTTAATGTATCTTAGTATTCTTTTTAGGGCAGCTAAGTGAGTTTCCTTAGCACAAGTTTGGTATCTAGCACACATTCCTACACCAAAAAGGATATCAGGTCTGCTGGCTGTAAGATATAGTAGACTTCCAATCATACTTCTATAGAGTTTAAGGTCACTATCTATTTTTACATTTGTGGCCTTGGGGGTACTTATGCTTTTAGAGCTATCCATTTTAAATTTCTTTATTAACACCTTAGCATATTTAGATTGATGGACATAGTTTCCATCCCTAGTTTGCTTAATTTGTAACCCTAGAAAGAAGTTGAGCTCAAACACTAAGCTCATTTTAAATTCATTTTCCATTATTTTAACAAATTATTTTAGGAAATTTGAGTTGGTGGATCCAAAAATTATATCGTCTACGTAGATTTGTGCAATAAAGATGCCCTTTTCTAAGGTCTTAATAAATAGGGTTGAGTCAATTTTTCCCTGTTTAAATTTTTTAAAAATTAGGTAGGTTGATAAGCGTTCATACCATGCCCTAGGTGCTTGTTTTAGTCCATAAAGTGCTTTAGTGAGTTTGTAAACATGGTCAGATCTTTCTAAGTCCTCAAAATCGGGGGGTTATCCTACATAGATTTCTTCCTTAATAAATCCATTTAGAAAGGCTGACATTACATCCATTTGGTAGAGTTTAAATCCCTTATGAGATTTAAACTACTGGGGCATAGGTTTCATCATAATCTAACCCTTCTACTTGACTGAACCCTTTGACTACTAAGCGGGCATTATTTCTCACTATTTCTCCTTGATCATTTAGCTTATTCCTAAAAACCCACTTAGTATCAATAATGGATTGGCCATCAGGTTTAGGTACTAGTTCCCAAACTTGGTTCCTCTCAAACTGGCTAACTCTTCTTGCATTGCTATGATCCAATCAGGATCAGGTAGGGCTTCCTCTATAGTCTTAGGTTCAATTTTTGAAATCATTGCAATCTGACTAAGGTTCCTACAAGAGGACCTAGTTCTAACTCCTAAGGTTGGATCACCCACAATTTGATCAGTTGGGTGACTGAGTCTGGGTTTCATAGCTTTTCTAGAACTTGGTTCAGCTTCAGGTCCGACTGGTGGGTTTGGTTCAGTATTTGGTTCAACTACTTGGGTTGGTTCAATTATTGGTTCAATTGACTCAATAGTTGGTTCAATAGTTAGTTCATTTAGGGGTTCAATTAAAGGTTCAATAGTTTGTTCATTATCTTCTTAATCAGTATTTGATGAATTTAGATCTGGATTATCAAATTTTGAATAAATTTCTTCATCAAATAACAGATTTGTTGTTTCTTCAATTTTCTTAGTTTGTTTATTGAAAACCCTATAGGCTCTACTTGTCGTTGAATATCCTAAGAAGATGCCTGGGGTTGACTTAGACTGGAATTTACCTAGATAGTCCTTGGTGTTTAAGATATGGACTTTGCACCCAAAGACCCTTAGGTAATGTAGGTTTGGAAGTCTATGGTAGTATAATTCATAGTGTGTTTTATTGTGTCGTTTGTTAATTAGGACCCTATTTTGGATGTAACAGGTCATACTAATTGTTTCCGCCCAAAATTGGTTAGCTAGGTTAAATTCATTGAGCATAGCCCTAGCGGCTTCCTGTAGGGTTCTATTTCTCCGTTCAACTATCCCATTTTGCTGGGGGATTCTAGGACACGAAAATTCGTGTATATACCCCTTTATCTTACAAAACTCCTCGAATCGTTGATTTGCAAACTCTCCCCCGTGATCACTCCTAAGCCTTTTGATTTTGGTATCGTTTTGATTTTCAATTAACTTGCAAAAATCACTAAATAGGTTTAGGGTTTCATCTTTGGTCTTTAGAATCCTAACCCAGGTAAACCTAGAATAATCATCAATAATTACTAAGCAGTACCGGTTTCTACTTAGTGACTTGGCTCCATGTGAATCAAATAGGTCAAGGTGCAGGAGCTCAAGTGTGGTTTGAGTTAGATCTGATTGAATCAGTTTTTTATTAGACCTGGTTTGTTTACCTTGATTGCATGATTCACATATTAAGTTTTCATGGTTCTTAATTTTAGTTATACCTTTAATTAGGCCATGTTAGGTGATTTTTGAAATTAATCATAGATTAGTATGTCCTAATCTCCAATGCCAGAGGTTTGATTCTTCTAACTGAGTTAACATGCATTTAGGTACTAAGGGTAGGTTTATAGTGTAAACATTATTTTTCCTAGAGCCCTTAAGCATGATTTTTGAGTCTTGCAAGTTTCTAATTAGGCAGTTAGAGTTGGTGAAGGTGACTACATAGCCAGTATCACATAATTGACTTATGCTAAGCAAGTTAAATTTAAAATCATCAACCAAAAGCACATTTTTAATAACAAAGTTAGATTTGAGTTCAATGTTACCTGACCCAATCACTTTGAGTGTAGCATTGTTGCCAAATGCTACTGAGCCTAGGTTCTTGAACTTGAATTTGGTGAATTTCAATTTATCCCCAGTCATGTGTCTGGAGCATCCGCTATCTAACATTCATTGGTCCAAATCTTTATGTTCCTACACATAAAGAGTTTTGTTGATTTGGATCCAATTAGAATTAAGGATAGCTTAAATTGATTTTCACAACCTAGTCTGTCTCACCCAACCTAGAGTTATCAATCACGTTTGCCTTATGGGTTTTTGTGAGACAGGTTTTAGTAGACAGAATTATTTTGAAAGATCATGATTTATTTTGAGAAAAGTTAAATTAATTTTGAAAACAATTGTTTTTGAATTTATTTTGAAAAAGTTTGAATCTACGATTAACTGAAAATTTGTGTTAGATTCGAATTTGACAAAGAATAATTTGAATTTGAATTTCAAAAATTGGCTTCCAGGTCTTGGCGATGCACTAGGCCTTCTTTGGTCGTAGCCTTATTGGATCATCAACCCTTTCCTTGACAAAGCATTTTAATGAAATTTCATTTTCAAAATTATTTTTTGAAAAATTCTGGTCTATCTAGTTTGGGTCTTGGATCGGTAGCTTCGGCTAGTTCCACCAGTCTAAATAGACCAAGTAGTGTATACTTGACATATTAGAAGAGGTTTCCCTAACGTACTATCATCTCACCGCCACCCAATACTATGTTGTTCAAATTTTAGTTAATTGGATTAGTCCTTAGTCTAACTATTCCTATGTCTAAACATGGTGAATTGCAGAAAATAAATAGACAAACAATCATGCAATTTAAACAAGAAAAGACAATCATTTAACTATGAAAATTATTTTTAATTTGGCTGCCCTTGGACTAAAGCCACGATAATGGTTCGGCAAGATGTGAATCTTATACTTGGGGATCCAATACTGATTTGATCCAGTTTGGTTGTTCAGGCATAGTTTGGGTACCCATGCCTGATCTTTAGGTCTAGACTGATTCAGTACAGCATAGTAAGATCTTTGTCTCGACTTGGTTCGATAGCCTAACCCGGATCGATTTAGAACCGACTTCTGTTTTCCAAGGATCATGTCAAGACCCTTGGAACCAGAAGTGAATCGTTCTAATGCTGCTCTAAGGTCCTTGACTTGCGTTTTCAAGGAGGAGTTCTCTTCCTCAAGTTTTTCAACTTGAGTAGAGATTCCTTCTTGATCCTTCTCAGTTGAGGATCTAGAGTCAGCTTCCTCTTTCAGGAGTTTTACTTCCTGTCGGAGGGACTCGACTCGGATTTTGGCTTTCGCCAAGTCTCAAGATAGATATGCAATTAATTCTGATAACTGACTTTTAGAAAACCCACTTACAGTGATTTGGCCGTCCTCTGAAAATGTGAGGTTTCCGCCATCTGGCTCCGATTCTGACTCGGTCTCGATTTCTTCCTAAGCAGTCAGAGCGAGCAGGTTCGACTGTGGAGCCTCTTCTTCTTCTTCAGAGGAAGACTCGTCCCACGTTGCTTGAAGGGCCTTCTTCCTTCTTGTCTTCTTTGTCTCCTTCAGATTTGGGCTTTCCGTCTTATAGTGACCCTTCTTTTTGCATTCGTAATAGGTCACGTTTGGTTTGGTCTTTTCATTTGAAGGATCAGCTGGTTCTTCCTTTCTTCGGCTAGCTTTCCTTCTGTTGGTTTGGTTTTTTAGTTCCTTTTAGTAGTCTCGGGCTAGCCGAACCAGTTTGGGTCGATTTCCTTCGCTGTCTTCTAAGTCTGAATTTGAGTCAGACTCGGGTGCAGGTTGAGGCTTCTTCTTGGTCATCTTTCCAGTTTTACCTGCAACAAAGGCAATGCCTTTCTCGGCCAGGGTGTAGTTAGTCTGCTCATGTAATTCAAGCTTAGAAAACAACTCATCTAATTTAATTTTAGACAAATCCCTTGAAACTTTGTACGCATCTACCATAGATGCCCACAAAGTGTTTCTCGGGAAAGCGTTAAGGGTGTACCTGATTAGGTCGCGGTTTTCTACCTTGTGACCGATTGAATGTAGACCGTTCATCAGCTCCTGGATTCTGGCGTGGAGCTGGGCTGCAGATTCGCTGTCGTTCATCTTGATTGTGTACAACTTGTTTAGCAATAGGTCCCTCTTGCTGATTCAAGTGTCGGAGGTTCCTTCGTGCAACTCAATCAACTTACCTCAGAGTTCCTTTACACTGTTGAATGGTGCTACCCGGTTCAGCTCTTCTTTAGTTAGGCCGCATTGGAGTGTTTGAGTCGCCATTGCATTGGCCTCGATCTTTCTTTTGAGTGCGGTATCCCATTCGGTGTATGATTGTGTTGGTGCAGAATGCACCTAAGTCAAACCTGTGTTTTGAGAATGGCAACATAGGTCAAAAGTTAAGTCTTTCTTGTTTTCTAACAAGTCACTCTAGTGTGCAGGAAAAGCCCTTGCGAAGGACTGCTAGGCACTGGCAAAGGAATGCCAGGGTAAAAAGACCTAGCGAAGGACTGCTAGGCACTGGCGAAGGAAAGCCAGGGTCAAAAGACCTAGCGAAGGACTGCTAGGCGCCAGGCGAAGGACTGTCTGGGACTGAAGCCCTAGCGAAGGAATGCTAGGCACTGAGCGAAGGGCAGCTCGGCATCCAAGACCTGACAAAGGACCGTCAGGCAAAAGTCCAACTAGAGGAATGGTTGGCATCAGGTAAATTCTCCCGAGAGGAGTAGGTGAGGACGCGTTCCCCGTCGAGGGAACAGTAGGCGTCGGTTCGACCTAGGGCTCCATTTTGGAGACCAAAGTCAGAACCAAGACAGCTAAGGCTGTATAAATAAATATTTTATTTGCTTTAGTGTGTTTTGGACTAACCCTGGATGCAGGACCGAAGGAACGTGTGTCTGCAGCTCAGAGAGCCTCAAAGGAATGAGGCATATTTGGGGCGCCCCCGCTGCTCCCGGGCGCCCCCTGCGCTGCGGGCGCCCCCATGCGCAACCTCGAACCCGAACCCCTCGAAGCCAAGGAGATAGGACTTTGACCCGGTCAATCCGGGCGCCCCGAGCGATCCGGGCACCCCGGTCAAAGCGGATCCAGAGGATAGACGCTGACCGAGAGCTCTGCGGATCAGAGGCCACGTGGGGGGCGCCCCCGACGTCCCGGGCGCCCCTAGGCCCTATATAAAGGGCCTTCGACCAAGGCTTCAGGACACCAGTTCTCTCAATGCCCCAAAGATCTTCTACGCTCGTGCCTTGCTCCGGAAACACTCCAACTCGAGCCGACGACGTCCCGCTGCCCCGAAAGAGTCAATCCACTCCGGACGTCGGTAACGAAGATCGAATTTTTTTATTATTATTGTTAGTACACTTATTTGTAATAAATTATTGTAAACTATTTTGCGCGTATATAGAATTGCCCAAAGTAAACGGTCAATAACCGTGGGCCTTGGAGTAGGAGTCGACACAGGCTCCGAACCAAGTAAATCGACCGTGTCTTTGTGCTGTGATTGTTTTTATTTTATTTCTGCTGCGTACGTGCTCTTTACGAAAATCCGAACGATTTCCGATATTCACCCCCCCCCTCTATCGGTTTTCTCGATCCAACAAGTGGTATCTGAGCGGGGTTATTCAAACTTGGTGCAACCACCAGTTTGAAAATTTTTTTTTCGGATTTTTTTTAATTCTTTTTATTGTTCGAATTTTTTTTAATACTTTATTATCCTTATCCCGCAGTACTAATCCAAGATCAAGTCTTGGGACATTTCCTTGTTAGTCTTCTTTTACAGAACAAATGGCCATGCAAGAGGGATTTAGCACCGCTAGACCTCCACTCTTCAGTGGAGAAGACTTTTCTTACTGGAAAAGTCGTATGGAGGTCCACCTGAAAACTCAGGTGGACATGTGGATCATTATCCAGTCCGGTCTGGAGATCCCCCGAAATGCCGAAGGACTTCCTCAGAACTATTCTGAATGGGACAATGCCCTAAACCGAAAGATAGAAGCCAACGCAAAAGCTACTCAGACTCTTCAATGCGGATTGACGAAAGAAGAGCTGAACCGTGTGGGCCCCTTCAACAGTGCAAAGGAGCTGTGGACAAAACTAATCGAGCTGCACGAAGGGACTTCAGATACTCGGATCAGTAAGAGGGATCTGCTACTGAACAAACTCTACACCTTCAAGATGACCGACAACGAAACAACAGCTCAGCTCCACGCACGAATCCAAGAGGTAATGAACGGTCTTCACACAATAGGTCACAAGCTTGAAAACCGTGACCTAATAAGGTATGCTATAAATGCCTTCCCTAGAAACACCTTGTGGGCATCTATGGTAGATGCATACAAGGTCTCTAGGGATCTTTCTAAAATAAAATTAGATGAATTATTTTCTGAACTAGAACTGCACGAACAAACTAACACCAATATGGTCGAGAAAGGTATTGCTTTCGTTGCAAGTAAAACTGGAAGGACAACAAAGAAGAAGCCTGAACCCGAACCTGAGTCTAACTCAGAGTCAGACTCAGAAGAAGAAGAAGGAGATCAAACTAAGCTGGTCCGGCTCGCTCGAAGTTACTACAAGGAGCTGATGAACCGAACCAACAAACGAAAAACCGGTCGAAGAAAGGACGAATCAGCTGAACCCGCAAACAAGCCTAATGTGACCTGCTACGAGTGAAAGAAAAAGGGTCACTACAAGTCAGAGTGGCCTAACCTAAAGGAGACAAAAAAGACGAGAAGAAAGAAGGCACTGCAAGCAACCTGGGACGAATCTTCCTCAGAAGAAGAAGAAGAGGCACCCCAGTCCAACCTCCTAGCTCTAACCGCCTCAGATAAAGTCGAGACTGAGTCAGAATCAGAGCAAGAGGACGGCGAGCTGACCTTCACAGAAGACGGAGAAATTAAGGTAACCGGTTTTAATAGATTGCAATTAACTGAATTAATTTCATTTCTTTCTCGAGATTTGGCAAAAGCCAAACTCCGAGTCGAATCCCTCCGACAGGAAGTAAAACTCCTGAAAGAGGGAGCTGACTCTAAACCCTTAACCTAGAAGGTTCAGGAAGGAACTCCTACTCAAGTTGAAAAACTTGAAAAGGAAAACTCCTCCCTGAAAACTCAGGTTAAGGATCTTAGATCAGCATTAGAACGATTTACATTTGGTTCCAAGGGTCTTGACATGATCCTTGGAAAACAGAAATCAGTTCTAAATCGATCCGGATTGGGCTATAGAACCAAATCTCGGCAAAGATCTTACTTTGCTGTACTGAATCAGTCCAGAGGTAAAATTCAAGCATGGGTACCTAAACTATACCTGAACAAACCAACTGGATCAAATCAGTATTGGATCCCCAAGGACAAGATTCACATCTTGCCTAACCATCACCGTGGCTTTAGTCCAGGGGGAGCCAAACTGAAAACAATATTTATTATTAGATAAAATTGTTATTCTTGATTGAAATATGATTGTTTGCTTGTTTATTTAATTTCTGCAAATTACCATGATTAGACTTAGGCTAGTTTAAGGACCGAACAAACTTAGCTGAAATTTGACAACAAGTATTGGGTGGAGGTGAGATGATAGTACGTTAGGGAAGCCAATTTGGCGGAACTAGCCGAAGCTACCGATCCAAGACCCAAACTAGTTAGACCAAAAATTTTTCAAAGAATTTTTGAAAATGAAATTTCATTAAAAGGCTTTGTCAAGGAAAGGTGGATGATCCCATAAGGCTACGGCCAAAGAAGGCCTAGTGCCTCGCCAAGACCTGGAAGCCAATTTCTGAAATTCAAATTCAATTTTTTTTTGTCAAAATTCGAATCTAACATAAAATTTCAGTTATTTGTAGATTTAAGCATTTTTGTTAAAATTAATTGTTTTCAAAATTAATTAAGTTTTTAAAATTATTTTCAAAATTAATCAAACTTTTCAAAATAATTTTTAACCATCAAAACCTGTCTCACGAAAACCATAAGGCTAACGTGATTGAAAACCCTAGACTGGGTGAGACAGGAGGATTAAGACTAAAATGGAAATTGTTTTAATACCTATAGGATGAGATAATCTTGTATTTATCAAACCATGGTCAAACCATGATTAATATAGTCAAACCATGGTCAAAGCAGTCAAACTAGAGTCAAAACAGTCAAAACAATTCCAACCATGGTCAAACCAATTAAACCATGGTCAAAATGATGACAAGACAAAAATTTGTCTTTACCAACGCTATTCCGGGCGCCCGGAACCACGCGGGCGCCCCCTACCCCACCTTTTCTTACTCCCTAGGCAAAAAGCTGCCATTGCCTTTTTGACCAGGGCGCCCGGAACCACACGGGCGCCCCCATCAACTCCAACGCAGCAAAAGCTGCAAAGCGCTCTGTTGAGGGCGCCCGGGCTGTCCCGGGCGCCCCCAGCAGCCAAAAGCTACTGTCTTTGGCAGCAGTTGCTGACCGGGGCGCCTGGAAGCTCCGGGGCACCCTCATGGGTTTGCCTATAAAAGGCACCCGAACCTCCTTCACTTCCCACACGAAAATCAACCTTCTTCTCCACTTCTTACTCTTCAAGAAGACCTTGCAAGTCCTCTTCCTCAACCATGCCTCCCCGAGCCGTCCGGTATGATTATCATTTATTTTTATTGCATTTTATTTCATGCAATATCTTTATTCTTCCTTTAACTCCCTTAACTTAGAAGACGCCGACCGAACCCGGCCAACCCTGGTGCCGAACCTAGTCCGGACCCTAGATTTCCAAACCTAGAGTTATGTAATAGGTTTGCACAAACCATCTACAAGCCTATCAAAACGAGTTATCTCAATAGGCACTTTTTTACCCAATCATGCCCTGTCACCATGAACATCATCAACTTCTATCAATTGGACAATCTTGTCTTCTGCACACATACAATTAATGAATCTTTATGTGCAAATTCTACAATAATATAATTCGACAAGATAATCTTATGTTTCACACTACTGTCCAAGGAATTCCTTTGACCATCACCCCTACTCTGTTGAAACCGCTTCCTAGGACTGCGACCCTCTCAGTCTACATTCTGTTGTTATCCTCCTAGGAACCCCCCATTTGATCCTCCCTACTCAGAGATTACCCTAGATACCATTCACTCCTATTTTTATAGGGCAGACCTCCCAGCAAATAGACGCTTCCAAGCTGTTGAACTTCAGGCCCAGAACTATGCCTTGTATAGAGTTCTGGTCTGCTGCATCCTACCACTCTCTACCAGAGACCTAGGGACTATGAGACCCTTTCATGCTTTTCTTCTTTATGCCCTAGTCCATCACCTTGACCTAGACATTAGACTCCATATGTTTCATACCATTCTGCATGCATCCAGTGTCACGACCCAGGGACGAGTGCGCACACCATATTGCCACATCATTACATCCCTCCTTCATCACCACGGTCGGGACATTACCGTTGGTGAAATTTCCGCTATGACCGACTTTGACGAAATAGGATTTAGAAACTTTTCCTTAGCGGGTCTAGAGGTGTCGGCCACCGGGGTTCTTAGTTGGAGACGACAGCAGGCCGGAGCACCAGTCGACTCAGACGAGGAGGTTGAAGTCGACGTTGGAGACATAGCTGCAGCAGCCAGAGCACACATCGACGAGCCCGCTCCACCGACACTCTACCAAAGAGTGATGTATTTAGACACAAAGGTTCAGAGTCTCTGAGAGGAGGTCGAAGCCTACCACCTAGAGCAGATGGAAGCTCGTCGAGCCGATCGAGAAGTGGCTGACGCACGATACATAGAGATGATGGCACGATTTGATGCGTGGCAGCCTGGCCCGTCTGATCATCCCGGTCCTTCGTCTTAGATTCACTTAGCATTGTACCTATTTGACTGCCCCTACTCAATAGGGTTGACTTGTGTTTGACTGTTTGACTGTATTTGAACCTTGATTACCTGCTTTATTTTCTGTTGACTAGTTTATGAGTACTTGTTCTTTTTGTAGTTAGGATTGTGCTTTGTAGAATAGATTAATTTTCTTCTCTACTTGATTTAAATTTTTTTTTTAAAATTTGAAAAACTATTTTACTTAATTTCAAAATCAGTTTTCATTTTTTTTTCAACTTAGTCTTATTTTGCAAAACTACCCCCTTTAAAAATTAGGGCTTTTTCGAAAATGGACTTAGCCTAGGCCCTAACCCTAGAACTGCATGCACCTATAGACTTAGAAGCCAGCATCTCACAAGCACCTTAGGGTACTTTTGATTGATAACTTAGAAATGGGTGAGATGCTTAGGTCTTTGCCTTAATTCAAGATGCTTTAAGTCAGTGCATCTGCAGTAATTGGGGCACTAAATACAGCATAAACAACAATCAAGTTAAGTGTCAAGTTTAGAAAATCTAACTTGAACAGAAACACTTAACTTGACTAACCCTAGCAAAAACTACTGTTTATAACAGTTAGTAAGTAGCTAATTGGGTTAGACAGGTCCTTACAGAGAAAATTGATTGATTTAGTGTAAATCTAATTATGAATTGGTTCAGTACAGCAAATTCTTCTTTATTTCCTTTATGCAATCATATTTATCTTGTTTTGATATATGGCAAAGGGGGAGAGATAGGAAAGGAAAGAGAAAAATTACTTTACTTTCACTTTTTCAAAATTCAAAAAGGTTCAAAAATATACTTATCCGTTATTCAAAAGCTTAAACTTTTCAAAAAGCTTTCACTTATTCTTGATTCAAAAGCTTAAAGTTTTCAAAATCTTTCCTTTATTCAAAAAGGTTCAAAAATATATTTATCCTTTATTCGAAAGCTTAAACTTTTTGAAGAAGTACTTAAGTTCTTAAAGCTTTCAAAATTTTGCCTAAGTACTCCAGTTTCAAAAGTTCTTAAAGCTTTCAAAATTTTGCCTAAGTACTCCAGTTTCAAAAGTTCTTAAAGCTTTCAAAATTTTGCCTAAGTACTCTAGTTTCAAAATTTCTTAAAGCTTTCAAAATGTTGCTAAGTACACTAGCTTCAAGATTTTTACTCAAGCTTTCAAAATTTTCCTAAGTACTCTAGCCTTTCAAAAGTTTCTTACTTAAGCTTGTCAAAATTTTTTTTAAGCTTAAGTTTTTCAAAACTGTATTAAAACTAAAATTCTTACTTAAGCTAACATTTTCAAAAAGTTTTCAAGTACAAGTAAAGTTTTTTTTAACCCCACGAATTTTTGAAAAATCTAGGGGGAGATTCCTTCCAGGGGGAGGGAACAAAAGTTAAAACTTTTTCATGTTTTGCTTAAACTTAACTCTTTGAACTAGGGTTGCCATAAATCAAAAAGGGGGAGATTGTTGGTGCAGAATGCACCTAAGTCAAACCTGTGTTTTGAGAATGGCAACATAGGTCAAAAGTTAAGTCTTTCTTGTTTTCTAACAAGTCACTCTAGTGTGCAGGAAAAGCCCTAGCGAAGGACTGCTAGGCACTGGCGAAGGAATGCCAGGGTAAAAAGACCTAGCGAAGGACTGCTAGGCACTGGCGAAGGAAAGCCAGGGTCAAAAGACCTAGCGAAGGACTGCTAGGCACCAGGCAAAGGACAGTCTGGGACTGAAGCCCTAGCGAAGGAATGCTAGGCACCGAGCGAAGGGCAGCTCGGCATCTAAGACTTGACAAAGGACAGTCTCAGGTAAATTCTCCCGAGAGGAGTAGGTGAGGACGCGTTCCCCGTCGAGGGAACAGTAGGTGTCGGTTCGACCTAGGGCTCCATTTTGGAGACCAAAGTCAGAACCAAGACAGCTAAGACTGTATAAATAAATATTTTATTTGCTTTAGTGTTTTTTGAATTAACCCTGGATGCAGGACCGAAGGAACGTGTGTCTGCAGCTCAGAGAGCCTCAAAGGAATGAGGCAATAGCTGACCAGGGCGCCCGGAGTGTCCCGGGCACCCCCAAGGTGAATACCAAACACAACAAATGCAAAGTAGCCTCGACAGTTCATATTCGGGGCGCCCCCGTGCTCCCGGGCGCCCCCTGCGCTGCGGGCGCCCCCATGCGCAACCTCGAACTAGAACCCCTCGAAGCCAAGGAGATAGGACTTTGACCCGGTCAATCCGGGCGCCCCGAGCGCTCCGGGCGCCCCGGTCAAAGCGGATCCAGAAGATAGACGCTGACCGAGAGCTCTGCGGATCAGAGGCCACTTATTTATAATAAATTATTGTAAACAGTTTTGCGCGTATATAGAATTGCCCAAAGTAAACGGTCAACGACCGTGGGCCTTGGAGTAGGAGTCGACACAGGCTCCGAACCAAGTAAATCGACTGTCTTTATGCTGTGATTGTTTTTATTTTATTTCCGCTGCGTACGTACTCTTTACGAAAATCCGAACAATTTTCGATATTCACCCCCCCCCCTCTATCGGTTTTCTCGATCCAACAACTTCGAGACGCAGTCGCGCCTCACATCCATTGAGCACACCCTGCTGGAGGTGCGCGATATGTATCGCTCCCAGATGCGCGACCAGCATCCTCCTCCTCTGCTGTCTACTGATGCTCCATCGTCGGAGGTTGGCGCCACTTCGGGAGGTTCTGGTCTTCCAGATGTTGCGGACACCCTGGCCGCTAATCCTGCTGTTGCCCTCGACGAGTTCTTCTTTGCGCCATGATTTATGTAGTCCTGTCTTCGTTGGTGGTTTTTTTTGGTGTTCTGTACACTGTCTATGGATATTGTTGACGTTTGATGCTTGTATGCTATGTTCACATTTTCTGCCTTATATGCTACTGGTTTGTTTGCATGTTGCTAGTTGCGATTTTCTATCTTGTATGGTGCTTCCATTGAGGGGGAGCTCTTTTATGTTTATTTGTCATTTTTGATATTTGGCAAAGGGGGAGACTTGCAGATATTTAAAGTTTATATTCATGATTATGCTCTAAATAACTTTACTATATGCTTATTGGATTGATATCGCTGATATTATGTTAAAAGTTAACTTAAACTTAAATAGATTGTCAAACATCAAAATGGAGGAGATTGTAGATGCAATCATGCCCTAAATGAGAGGTTTCGATGATTGACAGTTATTTAAGTTTAAGCTAATACATTGGATCTAACATTGAGATTTAGTGTGCAGTAATGCAAGAAGTCCAAGGAATGATCGGGGACCGAATTCTTGGCATGAAGACCCGGAGTTGAGGAAGCTCCAAGCAAGAAGTCCAAGGGATGGTCAGGGACGGAACTCTTGGCATGAAGACCCGGAGTTGAGGAGACTCTAGGCGTGAAGTCCAGGAAACGAGAGGCTTCGCTGGCACAAGGTAATCGGATCCAACGGAAGGTCCTTGATCGATCTAAGCGTGAACTCTAGCTGTGAAGGCCGGAGTTGAGCGTATCAATCGATCAGCCAATCGATTAGCAAGTGACGAATCGTTGGTGAATCGATTCAGGGAGTTTCTAGCTGAACCAGAAGGCTCTGTAATCGATTGATGAATCGATTACGAGTAATTCTGTGCGCAGGCAGAATACTTCGTAATCGATCATTCAATCGATTCAGAAGCCCTGTAATCGATTGGTGAATCGATTACCAGCTAGTCTGTGCGCAGCCAGAACACTCCGTAATCGATCATTCAATCGATTCAAGATACCAATCGATCAGCCAATCGATTCAAGTTCGAAACGGCGTCATCCCAGCCATTAATCCGACATCCGTACTGTTCAACGACTACTTGGTAATTGATTGGGGCTTTTCACCAATCGATTCAGGGAGCAGAGAAGACCGTTATAAGCGGAAAATCAAGCATAAACGCCACAACTGTTCCATTGCGATTTGAGCTAGGGTTTTGGTGCTTCAAGCTGTTTGTTCAAGCTCAAGTTTCCAACACCTTCATCAAACAATCAAAGGAAGGAGAAGCAAGCCTATTGTGTAATACTTCTTTCTCTTCTTCTTCCTTGTGTTGTTCTTTGTGAAAGTTTTCAAGGGTGTTGTAAAAGGGTTTCTCCACCCTCGGAGTTGTTCCGAGAAGGAGGTTTGTTAGTGAAATCTGCGATCACTGGTGTGGACCCTTGGATTAGTCACCTCAAGGAGGCGGAGACCAAGTAAATACAAGTGTTAGCATTGGATTTGGTGGTGGGTAGATTTTGATTTCTGCTTGGAGGAAAAAGAATCAACTAAAGCGAGCTATTCACCCCCCTCTAGCTCTACCGATCCCCAACAAAAAAGTCTTAGCTTGGAGGGCTAGGTGTGAAAAGTCCTAACTTGGAGGGTCAGGTGTGAAAAAGTCCTAGCTTGGAGGGATAGGTGTGAAAAGTCCTAACTTGGAGGGTTAGGTGTGAAAAAGTCCTAGCTTGGAGGGCTAGGTGTGAAATGTCCTAACTTGGAGGGTTAGGTGTGAAAAAGTCCTAGCTTGGAGGGCTAGGTGTGAAAAGTCCTAACTTGGAGGGTTAGGTGTGGAAAAGTCCTAGCTTGGAGGGCTAGGTTGAAGTCCCAGTGAGTGAGACTGGGCATGGAGTCTTGGCCCGGGGGACTGAGCACGAGTCAGAGAAGGCTGGAGGCCCGTTCTCTTGACTTAGAGTGGTATTGACCTTACCTGGATCGGTCTGTGACCGATCAGGGAAGTTGGCACGGAGTTCCCTCGTGGATCGGTCTGGTGACCGATCCAGCTATGTTTGATCGGTCTGGTGACCGATCAGGGAGCATACAGTGACTTTGGGAACCTTACTGCTCGGTCTAGTGACCGATCAGGGAGAATGCAGTGACTTTGGGAACCTTACTGCTCGGCTCCTGATCGGTCTGGTGACCGATCAGGGATACTATTCAGATCGTTCTAGTGAACGATCAATTGTCACGAGCTTCTCACTATAACCGATCAGGATGACTCTTGATCGGTCAGGAAGCAGCCTGATCGGTCACCAGACCGATCAGGGCACAGCCTGATAGGTTTGGGGACCGATCAGGAGTGTGCAGCAGACTGCTGGATAGGTCTGGGGACTAATTAGGAGTGTGCAGCAGACTGTTGGATAGGTCTGGTGACCGATCAGGGTCCTCTCTGATGGGTCTGGGGACCGATCAAGGCCTGAACTTTAATTCAAATACGCTGTCAGACGCTTTGATCGCGTCTGTTTTCTCTGCCGATTCTCTGATACATTGCTGATTTCATTTGATATGCTTTGCTAAGCGTCTGATTGAGTGTGCAGGTGACAGGGATGGATTCCAACACTCAAGGAGGGTCAACGGGAGACTTTCCATCGAGCAGGTTTGGATGCTTTTGTTTCTCAGGACTCAACGGACACTAGCGCTGCTGGAAGCTAACCTGGGGCTCGACTGGGGCTCAGCTGAGGGGAGGTCAGGGAGTCCAGGAGAGGTCAAGTAGCTGGTCTGTGCAAATGAGCAGCTGGGAGCTGCAGAGGAGCATCTGGCGACAGCAGCAGCAGGTTAAGTGGCTGGCGATGAAGAGAAGTGATTGAGTCTCTGGGTGTGAGATCTTCTTTCTTGAGCTACAACTGAGAAGTTTGGTTGCTACTACACATTGTCTGATCCTTGAAGCAACCTGTTGAGACATTACATACTTGAGCACTTGGAAGAAGAAACAAGGAGCTTGGCGAGTCCATCAGCAAGAAGACACGAAGAGGGAGTTCTTGCGTGAGATCTGTGCTGAGTGGAGCTCGGTGAGGAGTTCGCTTGTGTTCTTGCTATCGTAAGTGCTCTATAAGATTTCTTCTTGTGTTTCATTGTTCTTAATACTTCATTCCTGTTGAAACGCTGTGGAGAGGTTACTCCATCGAGAAGGAGGTTGCATTCTATCCAGATTTTTCGGGGCTTGATTTGCCGACGATCAAGGGATCACCCGCCACCTTAAGGGCACACCAAGGAGTAGGGGCAAGTTATCCTCGAACCTTGTAAATCCTCTTTGTTAGCGTTTTGATTTGTCTTTAGTTTCTACACTTTGTTCTTGCTGTTATACCTTGTATTGCTTCCGCTGTGCTACTAACCCTAAGTGCAGAAGTTCATAAAAGAAAGCGAGTTTTGTGTCTGGCAATATTCACCCCCCTCTCTAGCCATCCAAGCACCAACAGACATAACCTCCCTCCTTGGGCCCCGGGGCCCCCCCTCGGGGGCATGCTCGGGAAGGTCAGTCCAAGGATCCCTCGCAGAAGCCCCCCGGGAGGCGGGGCCCCGAGAGTACTTCGGAAGATATCACACCCTGAGATCCCCGAGCCCACCTCGAGAGGTGGACTCCTCACAACAGCCGACCCCGGGTGCCGACCTCCCCTCACTCAATGCGGGCAATCATCCTCACTAGAAAAAGTTCACGCACCCCCCGAACGTCTCAACGAGAGAAAGAGTGATAACGGTGCAGACTATTTCAAAGGATATCCCTTTATCACCGAAAGTAGGGGGCGCAACCTAAGTATCGGAGATGTGACACTGATAAAGGGGGCACAACTTGGCTGTCGACGCCAGTATAAAAGGTAGACCAACCCCTTCGATAAGGGGCTTACGATCTCTCGTTTTTACATACTGTCTTCCATTCTCACCACAATTCGGACAACCTACTAACTTGAGCATCGGAGTGGACTCCGCCGGACCCCTGCCGGTGTGTCCCCCTAACGCTTGTGTTACTTTCGTAGGACCCCTGAGTTCCTCATTGACGTAATAATCTCCACAGGGGCTGAGCCTCAGTGACTGGCCATCGCCGACGACTGCTTCCAGAACAGTATCCAAAATTTTCGAAATTTTTTAGTACATTTCAAACATAATAGTTAGTTTTCAAAAAATTTAATTTTTCAAATTTTGCACGAAAAATTATTTTTAAAAATGCAAAGTCAAATTTTGGAAAAATAATTTTTAAAAATTTATTTTTACTCAAAAATTAATTAAATTTTTATTCAAGTTAGAATTTTGAATGACTCATCTCTAGAAATATTGTCAAGTGAAATAAATTTCCTAACATTAAGAAAGATAATTTTAAAATTTAATTTCAACTTCAAATAAATTTAAAAATTTTTTGCAACGTGCAAAATACAATCCAATGATTTAAAAAAAAAAATCAGATTTGATGAAATTAATTTTTTAAATATTTTTTAAGATTTAAAAATATATTTTTGAATAACAAATCATAATAAATCTGTTTAACTATTAAAAATTTGAAAAAAATTTAGATAGTACACAATAGACTCTATTATTGAAAAATATTAAATTAATTTTTCTATAATAGTTATCTCAAAAAAATTTAGCAAGATTAAAAATAAAGTATTAATAAAAAAATTGTTGTGTAAATAATAAATAACATCTAACAGTTTGATGTAGATTTTGGGACCCAAAATAAATTTTTACTAACAGGAGAAATAAAAAATCTAATGGAATGTAAGTCCTAGGAATTCTTACAATTTCACCCTTGTGATATTTAAAATACCAATTAAAATTTTCAGAATATTAAAATTTTGAATTTTGATAATAATTTTAATTTCTACAAATACTTTTCAATTTCTTGATTTGTGCCTTCAAGTTTTCATTTACTAATATTAACTTATCATACATCTCAAGCGGGCATGTAGAAGCTAATTATTTTTTCAAGTCTGTATTTTTATTTTTTAATTTACATATTGACTTTATCATTACCTTTATACTTGAATAGAGTTGATCAGGAGGTAGAAAACATACCACACTTATCATATCTCTTTCAATGTCCGAAGCTCCCCCTTCGTCGCTACTATCTTCTGACGTGACTCCCGTTTCATCGATGCTTTCTTCTTTTTTGTGTGAAGCCATCAGCGTAAGTCCGGCATGTTCCATGATATCAGACTCATCTGATGATAATTCATCCCATGTGACCTTCAGATTATTGCGTTTCACATTGTTGTTTGTTTACTTTTAGCTTTGGGTAGTTTTCATTAATATGCCTTTCTTTCTCACAGTTGTAGCAACGAATCTTCCTTTGCTTCTTACCCTGCACTTTATTAAATCATTTAGCTATGAAATACTTAGACAATTTCCTTACCATGTATGTCTTGTCTTCTTCTTCTTCTAAAGTTTCCTCCTGGGTTAGATTTTTCTCATGCTTAGGGTGATGTTGTCCGTTTTACTCTTTTTTGCACATCGAGATTCATGAAGTTCTAAAGTCGAAAAGAGTTGCTCTAAGGTACATACCTCAAGATTCTTAGAGATGTAGTAAGTGCCTATTATGGAAGTCCAGTGTGGGGTCCTCTAGAAGGCGCTTAATGCATACTTTTGTGTGTCCCAATTACTTACCGACTCTGCGAGGTTGTTGAGTCCCGTGATTATCTCCTTAAGTATTGTTTGTAATTGGGCTACTGACTCTCCTTTTCCATTCGAAGATTGCTGAATTGATTTCGAAGTGTGTCTCTTTTTGCTAGTTTGGCTTCAGAGGTACCTTTGTGAAGTTCTAGAAACTTTTCCCAAAATTTCTTTGCTGATCGGTAGCTCCCGATTCGGTTGACTTCTTGCGCAGGTAGTACGGTCAGTAAATGAAACTCTAATTTCCATTTGCCACAAAATCTACTTGCTCCTTCTTTCTTCAGAGGCTTTCATCTTTAGGTTTGTCGTCGGTGTCTTTGGGAGCTATAAAACCATTTTTCATTATTAAAAGTAATTCAAAATTGATTTTAAAGAATATCTACATTTTTCACTTCCAACTAGCGAACTCCCCATCAAACTTTGGCGGGTAAATGACCAGTCCGACCATTTTATAAGTTGTATTTGATGGATCGACTGGCATGCTAGAGGGGGGGGGGTGAATAGCACTTTTTCGTTGAATCTTTGCACCTACGTTGTTAGTTGGCAGCGAAAACACAAATAAAATAAACTAACAATAGAAAAACAACGCTAACAACCTGATTTACTTGGTATCAACCCCGGACGGGTGACTAATCCAAGAATCCGTCGGTGGATCACTCCCCGGATAACCTCCGGCTAGCCCTCGTCGCTCCTTGTGGGTGGAGAAATCTCGCCACAACACCTCGGACACTATCTGGGCACAGAAGACTACTAACTCACTTTACCCAAGCGAGTTTTATCAAGAATCTCAGCCACCATGAAGTCCTCTTTAAATAGGACTCGAGCTGAAACTCTCGCCACCAGTCGACTGCCCCCAGGGCAGACGACTGGTGCCACTGAAATTCGACCATTGCACCCCAACGTTCGAAGTCTTAGCCAACTCACCAGCCACCTACCAGTCAACTGCTCCAAAGCAGTCGACTGGTCCCCAACTGAACCTTTCCCGAGTACATTCACACAGCACTCGTACCCTCATGACTCGACTGACTCCTCATCCGCAACCTCGACTATTGCCTTCGCGCCCTCTTCATCTTCGGCTCCCGTCCCTCGGATGCACGCAAGCCTCCAGCTTGCCTCCATGCCATCCTTCACGCATGCCTCGAAGTCCGTGCCCATCAGCTCATCATCCCTGCTCTCCAAGGTCCCTCGGGTGCACATAAGCTTCACGCTCGTCTCCATGCCACCCTTCACCGTACCAAGGTCATCCAGTCAAGTCCATATGTGTAACCTGTACAACCTGCACACTCAACATACACATATGAGATAACAAGGATAAACCTAACTAAAACCCTTTGCCCAAACATCAAAACACTTGGTCACTCTGGACCATAGATTGCCTCAACAATCTCTCCTTTTTGATGTTTGGCAATACGTTTAAGTTAGGGAAACAAGAAAGTAGTCAATAGCAAAAACAATGCTAAACAAATGCATATGCAATGCATATATGGATCCTATCCCAAGGCATCCCACACCTAACCCTCCAAGTTAGGAATTTTCGAAACGGGCTTTTTAAAACCTATCCCAAGGCTCCCCACACACCTAACTTCCCAAGTTAGGACTTTTCACACCTAACCCTCCAAGTTAGGATTTTTCACACACCTAACCCTTCAAGTTAGGAATTTTCCACACCTAACCCTCCAAGTTAGGACTTTTCAACAAAACCGAGTTTTTTAAAGCTTTTCCAAAGCTCCCCCTACATTGGACTTACAAAGGCTTTTTAAGAACCTCTCCAAGGTTCCCCTTATGCCAAGAATGGAGCAACCATGCTCCCCCTTAATCTTAGCTTCCCCTAAACCTAGGGTTTCTTGCAAAGGTAAGTTTGGTTTCCCAACTTAAACCCAAACTTCTCCCCCTTTGCCATACATCAAAAAGACTCCAATAATATCCCAATTATCGGTTCTTTTAATCCCTAATGGTCCTAAATATAGTGTATTAAACCCCCATACACTTGTTTCACACCATTTGGACACAAGTCAGCTGCTGGATACCCACACCAGCCCTGACCAGTCGACTGCCCCTGTTGGCAGTCGACTGATACTCTGATTTCTTAGTTTTCTGGCCAATTTTAGAATTGCGCCAGAAATTCCACAAATCTCCAAAATTTTCCAAATTTCATAGAGAACTTTGTGGTACCCATACCTACTTGGAAAAAATACATTCCACAATGTATCTATCACAATTCCCAAGTTTGACAAAAAATCTAAAAATTTCCTATGAAAATCAAGACAAACAAGGAGGCAACCTCCCCCTTAACCTATGTCTTCTCCCAATTTTCAATTTTCCTAGGTGAAGTTCTACCCAACTTAACACCCTAACACCAAGTTAGGTTCTACCCAACCTACCATCTTCTCCATTGGCCACCATTAAGGATTGCCCCTAAGCAACCTTATCCCTAGTGCCAAAAAAAACTCAACAAAACCTTGAAAAGGTCCAAAAATTTGCAAACACACTTGTTAGGATATACCTTATCCTAGAAAAATATGATTCCATGAAATATCAAGTGTGCTTGACTTTTGGTACAATCGAATTTTCTCAAAAGATTGGCATTTGATAACAACTTTCAAATCCATCTAGAATTCCTTGTGTTTGTTAATTCTAACCATTATCAATTTACACAAGGAATTATCCTCAATCCTTTCTTTTTGACCTTTAAATCCTAGATATATGTGGGAAACTTCCATATTTTGTTCATTCATCATGATACCATTTACATCCAATATTAGTCTATGAATCTTCAAATCATATAATGTCCATCCATAAAATCTCTCAAGATACCATTATACTTTCCTACGTTTTCAATTTTGCAATTTCTTATCACCTAATAGGCCTTTTTGCAAACTCTCACTGATCAGTCGACTGCCCATATGACAGTTGACTGCCAAAACTCACAGAGAGTTTCTGGGCTTGAGACCAATTGACTGCCTATGGGTCAGTCGACTGATACCTGATTTCCAGGTTTTTCAGCCCAATTTCAGCAATGCCTAAATAATTCTACAAATCTCCAAAAAATTTAAAATTTCGTGGAGAGATTTGTGGGGCCAATGTCTACTTGGGAAAAATACGTTTCCAAACAAATATACTCCGAATCCCAAGATTGGCACGAAACTCAACTTATCCTAAAGTGTATCATTGAAACTCATCCCAAAAGTCTCAATTGTGATTTCTCCTCACTGTTTCTACTTATCCTTGATTATAATTCATTTCTATCATAGAATTACATGGTATTCACAAATTAAAACCCAATTTTATCCAATATAATTGTATTTTCATTCTTTTCTCCCTAAATTCCCTTTTAATGTGTCAAAATCTAGGATTAAGACTTACCCAAGTCTTCCAACCCTTTTTGGCACAATTCACCTAATTTCCTAGGAGAGAAACATTTGATATCCATTTACCATGGACCCCAAAGGCTCCTAGAGCTCCCCTTGAGCTCTTAGCCCTAGCCACCTCCCTAGGTGACTCTACCCACACTAGATCACACCGGTGAGCCCCCGGTGACTCTTGGCCTACAAAATGAACCTTCTTAACCTTATACACCTTGTCTTGGGTTAAGTTGTTCCTTCTACCCTCAAATGGCACCCCCTTGTCATTTTTGGTCTTCTCCTTCTTGCCAAGATTATATGCTTCCGCAGCATACTTTTTTTTGTTAGCCTTGGAGGTTTTAGACCGGTATCCTAAACCCGATCTATCGTAGTTGGGTTTTAAACTACCCAACACCATATCTAAGCCCTTAGATCCAATCTTGAATCTTTCTAGGGTCTTTTCTAATGTATCAAGCCTTGCCCTCATGGCTTGATTTTCCTCTATAGACCTTTAACTTTGGAGTCCATATGTCCACTTTGGACATTCCTAGAGCTACCCATTTTCCTAGGCACATTCCTTCCCTTCTTGGATTAGTGCCATGATCCTTCAGTCTAGAGGTCTTGGATTGATCATGATGCATGCCTTTCCTAGGGTATTGATCTACCTTGTTAACCCTAGTCCTATCATTATATTTGAAACCAAAATTATGCACCATTAAGCATTTTTCATGAATGTTAGCATACATGAATGAATGATTAACATTATTTTGAATATGCAAAGAGGAACTTGAAACTGAATTACACTTTAACCTAGGGTTAGGTATTACCTCCCTTACCCTTGTAGTCCCTCCTTGTTATGATCTTTGCCTCTTCCTTTCCTCCTTCTCCCATCTTCTCAAGTGTCCCATTTTCTTGAGCTCTTTCTTCCTTGGACACTTGGTGTGGTAGTGCCCTAGCTCACCACAAGTGAAGCATCGAATCCTCTTTTTCTTTTCTCGGGCCTCTCCATTCCTACAACTCATGTTAGATTTAAAGGAACTTGAAATGAGTGTAGATTTTACCTCCATTTTACCTTTTGGGCACTTGTCCTTGTAGTGCCCCTTTTTGTTACACCCAAAGCATGTGATGTGGTCCTTGGCTCTTGCTTTGGTGGAGGTAGAGGTGGTGGCTAGGTTGACTTCTTCTTCAACCTTGGATGAAGTGGATGTCTCCTCTTGTTCCGGCATTGACGAGGGCCTCTCCTCCCCCTCAATCCTTGAGGTGTTGACCTCCTCCTCTTCTCTAGATGAGGTAGATGACCTCTCACTTTCTTCTTCCACTTCACTTGATGAGATAGTCAATTCTTCTCCTTTTTCTTCTTGAATCATTTGACACATCTCTTTGGACTCTTGAGATTGTGTAGGTTTCTCATGAATTTCTTTCACTTTGCTCCACAATTCATATGCATTTTGATATTTACCTACACAACTCAAAACATTGTTAGGCACAAGATTAACGAAAATTGTCATTACCTTTTCGTTTGCCTTAGATTGATCTTGTTGTTCTTGATTCCAATATCTAAGCCTAAGCCTCTTTCCGTGCTTATCCCTTGGAATCTCATATGGCTCTTCAATCGCGATTCGACATGCCCACTCCATCCCGAACCAAGTCTCAATTCTCGCCCTCCAAAAGTTGAAGTCTTCATGATCGTAGGGCGGTGGAGTGTAGATGTCTTCCCCAAGTTTGTCTTCCATGTCTTTCTTCCTCTAGCGTGTGCTCCCTCGGCGGTTAGTCCGATCAAGAGCAAACCTTGCTCTGATACCAACTGATGGATCGACTGGCGTGCTAGTGGGGAGGGGGGGGAGGGGGTGAATAGCACATTTTCGTTGAATCTTTGCACCTACGTTGTTAGTTACGCAGTGAAAACACAAATAAAATAAACCAACAATAGAAAAACAACGCTAACAACCTGATTTACTTGGTATCCACCCCAGATGGGTGACTAATCTAAAAATCCGTCAGTGGATCACTCCCCGGATAACCTCCGGCTAGCCCTCGTCGCTCCTTGTGGGTGGAGAAACCTCGCCACAATACCTCGGACACTATCTGGGCACAGAAGACTACTAACTCACTTTACCCAAGCGAGTTTCGTCAAGAATCTCAGCCACCACGAAGTCTCTTAAAATAGGACTCGGGCGACTGGTGCCACTGAAATTCGACCGTTGCACCCCAACGTTCGAATTCTCAGCCAACTCACCAGCCACCCACCAGTCGACTGCTCCCAGAGCAGTCGACTGGTCCCCAACTGAACCCTTCCCGAGTACATTCACACAACACTCGTACTCTCACGACTCGACTGACTCCTCATCCGCAGTGTCGACTATTGCCTTCGCGCCCTCTTCATCTTCGGCTCCCGTCCCTCAGATGCACGCAAGCCTCCAGCTTGCCTCCATGCCATCCTTCACGCATGCCTCGAACTTCGCACCCATCAGCTCATCGTCCCTGCTCTCCAAGGTCCCTCGGGTGCACACAAGCTTCCCGCTCGTCTCCATGCCACCCTTCACCGTACCGAGGCCGTCCAGTCAAATCCATATGTGTAACCTGTACAACCTGCACACTCAACATACACATATGAGATAACAAGGGTAAGCCTAACCTAAACCTTTGCCCAAACATCAAAACACTTGGTCACTCCGGACCACAGATTGCATCAACAGTATTTGATGGTGGTTAGTCCTTCTGGAGCGCCCTTGCTCTAATACCACTTGCCAGAGATCGTGCGGTGGGCAAGAGGGGGAGTGAATTGCCCCTGAATTAAAAATAAAATCTCTTGTTCTTTCTTAACAAAGATGGAAGTTAGTTCACAATAAAATCATAACATCAAAATGAAATAACACAGAAAAAGAAAGTGGTCCGACAGTTACTTAGTTTGCAACCAGGAAGGTTGCTAATCTAAGGAAAAATATAGCACCATTCTCCTGATAACTCTTTCGGGCGGAGAAACCTCTTACAAAATGAAAAGCTCAGAAAACAATGGAACACTAAAATGAAATTCAAGTATAGTTGATTGCTTTCTTAGAACTGTGCTCTAGGGGCATATTTATAGCCCCAATTAACTTTATCCGAATGCTGACATGGCACAACAGAGGTGCCCAAGTGCTTAGGGGCGCATGACACGTGACTTGGAAGTTATCCTCTTCACAATATTAGCAAACAGCTAAGTTGGAGATAGAATTCACTTCTCGAACTCCTGTATGCACTGGGACGCTTAGGAATAGGGGTGCCCGAGTGCATAGGGGCACCCTCATTCTCAGGACCCTAAAGCATACAGGTGCCCGAGAGCCTGGGTGCCCAAGTGGCTTTTGTCAGCTCTTTCCCGACCAGTCTCTAGTAAGTCTTCTTGGGTGATTTCGTGTTGGAGCAATCTATGGTCCAGAGTGACCATGTGTTTTGATATTTGGGTAAAGGGTTTAAATTAGGTTCACTCTTGTTTTGATATGTGTATTTGAGTGTGCAGGGTTGCAGGATACACATAGGCTTAGCTAGATGACTTCGGGTCCGGTGAAGGATGACATGAGGAGACAAGTCGTGGGCTTGTATGCATCTGAGGGACCATGGACAAATCAAGAACGATGAGCCAAGGGAAGTGCACTTTGAGGCATATGCGAAGGATAGCATGAGGACAAGCCGCAAACTCATATACATCTGAGTGATGAAAGCCAAAGTTGAAGAAGGTTTAAAGGCAATAGGTCGAAGCTGCTAGGTGAAGAGTCAGCTGAGTCGTGAGAGTTCGAGTGCTAAGAGAATTATACTCGGGAAGGGAAACCCTAGGTTTAGGATTTGGGCAGTCGATTGTGGCTTGTAGCTGTCGACTAGTAGTTGGCACAAAAAGATCAGTCAACTGATCTTCTCTGCAGTTAACTGGTGTCGGCTGAAATTCGAATATTGGGTTGTAACATTAGAGTTCGGGTGGACCAGCCGACTAGTATTGGCACCAGTCGACTGGTAATGGCTAGTTCAGCTACAAGCTCTATTTAAGAGAGCTTGGTTTGGCTAGTTAGGGTTGACGAAATTGTCTTTGGTCAAAGGCCAATTAGTAGTCTTTGTGCTCAAGAGTGTTGTCAAGATTGTAGTGAGGTTTTTCCTCCCATAAGGAGCGACACGAGTTAGCCGGAGGTCTTCCGGGGATGAATCCACCGACGGATAGGGATCACCCACCTTATGGGCAGTCGTGGAGTAGGAGCCTTATCTCCGAACCACGTAAACGGTTTGTGTTAGCCATTGTTTTCATTTATAGTTTGTATTTCTGCTTGCGCACGTTAACACTTGTAGGAAGAAACGATGCATTGGGGGCAACGGGATATTCACCCCCTCTAGCCGGTCCATCGATCTTCAACATTTCGGACCTTCTAAAGTTGGGCTCACCCGAACTCTCCTCCGGCCTTCTCCTCGAGCGAGCTTCCCCCAGCTTCTCGTCCCATGGATGTCGCGTGTGTCTTTCTCGCTCTACCGGAGTACTCTTCCGTGGAACTCCGCGTCCCTCGGATGCACCGAGCCTGTTGGCTCCCATCCCGTGTCATCCTCCTCGACTACTGCATCTTCTGCTTGACTTCCTACACTCCTAAGCTCCTGTACACTTAGACACAGGGATCAAACACAACATGACCTAACTTGACTCAGTTGACCACATCAAAACCTATCTAGGGTATTTACATAGTGCAACCACTATTTTCATTTTTTTCATTTTCAACTTTTCGCCTTAAGTTAGAATTGTTGCAATCACCTCTTCTGACAAATATTTTGATTTTTTTTTTGTTCCAAAATTGGTGCAATATCATTCAAGCCTTTTTTTCATTTTTTTTCTTATTTCTTTACTTCCGTACTACTAATCTAAGATCAAGTCTTGGTACATTCTTTTTATATTTTTGTTCGTGCAAGATTTCTTCGTGATGGTTTTCCAAGAAGACTATAATACTATCTGCCCCCACCCCACCCCCCTCTATTCTGTGGCGATGATTTTGTCCATTAGAAAGGGTGGATGGAATATTTCCAAAAGATCCACAAAGACTCGTAGATCATGATAAAGACTAGGTTCACTCTACCAATCAACGAAGAAGGTTATGATAGCTGGACTCCCAAAATAAAGAGGCAAATTGAAGTCGACGTCAAAACAACTCAAACACTATAATGTGGTCTGACCAAAAGGGAGCTCAATCATGTTGGTGCTTTAATCACCACAAAAGTCATCTAGGATAAGTTAGTCAAACTCCACGAGGGAATCATGAATACAAAGGTAAATAAACACAACCTCAATTTTATAAATTTGCTAACATTAATATGTAGGATGACGAGTCATCATCGGAAGAATTGGACAAAGAAGAACAAGCTTATTCAAGCTTCCTGGCACTAACAACAAAAGATCATGTGACAAAGTCTAAGACTGAGTTCGAATCTGAAGCCCTAGTGTAGACATGAATGGTTTGAACAATTAAAGACTGAGAAATGGACGGCTAATGATGGGTGTGTCAGGGGACCCGATGTGGATGTGTGCTAAAATATATTTCGTAAACTTATGTAGCGGAAAAATAAAAATAAAAATAAAAATCTAATTTATTATAGCACACACCACACACATACAAGGATACATCTCATGTAAACATGATTGTGATATTAAATTTTTATGGAAATTAAATTTAACCTATGCATACCTGGCAAATGATGCGGAGTACAAAGGGCATCAACCAAGCGACACTCGAAAGTCTCGCCTCTATTCGTATCTATGTCGAGTGATCATCGAGATAACTTCGGAAGTACGAGTTCCTTCCTAGCAAAAGGCACTAGCCTTGCGTGCGAAGATGGAGTTATTTCCTGTAACGACCCGGAAAATTCTCTTAATATTTTCTTTGAAATATTAAGCATGACTAGATAATTTTCCGAAGGATCTAGAAATATTAGTACGGACCTTAGCCTAGAAACCCATGGTTCTCTCATTTAAATTGAGAAACTAAATACTAAGGGGCCTTATGGGGGTTTTCTAGTGCCATTGTTATGGGTGGTTTTAGGTAGAATTTAATATAAAAGTAGATGGATTTTAATGAAAAATCTTAACATAATTATGGGGGAATTTTTAAGGAATTTTCGAAAATAATAGGAAATAAATAAAAATAAAATAGAAAATTAGTGCATGCACCAAGGATTGAACCTTGGACCTCTTGTACAACCAAGCATGCACTAACCAATTCACCTAGCAAGGGAGTGCTATGAGGGAGTGAAGTGGATCTTAGTTAAGGCTTGGGAAAAATGAAGAGCCACAAAGAGAAGAGACATCATGACTCTTCATTTACCCCTTTTAAAGTGGTATAAAAGTGGACAAGGAAGTTACAACTTCCTTTCTCCTCTTCACTTCTTCTTCTTCCCCTTCTAGCCGAAAACTCCAAGCCCTCTTCTCCCTTGGAAAAAAAATTCACATAAGCCCCATCTTGAAGATCTAAGGCCCCCCCCCCTACAAGGATACAAGGACTAAGGAGAGTTTAGAGACAAGGAGGTTCTCTTGTTATCTTTTATTCGAAGTTTGTAAGCAAGATCAAGGAAGGTAAATCCCTCTCACCTGTGGTATGATAGCTTTCAAAGTTATATGTCATGATCTAAGTCTTATTGGCATGATATGTTGGAAAAAAAATCCATGAAAAGGGCTTATGGAAGTTTCGGCCAAGGCTATTGCTTGGACTTAGGGATGATGTAAATTTTTCTTTGTGCTCTTAAATGTTTCATAATGTTATGTAAGGCATAGAGTATGATCTAGGGAAATTTTTGATACCCTAATAACCCCCTTGGGGTTTCGGCCACTTTCAAGATTAGACCTAGGTTTAATCTTCAATTCTCCAAGCATATGCTTAGTATGTCTTGCTATGATATAGTATGGATGAAAGTAGTGATTGGTATAAATTTTATATGGGTTTGTTACCCTTATAGGTTTCGGCCAAGTCCTGTACTAGGGCTAAAGCTTAGTGTTAAGTCCAATCAAGGGTTAAATTGGTCTTCCATGGTATGATATGCAAGGTATAGGATGTTAATCTTAACTTAGGAAAATTTTCTATGAATTTAGATCTCCTTCAAGTTTCGGCCAAGACCCCAAACTTAGGGTTTGGTTTGGGTTCGGATCTCAAGAATGCATGTTATAAGTTACCATGATGCTAGTACATTTTTAAGCATGATGTAAGGGCCTCCATGTGATTAAAATCCGAGTTTATGTGTTATATAACATGACTTTGTGTGGTTGATGTTAGGTTATGTTTTAATCATGAATATTTAGATCATATGCCATGAATACATGAAATTGATGTAGAAGCAGGTTATGATAAATATAATAATGCATGAATATTGATGAATGCTTATAATGGATTTATGATTCATGAAGATATATATATATACATGTTTTATGATGTATGCTATGAACCCTAGTAGGAGGTGTTAGGTTTATATGTAGCTTATCATCCATGTCTTATGATGAATACTAGAATTATGTATGCTAGATGAAATGTATCATGTATGAGGTGTATGTTTATTATGTATCATGATCATGCAAGATTGATGAACTCGGATAAGGTTATGATTAGAACCATGATTATGCATGTATGTCCTATTATGTGAATAAAGAATGATAAGTATGAATGAAGGTGATGGTTATGCCTTAAGCATGAATGATAAGTATGAATGATAAGTATGAATGATGAAGGCATGACAATGATATGAAATAAATATGAATGATAAGTATGAATGATGAAGCATGCATGTTTATTTTTATGTATGGGGCTTGTACCGGACCGAAGTAAGGGTCCAAGGGATGGGCACCGTAAGAATGCCCCGGTTCTGGACTACCGAAGCTGTCCACGGTTCTGGCACTACCGAAGCTGTGCAACAGGGATGGGCACCTTAAGAACGCCCCGGTTCTAGGACTACCGACTATGCTGTCCTTACCCTAGTAGGTTGAGGCTAGCTACCTCATATTTACTTAGGGAAGCGCTTATGATGTATGTATGTGGTACAAGCCGGGGACCCCAATGATGTTATGTTTATGTTAAGCATTTAAAAGTATGATTTCAAAACTAAGCATTCTTATGTAGTAAATGCATTAGACTCATTCATACATCCATGTTATGCATCGCGCCAAGGTAAGTATATTTTATGCTTGTGTTTATGCTCATATTTCATGTCATGTATAAGTATGCTTTATGTTCATGTATGCTAAGAATTATGTTATGATAAGTATGCCTTATGTCATGTATGTTAGGAATTATGCCAAGTATAAGTATGTTTCATGTCATGTATGTATGTTTTATGCTCATGTATGTTAAGATTTATGTCATGTTAAGTAGGTTGTAGATCTATGGTGATGTTAGGATTCACGCTATGTTAATTGTTCATATGCTTATGACTTATGCCGTGACTATGCTTATGTTTATGTTCGAAGTTACGCTATGTCAGATACTTGATATGTTTATGTTTAAGTGACGTATGGTTTTAGTGAGTAGGAAAGGGTTTTACTAAGCCTATGTGCTTATAGTTTTATTTTTCTCGTACCGCAGATCAAGCAAGAGGCTATTAAGGAAGCCGCAGGAGAGGCAGAAGCATGTGTGTGTGTAGCAGTGACTTGGCAAAGATTCTTATATTCTCACATAATGCATGTCTTGGGTGTGAAAATGTTTTCTTAAATTTTACGCTACGTTTTATGGTTATGACTAATGAATGACTTAAGACTTATGATGCTACATTTATGGATAAGTACATGCTGCTTATGATGGTCATGAATAAGTCATGAGATGATTAGGTTATGATATGATGCCATGTATAAATGTTCCATGTGTTTAGTTGCATGATTAAAAGCATGTATAGAAAAAAAAATGTTTCCGCTGCATTAAGATATTTTTATGCACATGTATGTTTAGCGTAACAACGCCTATCTCGCCACACCATGAGGTGTGGGAGAAAGGCGGGCGTTACATTTCCCAGCGGCATGCACAACCAAACGACACCAAACAAAGAGAGCAAACCGAACAAT